>RJVU01078462.1:1683633-1718641 GCA_003731715.1 Anabarilius grahami
AATTTTTTGAGATAGGAATTTTGGGTTTTCATGAGCTGTATGCCAAAATCATCAGTATTAAAACAATAAAAGACCTGAAATATTTCAGTTGGTGTGCAATGAATCTAAAATATATGAAAGTTAAATTTTTATCATTACATTATGGAAAATAATGAACTTTATCACAATATGCTAATTTTTTGAGAAGGACCTGTAAGTCTAAGGTGTGCCCTGAATGTGTCTGTGAAGTTTCAGCTCAAAATACCTCATAGATGTTTTTTTATTTATGTTTTTAACTGCCTATTTTGGGGCATCATTAAATATGCACCGATTCAGGCTGCGGCCCCTTTAAATTCTCGTGCTCCCCGCCCCCCGAGCTCGCGCTTGCCTTAAACAGCATAAACAAAGTTCACACAGCTAATAAAACCCTCAAAATTGATCTTTACAAAGTGTTCGTCATGCAGCATGTCTAATCATGTAAGTATGGTATTTATTTGGATGTTTACATTTGATTCTGAATGAGTTTGATGGTGCTCCGTGGCTAAAGCTAACATTACACACTGTTGGAGAGATTTATAAAGAATGAAGTTGTGTTTATGAATTAAACAGACTGCAAGTGTTTAAAAAATGAAAATAACGACAGTCTTGTCTCTGTGAATACAGTAAGAAACGATGGTAACTTTAACCACATTTAACAGTACATTAGCAACATGCTAACGAAACATTTAGAAAGACAATTTACAAATATCACTAAAAATACCATGTTATCAAGAATCATGTCAGTTATTATTGCTCCATCTGCCATTTTTCGCTATTGTCCTTGCTTGCTTACCTATTCTGTTGATTCAGCTGTGCACATCCAGACGTTAATACTGCCTGCCCTTGTGTAATGCCTTGAACATGGGCTGGCATATGCAAATATTGGGGGCGTACATATTAATGATCCCGACTGTTACGTAACAGTCGGTGTTATGTTGAGATTCGCCTGTTCTTCTGAGGTCTTTTAAACAAATTAGATTTATATAAGAAGGAGGAAACAATGGTGTTTGAGACTCACTGTATGTCATTTCCATGTACTGAACTCTTGTTATTCAACTATGCCGAGGTAAATTAAATTTTTGATTCTAGGGCACCTTTAAGTGTTATATAATTTTTTGTGTGTGCAAGATTTAGTAGTGATTAATGTTTTGTTATGCTAATTTAGAAGAATTTCTGTTAATGTGGGTTATTTGGAGAGTTAGAGTTGTTTAGGTTTGAGAGCAGGTATGTTAGATGTTTTATATTGCCGTACTCATTCAGCAAGTAATTTACCATGCTATTGCTAACATGTTAGCAAATTTGCAAGTTAGCATTTTCTGAATTAGCTTGTTATAGCTAGCTAAGTTTACACTAATAAAAATGTTTACGTTGAGATTACATGATTATTTTAGGTTAAATGTATGAATTAGTGTACATAAATATTTCAAGTTAAACAATTAAAATGTATGTAAATAAAAATCTGCTAGTTCTGTTTACTTAAACTTTGAATTTCTTAAAAATGTTGATGATTTGCCTCAAATTTTTTTAGGTTTGCCTTGTTAGTCTCCATAGTAACCCATTACCCATACCTGTTCCTTGTTAAGGCCTGTTCACACCAAGGACCAAGGATAACGATATAGTTCTAAAACAATTTCTAAAATGTAAAAGAATAGCAGAGTTCACGCCACAATTATAACAATAACGGCACAGAAAAATGATATCGTTGGAACTATTTTCAAAATGTTTTTTTTCCAGCTGATGAGCGACAAAAACACTGACAAAAACACTGACAGCCAACCAGAATCCATCCTGCTTTAAAGAGCTTGAGCATTTAGGGCAGATGACAAAACTGCAGCACGAGCTTATATTAAACAATGATATCGTCCGCTGGTGTGAATACTATAAATATCATTATAGTTATCTTTATAGTTGTCTTTCATGTGAATGGGCCTTTAGCCTGTTGTTATCCTGTGTATTCATACCCCTGTGTTTCAATCTTTGTTTTTCAGTCGTTACATTTACACTACATACCTGTTGTGTTTCCTGTTCCCCATTGGATTATTATCTTTCTGTTTGGATTTACGTTTTTATGTTTGAATTATTGTCATCTGCTTTCCTTGTTTGGATTATCTTTGGTTGTGTGTTTGTTTAATGAATACTTCTGCAGTTAGACCCTGGCCTGCTCACTGTGACAATTTTTGTACTTTGTGCTGGATGTTTATTGTCATCTATAGCATTCTACAGCTGTCCTGGGTCAAGGTTGAAGATGTGACATGCACATCAGGTGACATGCACTGTGACAAAACTCATGAAACTGCTCACTTTTATAGCTACTACTACCATTCCAGTTGTTTTGTTGGTATTTGTGTGAACAGCATATGCATATCTGTATTGTGTCAACAGTTAGGAGTATATTGCACTGTGAATTAATTTGTATAGAATAAAGGATCTTAAAGGGTTAGTTCACCCAAAAATGAAAATAATGTCATTTATTACTCACCCTCATGCCGTTCCACACCCATAAAACCTTCATTAATCTTCAAAATGCAAATTAAGATATTTTTGTTTAAATCCGATGGCTCAGTGAGGCCCTGCATAGCCAGCAATGACATTTCCTCTCTCAAGATCCATTAATGTACTAAAAACATATTTACAGCAGAAGATTCAAAAGATTCATAACGCTCCGAAGCTTCCTGAAGCAGTGTTTTGAAATCGGCCATCACTATATAAGCCGTTATTTAGTTTTTTTGGCGCACCAAAAATATTCTCGTCGCTTTATAATATTAATATTGAACCACTGTACTCACATGAACTGATTTAAATATGTTTTTAGTACATTTATGGATCTTGAGAGAGGAAATGTCATTGCTCCCTAAGCAGGCCTCACGGAGCCATCGGATTTATTAAATTAATTTGTGTTCCGAAGATTAAAGAAGGTCTTACGGGTGTGGAACGAGATGAGGGTGAGTAATTAATGACATTATTTTCATTTTTGGGTGAACTAACCCTTTAAAGAAGTATTTTTTCTTCCTTTTTAGGGGCTGTGAAATATATGCTTGACCATGTAATGCACAATATGTAATGCTTAAGTAGTAGTAAATAAAATAATATCTCAACAGTCTTATCAAGACTTTCTGTCCTTCTGTATGTAACCCCTCCGGTCCTACTCGCCCCGCTCAGGGGTGCATTTCCCGAAAACATCGTTAGCCAGCTATGGTCGTAAGTCCCATTTAACTCGATTGGTAACGATGGAACTTGTGACCATAGTTCGCTTTGGGAAACGCACCCCAGAGCGGGACCTGAATTGGCACTCCGACATGGTAGGTGGGTGCTAACAAGGATGCTAAAGATTGCAGCCTCTAGCGTCAGTCGCTAGCGCACCTCTTGAGGCCAGGCGATTGAGGTTTACTAGCACAAATTTTCATCTTCACAAGTGATATATGTATACTCGATCGCTATGCCATTTATATTGCCTTTAGGAATTGAAATTCACATTGCTATGTTGTTCAAAACAAGTTAAAGCTTTAAAAACATTTAGCATATTACTTCTGTTGATTGTATTTAGGCTTCAAAACCCATAAAAATTTTGTTCATTTGTGAAGATTATCAAAAAAAAAGAAAAAAACAAAAAAAAACAAAAAAAAACCACTGACTTTTATTGTATACAGTATGGGCAAATACACTAGAAACATCCTTCAAAACATTCTGAAGAAGAAGTCTAGAGGTTTGAAATGAAATAAGGGTAAGTAAATGATAGAATTTAAATTTTCTCAACCACAGCATTAAAATGTCTGACTACCCTGTGAAGTCCACTTGGGTTTCTATGTAGCCATACAAGGAGATCTTATGTTGTACTTGAATTGGGAAAACTCTCCAAAATTGTTTGTGAAGTTTATGTTTCAGTAACATATTTAAAATCAGACAACAATCATACTCTGTTATACATTTTGTTTTAGCTGAAATTGCGCTAAAAAAATGTATTTTCCAGACTGGTCCGGTTAACATGCATGTGTGTTCTAGAGATTAAGCAAAGGATTGCCTCCCTTGGATTGCTGTGCACTGTATTCTTATGTTTAATGGTATGGAAATAAAAAGGGACAATGTATTCACATGTAAAACAATGGTATCCAACCCTGCCCTAGAGAGCTAACGTCCTGCAGAGTTAAGCTCCAACCCCAGTCAAACACATCTGAACCAGCCTTTATCACAGTCTGTGTGTTGTCTCATCCAGCTCCAATTAGTAGCGTAATTGAATTTCTGCCTGCGTTTTTGTCAATAGTTGGTCACCAAGAAAATGAAACTAGTTGAACTTGACAATCAACTTAAATGTTTCAATGGTTTATTTAGCCTTATATGATACTACATACTACAGTATCTTACATTGTAATATGCAACATTATCTGAGTGAGGCGATTGTCAGCACTGCCAGTGTTGTCATAAGATAAATGAAGATCTGCATTATTGATATAATATTAAAATGAAGATTTTTAATATTATTGCTTTTTTGTTGCGGCATATTTATTATGATTAATCTTTATTCTTGTCTACAATATAATGCTATCCAATCAGTGAGCTCAAACCCAGATGATATGACACGTTTAAGATGATCAAACCAGTTATTTTTGAACAGTCAACTTTGGGTTGGAAATATTCCTTTATTTGAACAACTTCAATTTGATCTAAAACTTGATTGTATCAGAAAATAATGTAAGTGCATGAAACTAATGTGAACATTATTATTGTTTAAACTGTAAAGTCTTTACTCATAATTAATATTTTGTGGGATGTATAACCATGTCTAATTCTAATGATCTTTAACATATGTATTATGTATTCTATTCTTGCATTTCTTTAATAAAAAGGTGGTCAGACTCTTAAGTATTGCACATACATATACACACTTGTGCACTCCCTTTAAATCATGAAATATGTGCTGGAATAACATGACACCATGTTTCTTTGTTTCATCACACCCTATTAATGATTGTAAACTGTGGTTGATGTGTTAATATGACGTATCTGTGATTAACTGTACATCTATAAATCACAATCGTGTTCTATGGGTACTGCCTGTTGTGATTATGCCGTTTAATTTTGTTTTCTTTGTCACTGTTTTAGCCTGAGTTCTAGTTCATTGTTTGTTGCTATAGTTTAGTCTCACACCTGTTCCTTGTTTCATTAATGATCTCAGTGTATTTAAGCCCTAAGTTTCCTCTGTTCGTTGTCGTTAATGGTAGATATGTCATTTTTCTAGTTCTCTGTGTTTATTACAGTCTTTGTATTCCTCGATCATCCTGTCACGCATATCCTTTTGGATTCAACCGCATGGCATCTGTGACAATTCCACTGACACAAGCTACAGAAGAAGTACTTTACACTATTTGAAGCTTCCACTTGTCAAACGTGGAAGTGTGGTGAAGACCTATCAAGGTCTTCAAGAAGATTTATGTTTTTAATTAGCCTATTTTCTGAGAATTTCTCAACAATATTGATATATGTAACTAGCCCTATCTGTATGATCTCATGCATTGATGTTTATGACTTTTAAAGTTAAACATTTTGTCATATTTTAGTAATTGGTACAATATCTGGTGCCAATTACTAAAAGTCAACGTTCAACTGTCATCTCAGCCCTTGCTAGAGGCTTCTCACCTGAGAGATGTAAACCCTTCTTTGAGGTGAGGCAGACTTGATTGACATCTTACTTGACATGCCTGATCAGGGTGTAGTTCCTCAGTTCAGTCAAATCTCATTTACTTTGACACTGTACATGCAGCATTAAACTGATGGGTAACATGAAGCGGAATAAATCAAATTGAACAATAACTGGATCAAAAGGGGCTGGTTTGGTTTTGTGGTATTCGCAAAGACTTATAAACTGTGGTAAGCTGTATGTCTTTTGACCCACCCAGTAAGGCCGTGGATCATTTATAAATCTGTCGGCCACAAAACTAAAAGTGCACATGGTACGGTTTTACAACAATAATATACACAGAGGGACCATCTGTAGACACCAAGACAACACAAAACAGACACGGGGAGACAAGGGTGTGACACTGCAATTCATTCAAACTGAACTAGACTTGTTTTTTTTTTTAAATCATGTGTCTTTTATAGTCAGAGTCCTGTGTGCCTCTGCCCTCATTTGACAGGTGTCCTAAAGGGGGTGTGTTCACTACAAGACCTGATTTTCAGGATATCAGATATCTTTAATTACTCTGGATGTGCTTTAGTGTTGTGTTAATATGTTATATGCTGTATTTCCTGTGGTTTGAGTGGGTTAAATGGTGTACAGTAGGATTTTTGAATTCTCCTGATAGCGGTTTGACTCCAGTTTTGTACACAAACCAGCTAGAAGCTTTTGCACAAATTTTTTCTTCCTCACAAAATGTGCTGGTATGTATCTGAACAAGCACCAATTCAAGACACTGTACTCGCGGCTAAAGGAAAGCCTGGAAGAAATTATGTCATACAGGAAAAGCTCTCAGAAAGTGTTACCTTAAAAAGAGCTTTTCCGCACATCTCAACAATGCAGGCAAGAGTTTAAACGCCACCCCAAATCCTGTGGGCTTGTTTCAGACAACAGGAGAGTCTGTACAGCCTCGGCCTTCAGCCATTCGGACATTCCCACCTGGAAATTATTTTCTTTATCAGTCTTGATTTCAAGTAACAGTAGCTGCATCGGAAAGCTTATAGCAACTATGTTGACTTGTTTGCAGGCAGAGTTTGTGCACGAAGGTACCTCACTAAACTGATTTCGGACAGACTTCTGAGGCAGCATAAAGGTTTGATCAAGCTTTGGTGATAATTAAGCAAATATTAAATGACTACAGTAGTAATTCTCGCTAGAAATTACACAGAAATAGAAAAAGTTGGTCAAAACATACATTTACACACAAACTGACCACCAACTGCAACTTTCAGATGCCATCTTTAGTTTTTTAGCTCAACTGTCACAGAATGAAATGTACAGGATTATGGGACATCATCGGCAGCGAAGCATACATCAATGCTGCCTTAAAAAAA
Source organism: Anabarilius grahami (assembly GCA_003731715.1). Lineage (NCBI taxonomy): Eukaryota > Metazoa > Chordata > Actinopteri > Cypriniformes > Xenocyprididae > Anabarilius > Anabarilius grahami. The sequence goes on from RJVU01078462.1 coordinate 1,690,657, forward strand.
TCAATCAGTGACACGGTCATTGACGTGCCTTGTTGCCTTCCTACCTCCGTATGCTGTCTGAGGAGGCAGAATTCTTCAGCTTTTGGATGCAGCCAGTATCTAAACACCCCTAAAATAAGTTGAATTTACTTGCTAAGTAAAATTTTGCGATATATTTTCAATTGATTTTGTCTTCAAAATTAAGTTTATTGTCAAAGAAGTTTTGTTGTTGATACATTTATGCTTAAAAAACAAGATACTAATGGGGTAAGAAAAAAGTTATCTTAACACAAGTCAAGTAAACTGATGGAGTAGGGATTTTTCAATTTTTTACTAGAAAACCACATTGGCACATTGCAGTCTGTAAACGTTTTTAACACTTTATGCCAAGTTTTTGACATGAGGGGGTCCAAATATTTAATAATAATGCTATATCGATATTGATCACTGTTCTGAATATTGGGGAAATGTCTATGATGAATTATCATTGATTATTACTGCACTAAAGCAAAATATTGTCTTTGATGATAAACCTGTAGACCCGAGAGCCTCCTTCTCAAGTGTCGGATGGTAATGAAGAAGTTGTCAATCACTGCCAGACATTGGGAAACAGCAATTTGCTTGAGTGAGTCCCTGATCAATGCTGATGGAAGCTTTGCTGGCGCCAGAACAATAAAAACATGCTGTTATGTCAAGTACACAGAAAAATTTAGTCAAGATCACAAGAAATTTAAGTTGTGGTCATGAGACAAGAAAGAGAATGCATGGACTCTTAGGGCTTCCGTAGAAAGCATATTTTGATGTTATAACTATATAGTGGTTATTTAGAGAGCTACACACATTTAGCCCAGGCTGCGAGGAACAATGCGTGCCTTCAGCACGGAAAAACACCCGCTGCTCCCTACCAAGAGCACTCGAGGTTGTCCTTATATGGAGCTAAAGACAACGTCTGGCGTGATTGGCTCCCTAACATCTAAACCAGAACATGTGGATTTGCAGCAGCAATTTACCTGAAAGCACCTGTTAAGACATGTATATCAAAGAGGACAACACAACAAGAAAGGATTGCTTCAGTTGTGTAATTCAAGTCATTTAATTACATTCACTGATTAGTTCTGATAAACATGACGAGTCCAGAAAAGGAGAAAATAGTGAAAGTCTGGGGATGTCTATGAATGTAAGCAAAATAACAATAAAAATATATGAAAGCTCATGTACAGTTTCACTAACTGTGTGATTATACTCACAAATATGCATTTATATTTTAATGATTTGTAATTTCAACATCAGCTTTATCCCTTCGTGTTCTTTACAGGAGTGGTAAAGCTTACATTTTTGTTGTTACGACTTGTCGAGTTCAGCCTTTTTTTTAAACATCCATTTTCTCTTCATTATGTTATAATAGTGGTTAAATATAAGCTAACTTGGTTAAATTTACATCAAAAACTATGGTTGGTGAAAATAAGAAGGGAAAAAAATTCAGAAAGGTCTTCTATTCCATGACTCATCGTTTCTTAAATGTTGTTCAACTTCAATATGGAGATGTTCAGAGAGGCAGCACTGCTCCCTACTGGCCAGACATCAGCCATGAAAATATCATTTAAAGAAAACAATTACATTCAAAGCAATTTTGCAAATCCAGAGGAACTTGCAAAAATGTTTTAGAACCACAGATGAGATGACCAGCAGATGTGCTAGAAAACAAGTGCAACTACTGTGTGAAACAGTGCACACTACATAACACATTCCATGAGTGGAACGGACTTCTCAGATCTCAGAAGTAAATGCAGTTATTTTGCATATTTATTAAAAGAGTTCTGTGTATACATAATATACACCACATACAAGTGCAAGAATAATTATTTTTTCAACCTCTTATTTACAAATAATTACGTTTTCTAACACACCCCTCATCTGCAATTGGTTGGTTCAACAGGTAACACAACCCCAAACTCACACCATTGGTTGAATCAGCTCAAGTTAATCATGTTTTGGTTATCTTTTTACATTTTTATCTTTAACTTTAGCAGTCTGATCAAACGATGTGTCCACATTCAGATTATTTATCACACAGGAATAGAAGGTCAAGTTGAGCAGGTTGCACTGTGGGATATATAGTATTCAACGCAGACAGCTCTGTTGTATACTGACATTTTTGGCAGCTGTACCATGTTTTAAAAATTGTGCACAATATTCGTAATACAGAAATAGTCATATAGTAATAGGAATACTGCAGTATTAGTAGGTATCAGAGTACAATGTTCCAAACTTTGCCAAAAAACAATAATTACTTTTATTGTATTATTTCAATTTGAAGAGACCAACCGAGTGACTCAAAGCAGTATAAGATATACAACTCTAAGAGTAATCAATCAAAAGAAATACAATGCAACGAGCAATCAAGGCACTTTTAATGGCATAAATCATCACCTGAGGCAGGACAAGAGCAAACACTCCCCGCATTTAAGACACTTTCATTCACCCCGAGGTTTCCTCATCTCATGAACTACCTCAGAAACCTCAGAATCACTTTGAGTTGACTTTGGACACCTGATATGCACATTTATGAGGTAGAATTGAAAACACCTTGCTTGCCTTTGTGCATCTTCCAAATCTACGCATTTTGACCCAACCAAATTCAATATAAAACTGTACATTTGATTAGCAATAAAACCTCATTGGAAAGCGATGCCATACAGCGTATCTGCTTGAGTTTAACCTCTGTGTTCACACGTAACCCACACCACGTTACCCTAGACTAGACCACTCAGGGAGATTAATCCAATGAATTTAACAAACTTTCAGTAAAAACATTAAAATGTAATCCGCAATATAAAAAAAAGAGCAAGAAGGCACATACAGGGTCAAGCAGAACTTTACCAAATCAATAACTCATTTTAAACATTAAGGCACTTTGCGCATTAATATTTGCCACAGCTCCTCCAACGGTCCTCATTTAGCCAAACAGGAAGCTGCACAAAAACAAAAGGCATTTATGTTAGAAAGGATATGAAGTCATCATTGGTATAAATACATTAAATAAGCTATAGTTCAAATGTTTGGGGTCAGTAAGATTTAAAAAAAATGTTTATGAAAAAAGTGTTTTATGTTCACCAAGGCTGCATTTATTTGTTCAAAAATACAGTAAAAACAGTAATATTGAATTAATATTGAACATTAACTATTTTTACAATGTAAAGGTGGGATAAGTAGATTTTGAAAAACGCTGTTGGACATTGTTGATATATTTGAAATCAACCCAAACAAACCCACCCCTCTCTACATTGCTCCTTTTCCAAAACTCACACTTCCAATCCTAACCACCCTGCTCTGAGTCGGTCTCGAACCCCAGCCCGATTGCTGCTGGCAGGCGAGGCGAGAGCACTGACAATGACGCTAAACACCACATTCTCTAGCGGTCGTCAGAGTGCAGTAGTTTAAGTGCAAAACTCTCACTATCTGGCCACTGTTAGACACGCAATGCGTGTGGATGTCAGTTTATCACAGCTGATGTGCAACAAAATGCTTCACGAAAAATAAAGCGCAGTTGATGAATGAACGACAAGGAAGCACAAAAAATGAACGTACAGTACACAAGAGTAAATACAAAGTGTTCGTTGTTAGTCGCCAACAGCACAGCAGCTCCAGACAATCAAACCCAGTGTACTGACATAGGCGGGATCAAAGCAGCTCCAGACAATCAAACCCAGTGTACTCACATGAGCGGGATCAAAGCAGCCTCCGCGTCTGTTTTCAGGCCTTCCCGCTTAGCTCTCTCCAGCGCTGGAAAGCTTTTCTAATATAAATGCGGGTCCTAAAGCGCTTGCCCAGTCATAAACCTTCATTCCAGTGATTTTCTTTTGAGCTCTTTTGTTTTGTGTCCCATCTCTCATTCTGCAGTTTTATTCTTCTTCAAATCTCCCTATTGCTCGTTCTCTCTCCTCGACCGTCATACGCCCCCTAATGCTGATTGGTTACATGTTTGTTGTTGGTGTCGGCCCAACTAACTTCCAAACAGTGTTTTTGAAATTCTACTGACACCACCTTTAAAATGACTGTTTTCTTATGTAATATATTACAATACAAAATGTAATTTATTCTTGTGATGGCAAATCTGAATTTTCAGAAACATTTATGCTTATTATCAATGTTGAAAACAGTTGTGCTGCCTAATATTTTTGTGGAAACTGTGATACATTTTTTCAGGATTCTTTGATGAATGGAATGTTCAAATGAACATAATTCATTTTAAACAGAAATCTTTTGTAACATTATAAATGTCTTTACTCTCAATTTAAAGGGGTACTTCACCACTGGCAAAATGGACTTTCAATAAAACATGGCTGCCTAAACAGTAGAAAGGTGATTTTTATTTTTTTATTTTTTTTATGACATCCGAACCCGGATGGTTCATTCGAGATTTGGTGAGATTATGTTCAACAATGTACACTTCACACACTCACAGCCCAAGCTGTTTTATCTAGATACGTATTAAAAACATAAATTTTCAAAAATGAAGATAACTGCTTCAAAATTAGTGTTTTCGCTATGGGTGTGTAATTTATGTTGTAGAAAAAAGCATCAAAGTATCGTCAAGTTATGTTTACCACAGGCTTTATTTTACACATAAATTGAAAAAACCCATTATAAAACCCCATAGGAAAATCTCGAAGGAACCATCGGCGAATTAGTATTCAGGCTTCATACCTGCACCACTCTATAGGTGGTGCAGGTATGAAAATTTCAACACCCATAATGCACTGGGCATGTTGCCGTCCAAGGCCACCCCCACCAGTCGGCGCTTAACAGAGTCAAATACTGCCTTGCTTTAGTAGGAAATACAACTTAGCAAACTTTTAGTCATAATGGTGTCGACTTGTATTGTTCCCAGATGCAAGAATTCAAAGAGTAAACGTTTAGTGGGAGTGAGTTACTTTTGGTTTCCAGTGAAGGATCCAGCGTGTTGTAGGCAGCGGCTAAATGCTGCAAAGAATAGTAAATACAGAGAGAGCGCCGCAAAAGAATATCTGAAAAACCATTATGTTTGTAGTCAACATTTCAAACTGGATGACCACGAACAAAGTGTTTTAGGCCAAATGGAGGGGAAAAACTGAAAGAAACTGCCATTCTGTCAGTTCCACCAAAGCAAAACACCAATCGCACACAGGCAAGAAAGCTGTGGTCACAGTGATCCATTTTTACTATAATGCTGTTTAAAGAGTAGACAAAGTACTATGCAATTTTCCGCGATAAACCTACTCTTACAATAACTGTTCTGTTAATAATCCTCTGTCGGTCAGACGGTCCATCGGCGGGGACACAAAAATATAGAAGTACAATCTGAGGTTTCATGATTTTAAGATTCAGCACCATTTCAGGGTCACTAATCAAATGTAAGTGAAATAGTGACAATAATCATCTGACACTTTGCGCAAACATCAGATTTGGTGCGTCTGAAATCGCATAAAATCGTGCTGTCTGAGTAGGTACTACATTTGAATTTGAATGTATTTCACGACCGTTAAAAAAAGTACGTTCTATATAGTATGAGTTTGTGTAGTATGAACGTAATCCGGACGTACTACATCCGCCATGTTGTTATTATCATGTGACCAATGGTCACTTCACTGCCATTCATAAATCCTCTCTCATGGCCTCATGGGATAGTAAAGTGTCCATCAGATGCACACTTCAGAATATCAGAGGAAATAGCAGGTCATCCAGGGACTTTTCGCCTACTGTTTTTCGAATACTATGTATTAGGACATACTACTCTGTTGGCGTACTGTTTTTCTCATGCTATATAGTAGAGAAGTATTCAATTTCGAACGCAGCGATTGTCTCTTCCACTGAAGGTTGAGATGCTCTTATGAACATCTCAAATCATGCTGAGAACATGATCATCAAATACCAAGGCATCAAACACATATACATTTTTCAAATAAACTTTTCACTCAAATTTTTTCATTAGTGCTCCCAGACTTTCTTTGCATTGATGTTTCAATCTGTTTATTAGACTAATGATGGTCTAATGAGCTCACCTGTAAGGGTATCCGTGATATTTGGCCCTAAAGACTGACAGCAGCCAACTGAAGAACAGCACCACCAGCCCGATTCCTGCCACACACATGACTGGAGAGGAAACAAAAGAAAAAATTAAACCTGTTCTCACTTAAGTCTATAGAGCACAGGTCGTTTGACAGCATACTTTTCCTCTTCCCGACATCCAGGTCAGAGGTCGCAGCCTCATGAAGCAGCACCATTCCCAGAGTCACCGCAGCATCTGAATCAGAGTTCAGGAACACGTACGTGATGCCTGAATGACTGACATGTGTGCTAACCAGACATAAAGCCACAGCCAATCAGAACATATCTGATGGATAATATACAGCTGTATGTGGAGCTACACTACTGTTCAAACGTTTGGGGTCGGTAAGATTTTTTTTTTTTTTAAGGAAGTAATACTTTTATTCAGCAAGGACAGTCAAGAGCTTTACAATGTTGCAAAAGCTTTCTATTTTAAATAAATGCTGTTTTATTTTTTAAAAATCCTGAAAAAGTATTACGGTTTCCACAAAAATATGAATCAGTACAACCGTTTTCAACATTGATAATAATCAGAAATATTTATTGTGCAGCAAATTAGCATATTCAAATGATTTCTGAAGGATCATGTGACACTGAAGAGTGGTAGAGTAATGAAGAGTACTGAAGAGAAATTATTTTTTTCACAGGAATAAATTACTTTTGACAATATATTCAAATAGAAAACAGTTATTGTAAATTATAATATTTCAAAATATTACTGTTTACTTTTGATCACATAAATGCAGCCTTGGTGAGCAGAAGAGACTTCCTTCAAAAACATTCAAAAAAAAAATCCTACTGACTCCAAACTTTTGAATGAACGTGTATGCGCAACAATGAGATTTTAGTGTGGGCGGGACTTCGCGGCACAATGCAAGTGACTAACAAAATGTTTGTTGCTTGCCGTGTAGCAGACATTGTGTCTGGTCAGGACGCAGTGTAAATGATCTGAGTGCAGTGGCTGTGAAGGATACTGAAGAGAAGAACAATGTGAGTCTCTGCCACAAACTGAGCCTGACTGCTGCCGTGGATGTAACTCTGAAATGAAAAAGAGACATATTACTGTGGATCATCATTTGATATAAAAATCTGAACACATGAGAACTTGAAGTGATCGTGACATGAGGAATCAAATGTTCAGTGCAGTGAGGTGATGCAGGGAGGTTATCAATCATAATAGTGAATGTTTACAGACAAACACCAAAATCAGGCCTTTCTGACTGAGGGTGGAAAATCATCATGTTTTGCAAATATAGGATTGTGACCCTCAAGGAACATTAAAAAGATTAAAAAGGAATGACCCCTTTAAAGACCACAAGCAATTGAAGAGTTTTGTGGCTTTTAGTCTGTGGATGTTAGCTTTATGCAAGACGACAAAGTAAACTTTCATCAAATGCACACATTTATGATTTACAGGCCCGGTATCACAGACAGGGCTTAGCCTAAGCCAGGATTAAGCCTTAGTTAAATTATGGCAAGTAGCTTTTATAAACTTTCACTAGAAAAAAACATTACTGGTGTACAACTTGAGACAAAACAATGACACTGACATATTTTAAGATATGTCAGTACAAGTTGCTTTCAGTTAAAACAGCTCAAACATGCATTTTAGTCTGAGACTAGCTTAGGCCTTGTCTGTGAAACCAGGGGACAGTCTTTCTCTTCCAGGAAACTGTAGCAAAATACTGATGACTCAAACACACTCTAGAATGAATTAAAACAGGTGACAAAATCTGCTATACATAAGAGACAAACTCTCAAAATGAAATACATCAACACAGCAAAGAAAACTGGGATTGTCAAGCCGTTTCATGGGGTCTGTTAAATATTAAAAAAAACAAATAAATAAAACCAAACGTGAGGTAAAGAGTGTAACGAACCACTTGGCCAGTGTTTGGGTTCTTGTGAGCGTATGGAGGTCCTCGGATGTGGTTCCACATTTGACCCGATGTCATGATCAAAACAAAACACTAGAGAGAGAGAGAGAGAGAGAGAGAGAGAGAGAAGGTTGTTCATGTTAACTATATTTTTACATGTTCTAAACAAAATAAAAAAATGCTTTCCTATGTAAAACTCACCACTACATTACTAGGGTGTTGCTATGCAGTTTCTAAAGTTTTCAGAATAGTTCTTAATGCATTGCTTGCTATGCAGTTGATAGTGTCATTTAGGACGCAACTTAAGATATTGCTAGGTAGTGGCTAAGGTGCTCTGTCCAGTTGTTAGCACGTTGCTATGTTTAATTAAGGAAGTCTTCATACAAAAAAAATGGAAAAAAAAGTAGTAAGGATTAAATAAGGAATAATGAAGATGCCATTTATTTTATTTAAATTTTATTTATTTTATATTTTATTTATTTTTTCTGGCACAGACTGGGAGACATTTCTTTCCTATTTTGTTCAACAACTAAATTAGATGCTTTAGACCCATTTTTCCTCAAATCTAAAACTAATTTTTTTTTTTTAAACTAGGGATGCACCAATATGAAAATGTTGGCCGATACAGATACTGATAAAATGCTTTATATTTGAAAGACGATAACTGATATTTTGGCCTTTAAATCCAAATCTAAATCCAAATCCAAATTTTTATATCATTTTTGAGAGCCTGATTTCAAAAACAAAACTCTCACAACTTTAAAAGCACTTAATAATTGTCCCAAGCATGACATAAATCAAACATATACAGTACAATAGCCTAGTTTAAACCAGTGTAAGTTTTTTTTATTAATTTTACACTCCTATGGCTAACTTTCTTTATCATTCATAAATAAATAAAATAAAAATCTATTGCCTTACAAATAAATAAAATAATCCCTAAATAATGCAAACAAGTCATTGGACAACATTACTTGGTATAAAGAATCAAAATGGAATAGCCTATGCACGGACAGTAATGAAATTATTTTAATTAAACCATATTGTTGATGAAAATGATACGAGAAAAATAAAACAGTACACAAAAGAATTCACAACATTCTTTTTGCAGTAGTATTTTCTTCATAATTTTATGTAGTCTATATGACAGACTTGCGTTGCATGTTGCACTTAACTATTTTCCTTTTCGAAGTGATATCAATCATATTTCAAGCAATTCAAAACCATCATGGTGAACAGGGAATTTCAAGGAAATAATCCATTATTTATCAGCTTTAATATATCAGCCAAATTTTATTATTGGGTCGATAAGGATAACATATATATCGGCCAATACCAATATGGTGGGCAATATATCGTGCATCTCTAATTAAAACCTTTTCAAAGGTATCAACATAAAATAAATATCAACATATAATAAAAACTATAGAGGAGTATAAGTATTAGAATCCCATCTTTTCATTATAAAATATAAAGGTCAAGTGCCCACCAGTGCAGAGAAAGCCCAGACGTTCTTATTGAACAGGAACTCCAGGTTGTTTCGGCGCAAGTAAGCCAGACTGCCGATGAATGCCAGCAGCAAACCCAGCATCAGTGGCCCAGCGTAGTTCGGAGGCCTGATCACCCGAATCTGAACGACACACAACAACACGTTAAACACTGAAGTGACCCTTCTGAAGCTGAATGTGTTTGCTCTAGTCTTACATGGACATCTGTTCGGTCCGCCACCCATCGGGCCAACTGCTCGGCTGCGAAGCCTCGGACCTGTAGCTCGTATGTGTCCGCTCGCTTGGGTTTGCCTTTGGCCGGGAAGTTGATGAATGTCGGAGCAGAGTTCATGTTGAGCTGTAGACGACATAAACAGAATGAAATAAGAAATTCAAATATCTATTCAGATACATAAATGTATATCCAATCAATTTCCAATAAAAAATCAAGTCCTGTCCTAGACTTTTTTTTTTTGCACTTGGAAATATGTCACATCACAAATGCCACTTCATATTCACTTTATCAGACTAAGGTATGAGATGGAGTACAAAGGTAAATTTAATTCAGGACATTTACCATCTGGAAAACATCTGAGCCTTCATCAAAATCCACCATTGCAAAGAAAATACGGTTAGTAAATGCACTCGAATAACGCCAAGAATTCGCAAGGATCTGGTACTCTTCATCTGCCTGTCTGAAAAAGAAAAAGAAAAAGAAAAGGAGATTTTGTTTTCCACAGTTTTTTATATGAAATTAATTTAGGCTACGTTCACACTGTCAGTCCAAATGTGATTATTTGTGTATCCGACTGGAATCAGATCTCAAATTATTGATGTCCACATTGTGTATCGCAACTGTTCAGATTAGATTTGTGTGTAGTCACATAAACCACGTGAAATCCGATCAGAGCGGTCAGACTGAAACAGATTTCCACATATGTATGTAGCTCGAAACGGATTTGTAAAAATCACATTTAACATGATTTTTGGCCGTTCACACTAGCTAAATCTGATTGGATTTCAATCAGATATGCACAAAAATCTAATTTGCACTGACAGTCTGAACATAGCCGTGGAAAGGTTTTAGGTTTTAATGTGAAGTGTCATTTTTGTGCAGCAGCAACAAAAGAATGCAAAAATAAATTCTAATTTTGGTTTTCAAATTCTCACCTCGTCTGCCATTGGTTGGAAAAACATTGAGTAAATGACACTTCATTTGCACTTGCACTCTTGTGGACTTAAAATGGCAATCATGTGCACATCCACTTGACTTGAAGATTCCATTTCTCATTTAGCTACTATGTACTAACATTTAAATGAATCATTTGATGTAATACAATTGTGTACATGCATGTTTTTACACGGTACTTACATTTTAAAAATACCGGCATATAATTACATCTGTAATTAATTTCTGTAATTACATATATAACTACACTGTTGACCATCTTACCTTTTAACCCACCCAGACCACCAAACCTGTCCCTAACCTTACCCGTATCCACCTCAATAGTAGCACTAAGGTTTTACAATACAACATCAACACAATAAGTACATTGAACCTAACAATTACATTTTGTTTTTTTATCTAAGTACATAGTTAAAGACGCCTAATATAAATTGTGACCAACAAATTTAATATTGTCAATTGGCCACTCCATGCTTAAGATAATAGACACTGAAAATTTAATTTATTAGTTTATCAAGAATATATATTATAACTTACACTACAAAGCAGTGTTGTTTTAGTATTATTTATAAACCCCCAGTTTCACAGACAAGGCTTAAACTAGTCCTAGACTAAAATGCATGTTTGAGCAGTTTAAACTGAAAACAACTTGCACTGATATATCTTAAAACACTATATTGCCAAAAGTATTGGGACACCACTCCAAATCATTGATTTCAGGAGTTCCAACCACTTCCATGGCCACAGGTTTATAAAATCAAGCACCTAGGCATGCAGACTGCTTCTACAAACATTTGTGAAAGAATAGGTCGCTCTCAGGAGCTCAGTGAATTCAAGCGTGGTACCGTGATAGTTTGCCACCTGTGCAATAAGTCCATTCGTGAAATTTCCTCACTACTAAATATTCCACGGTCAACTGTTAGTGGTATCATAACAAAGTGGAAGCAATTGGGAACAACAGCAACTCAGCCACGAAGTGGTAGGCCACGTAAAATCACAGAGCGGGGTCAGCGCACGCTGAGGCGCACAGTGCGCAGAAGTCGCCAAATTTCTGCAGAGTCAATAGCTACAGACTTCCAAACTTCGTGTGGCCTTCAGATTAGCTCAAGAACAGTGTGTAGAGAGCTTCATGGAATGGGTTTCCATGGCCGAGCAGCAGCATTCAAGCCTTACATCACCAAGTGCAATGCAAAGCGTCGGATGCAGTGGTGTAAAGCACGCCGCCACTGGACTCTAGAGTAGTGGAGACGTGTTCTCTGGAGTGACGAATCACGCTTCTCTGTCTGGCAATCCGATGGACGAGTCTGGGTTTGGTGGTTGCCAGGTGAACGGTACTTGCCTGACTGCATTGTGCCAAGTGTAAAGTTTGGTGGAGGGGGGATTATGGTGTGGGGTTGTTTTTCAGAGGTTGGGCTTGGCCCCTTAGTTCCAGTGAAAGGAACTCTTAATGCTTCAGCATTAAAGGGTTAGTTCACCCAAAAATGAAAATTCTGTCATTTATTACTCACCCTCATGTCGTTCCACACCCATAAGACCTCCGTTCATCTTCGGAACACAGTTCAAGATATTTCAGATTTAGTCCGAGAGCTTTCTGTCCCTCCATTGAAAGTGTATGTACGGTGCACTGTCCATGTCCAGAAAGGTAATAAAAACATCATCAAAGTAGTCCATGTGACATCAGTGGGTTAGTTAGAAGTTTTTGAAGCATCTAAAATACATTTTGGTCCAAAAATAACAAAAACTACGACTTTATTCAGCATTGTCTTCTCTTCAAATTTGCTGTGTATATCCACAGTGATGCTGCTTCTTCTACGGCGGTTGGCATCCAGCTTATTGATGCATTACCGCCCCCTTCTGCTCCGGACAGTGACGCTGATGACGTGTTACGTAGTGCGCCCGAGCTTCGTTTATAGTCTGAGGGAGACGCACGCTGTATTCAAGCTAATCTACATTTTTTTAAATGGTGCGTTGGTGTGCATGTCGCGGATGTCCTAATCGCGTCACTGTCCGGAGCAGAAGGGGGCGGTAATGCACCAAGAAGCTGGATGCCAACCGCCATAGAAGAAGAAGAAGCAGCGTCACTGTGGATATACACAGACCTGGAAGAGAAGACAATGCTGAATAAAGTCGTAGTTTTTGTTATTTTTGGACCAATATGTATTTTAGATGCTTCAAAAACTTCTAACTAACCCACTGATGTCACATGGACTACTTTGATGATGTTTTTATTACCTTTCTGGACATGGACAGTGCACCGTACATACACTTTCAATGGAAGGACAGAAAGCTCTCGGACTAAATCTAAAATATCTTAAACTGTGTTCCGAAGATGAACGGAGGTCTTACGGGTGTGGAACGACATGAGGGTGAGTCATTAATGACAGAATTTTCATTTTTGGGTGAACTAACCCTTTAAGGAACAGTTGTGGAAACAGTTTGGGGATGCCCCTTCCTGTTCCAACATGACTGTGCACCAGTGCACAAGGCAAGGTCTATAAAGACATGGATGAGCGAGTTTGCTGAGGAGGAACTTGACTGGCCTGCACAAAGTCCTGACCTCAAACCGATAGAACACCTTTGGGATGAATAAGAGCAGAGACTGAGAGCCAGGCCTTCTCACCAACATCACTGCCTGACCTCACAAATGTGCTTCTAGAAGAATGGTCAAAAATTCCCATAAACACACTCCTAAACCTTGTTTAAAACCTTCCCAGAAGAGATGAAGCTGTTATAGCAGCAAAGGGTGGGCCAACTCCATATTAAACCCCACGGATTAAGAATGGGATGTCATTAAAGTTCATGTGCACGTAAAGGCAGGCATCCCAAATCATTTGGCAATATAGTGTATGTCAGAGCCATTGTTTTGTCTTTATAGTTCTATTTAGCTTTAATTTATTTTTATTTCATTTTTTAGTGAAACACAAAGTTTTTGTCATTTTAGTACTTTGTACAAGTACCTTGTAGACAAGGCAACATTTAAAAAAAAATTCAGTTTAAAAGGTATAGTTCACCCAAAAATGAAAATGTGCTGTTCATTTACTCACCCTCAGGCTATCCAAGATGTAGGTGACTGATTTTTCTTAAGTAGAAAAGTAAAGAAGATTTTTAGCTGAAACCGTGGTCTTCTGTGATTCATACAATGGAAGTCAATGGCTATCGACACTTTGAGAGTCAAAAGTTTAGAAACCGGGAAAAAATCAATCTTCCCAAATGACATGACACAGGCGAACATAATCTTATTTTTTTAAATAGGTTGCTCCAGACTGTCGTGAACGTGCTCAGGACCATTAGCCGAGGCTGTGGATTACAGGTAATAATGTCGTAAATAACGTTCAGTTTTCTTTGTTTTTGCTTCATAAGACCTCAATGTATCGTCAGGAGCCACGGGTATTACATTTTGTTTTGCCTGTATATGTTTTTTGACTCTCAAAGTGATGGTAGCCAATGACTTGCATTAAATGAATCACCAAGGACTACAGTTTCAGCTAAAATTCTTCTTTACTGTTCAACTGAAGAAAAAAAGAAAACATCTACATCTTGGATAGCCTGAGAGTGAGTAAATTAACAGCAAATGTTCATTTTGGGGTGAACAATATCTTTAAGATCACATTCTTTGTCTTATATTTCCATTTTATTTTAGCTTTATTTCACCTGAAATGATTTGTAATATTTTGCCTGATGAAGATCATACGATCGAAACGTTGCTAATAAAGAACTTTTTTTACTGTTTTGCAAGTTGATAGTGTGCGGGATTTCCTTATTTTTTCGTATTTTGACTATACCAGTCTTTTTTCCTACGCACCTATCTATGACCTACAGGTGTGCGACGCTAATTGATCATTCATATTTTTAGTAAACAATAACAACACTGCTGCACACACAGCAGAATGTAGTGTTTGTAGTGGATGCTCTCTCAGTGCACTTACTTGCAGACAGCACACTGTCTCTGTGGCTGCAGAGCTGTGAACATGATAACGACGGAGTAGTTGCGTGGAGGAGCTCGGATCAGCCTCCTGAACTTTTCTCCATTCAGCCGGATCACTGCACGCTTACTGGCCCACTCCATCATCTGACTGACCTTCTCTGACAGCAGGGTCTGGAAACACACATATTAACCAACCACTCATTCACAGAATCTCCCAGTACATTCAGCACAGGTTTAGTCCTCACGGAGTAACTCATGTTCATTGCCTTACATGCATACTAACATGAACAACACAAACAGAAGTTTAATTCAGAAGCAGTCAGGTCAGTTCATAGGCTGCTGTGCAACAGGAAGCTTAGCTTAGTTTGCATATAGGGCCAAGTGTGACAGCTCATAATACATTTAATAAAACCGAGGCCAATAATTCATTCGAAGTGATTTACAGATGGATCACAGTGTTCTCACAAATGTTAACATTAATGTGTGATTTAATCCAATGTGCTGTTGAGAGAAAGAATCTATCAGAGCCTTTGAGAAACCAGTTAGTTCAGTGCATACGAAGGGTAAAAAACACTTAATAACAAACCAATAGAATCCACTGACCTCCTTCTTTTTCTGCCCATTTGATGGCGTGCCATGTAAACTAACAGCGAGGAAAAGAACTATCAAAAGTTTATAAAACATTTCTGAAGCTGCCACTCTGCGACCACGACAGTTCTGCAGGAAGGAACTCCTGTCCGCTTCCTATTGGTGGAGCTCAGCGGAAGAGGAAGAGTTTTAAAATAAAAGTCTCAAGCGACAAAACCATAGTACAAAACTAAAGCTCGAAAAAACGTTAGTATTTTCAAAATAAAAGCCCCAAGCTGTTGGTGACTTGAAAGAAATAAGGAACATGTCTGTGTGAATTTTATTTTTTTTTTAAATGCCAGTGTCGTGTTTCCCACTGTCCATATGTATCTATACCGTATAACGTTATTTTTTTATAGGCCTATATCTATACCTTATAAAGTTATTTTAGCCCCTGACAAATTATTATGTAGGCCTATATGAAGAATGCGGACTTCTTACAGTATATTATTTTATATATTTCTGCAAACACGTATATATCGTTCTAATTTTTTCTCTCTAAGTTAATTATCAATTTTGTACTTTCTGTTGGTAGCAAATTGTGTAAAAATCCAGTCTTTTAGCTATTTCCTCCTGGATGCCCAGTAAGATACACCAACATGTTTCTAATGTTTTATTGATCATAATTAATAATTCAAATACAGTTAAAGCTTGCATACACGACTGTCTGTACAACCAAAAGACAAAATTATAATAAGCAACAAGGCCGTTCAGATGAAAGAGGAAAGCAGAAGCTACGTGCTCAAGGATGTCTCTAAAACATTTATTATCTCTTCATTTCTCAAAATGTTTATTCATAATATTGCTATTGTTGGCTTCTATACGGTTTAAAATAAAAAGAAAATTTAGATATTAAATTACTTGCAAATGGAATGAAAATTAAAAATAAACACTCCGACATCCCGAGATGCATTGACGCGCGCGAGCGTGTGAGCTAAACATCCGGCGCGAGCCGCCGCTGCTGTGAGTGAGTGTGTTTGGAGGAAGATGGCGGCGCTTATCCTCCCGTCTGACTGGATAAAAAACTGGGACAAATCCGGCAAAAATGAGTTGTGAGTAGGAGTTTAGTAATCAGGTTGAAAGTGTGGATGGGAATAAAGTTATGTACATTTTTTCGGGCGTTATTACCGCGGGTTATTGTCGAAAGCATAAATCATATTCTCTTCATTGTCAATGTCCACAGCTTGTGCGCGTTAAAAACTAATTACTTAAAAGTTCAATAAAATGGCCTATAAACTTTAATATACTGTTAACCAAATAAAGAATATAAAGTCTGTAGTTTCTTTAAATGTATATGTAAGACACTTTATCGGTAATTTTCATGACTGTAACGTCAGGGAGCTAATAGTTAGCTGGGTTAGCATTAGCATGTGTCTTATTAGTGTGTGTTACAGTATGTGTAATGTGTGTTACATGTTTCATGCAGGTAAACATGATCTTTTACACCACGAGCAAGCCTAAAGTAAATAATATGAAGTGTTAAGAGGTTGCGTAACCCTGATGAAAGGTTTAAGTTAGCTGTATCTGTGCTAAAGAGTTCAATTTTGTAAGATATTGGGTGTCTCGAAACCTAGTGATCTGCCCTACACAGACAACATTTATGAGCAGCACAGTTTAAAACAAACTGAGTCAGCGGTCTAATTGTTGACACTTAGTGAGCTGCCTACTTAGACTGCATTGTGGTTATCATATAGCATCAGTGCAGTATAGTGTCATGACCATGTGAGCAGCTTATGTAGACAGCATGTCTGATCATGTGGGATCCCTGTGTATCTTAAACTTAGTGTTTTTTTTTCCGTTTTTTTGTCTAGGCAGTGCTGTTTGGCATCTGTTTCAAAACCCAATAAGATGCTTTTGTATTCAGCATTGTCAAAATATAGTGAGGCTTCAAGTGCAATGCTGTATTTTTAGGTAGCTTACTAGGATTTGAGCACTGCCTGATTCATGTTTACACGCACCTGTGTTTTACAGGTAGTTTCACCCGTGTGGATGTTTGTGAGGCTGATGGGACAGATATAAATTAGTGGCACTTGTTTGCAGATGTTCAGCTGATATTGAACTTGGTTTTTTGAACTTGTAGATGGAGTGTGTTAACGTTGTTCAGTGCCATCATGTTTGTCTGACAGAGGTGATTGTGGTGCTGGAATAACAGACTGTAGTTCTGTGATGTAAACAAGTTGTATAGTGAGAGGTAAATGTGGTGGTCAGTGGTAAACGCTACGTAATGTTGATATGTTATGCTCAATCTTTTATATTTAATTTAGCTTTAATCCATTGTAAATGAAGTCCTCTTTGTTGCTCATCATGTTATTAATATCTGAAGGTCACCATTCACTTATGTTTTTTTCTGTTTCTAGTTTACAGTTTTTCCAGGACCTTGCAGGGAAACCCAGTGGTCAGGAGTTTGCTAAAGGTAAGTTTAATTCATATTACTTATTTCTTAGGGCTGGTAGTGGTGCATTTTTTTTTTTGGGGCTGTATATATAATTATTATTTGCAAAAATAATTCACATTGTGCAAGTTACGTCTTTAATGTAAATCAAACTTTAAAAGTACATTCAAATGCAAATAATACAACATCATAGAACATGGAAAGCAAAAAAAAAATTTAAGCCAAGTTTATTTATACTTTCCCACTAAGATAAATGTACCTGCTCTGGGCTTTGAGAGGGCTGATGGAAAATGAACAGAGCCCATCTCACATCTCGTATTTTTATGTCTTCTCCTGATATTTCAAAACAATCCACACTGGATTCCGACAAAGGTCGGTAGAGCGAATTTTAAACTTACGCGCTCGCAAGAACCCATAGAATGCATAGAATCAATGCAAACTCAGTTCAAAGAACTTAATTTGAGATATATATATGCCAGAGTATGTGAGTGGAGTGGAGCGGCAAAAATATCCGCTTCGCGCTCTAGGCATTCCATAATCACTCCGCTCCGGGTTCACTATTTTCCGCTCCTCACCCCCTTGCCGCTCCGTCCTCTCTAATTCCTCATTCCATGTTTGCTCCATGGAAAAAATGTGCCTAATTACCACTCCGCTGTTCATTTTCTTTAAAAAAAAAGAAATGTATATCACAAACATCTGTGCAGAAGACGCAGTGTAAAATAAATACACAGTACTATGAGGAAAAACAAACTTTATTGGAACAGTAATATTAGCTCAAACCAATAATGAACAATCGTTTTGCTCACTTTAAAAAAATGCTGGCTGAGCATAACAGCCTAATAATAAATTACCAAAACGAAAAGCATCACATTAAATTATTACCAAATGAAAAAAAACAAGCAACTACAGTCCCATAGACATATAGACGTAAGTACGTCTATGTATACTGCAGTGAGCTATATGAAGGGCTTGTGATTTTAAAACGCAAACATAGTAAAGAGTGCAGGGTGTCAAAGACGACAGATGAAGTGGTCAAAGACGCTTGTATAATGAATTAATCTATATGTTTAGATGGAAAACAACATTTTCTCTTTATTTTTTTCGTCACCATTAGGCTAGCTAGGGCGAACAAAGCGCAAAAATGTATATTAAAATCTATATTATTTGATGTTTATAACATGAGTGAATATTCAAAAGATCAGGGTAGCTACTCACCAATAGCAGATTACAATACAAGAGAAGAAGTGCGCCAGTGCTAAGCACATTTCTGGTGGGGCTATAGCCCCGGCCTAGCGTCGGCCCACCACTGCTCTTTTAAGATACATTTGTAATTTTGTTCACTTTGTTCAATGTAATATTTAAGAAAATCCATTTCGTTCATTCTGTAATGCAGTTGAATTATAGGTGGTTAACATGAGTTGT
The DNA here is from genome assembly GCA_003731715.1 of Anabarilius grahami. Taxonomy (NCBI): domain Eukaryota; kingdom Metazoa; phylum Chordata; class Actinopteri; order Cypriniformes; family Xenocyprididae; genus Anabarilius; species Anabarilius grahami. Next base: position 1,709,642 of record RJVU01078462.1, read on the forward strand.
GCACGTGATGGAGTGGTAGCAGAATGCTCTTGGAGCGAGAGAAAACCATGACGCTTCGACATTCAAAAAATCCACTCCTCGCTCGGGGAAAAATCACGGCACTCCGCTCCACTCACGTACTCTGGTACGCGCACACAGGCGGATGACGCATGAGCATTACGACAACTTGCACTCTGTCGACAGAATGTCTGCAATCATGCAATCATCTCTGCAGGTCATGAATCAGTATATCGTACACACAAATTCTGGCACTGGAAAGAACAGTAAAAGGACTCTGGATAACTATACATTTGGGACACTGATGGTGAACGTTTTTATTAACAGCAGAACTGAGATTTTTCTGATTATTATTTTTTTTTGTTATGATAAATTGCATTATGATAAATACTCTGTTACATATATGTGCAATAATTCAGCCATAAATAAATTATATTTCATTGCCTGTGTAGCAATGTATTGAAATAAAATTACATAACACTTTTTTTTCTTTTTTTTTTCAAAACAACATTTCCGTGTCTATGTGTGGTGAAAATTTCCATTGAGGGAACATAGTGAGCATCAATACTCCCTGATTTTCACAATGCGCTTTGGGACTTTTTAGGGAGCAAATGTTTCAGTGCACTGGAAGGATTGAGACATCCCTTAAAATGGCTGACTCCCTGATCAGTGCCCTGACTACTGAGCTAGGGAGCTGACTGAGGCTCACCCAATGTTTCGTCCTTGCCCAATGCCTGGCCAATCACTCTCTGCAAGTTCTTCTATCCCATAGACACATCTTTGTAATCTGTTAGGCTAGAGTTGTACAAATGCAGGTACTTTCAAACCTCCTCTAGCTTGCACATGTTTCTCTTTGTTCCTATTCAGTTTTTTCTTTGATTACCGTGTGAATCAATGGCACTGGGTCACTGTTGCCACTTTGTGGACAAATCAATTAGTGCATTACATAGACTCTGTATATACTTGAGTGTATAGATATTGTATATACTAGTACTAGTATATTTTGGGCTTATGTTGCATTGAAATTTATATTTATACACCGTTCTACCCACAAGTTTACATACCCTTTGCAGAATATGCAAGATGTTAATAATTTTCACAAAATAAGAGGAATCAAATTGCATGATATCTTTATTTAGTACTGTCCTGAGTAAGCTGTTTAGCATAAGATATTTACTTGATCAACAAGACAGAATAATACTTGAATTTACACAAATGAACCAGTTCAAAAGTTTACATACCCTTGAATCTTAACACTGTTTGTTACCTGAATGATCTACTACTGTTTTTTTAATTTTTTTTTATTTTGTGGTTTGAGTCCCTTGTTCTTTAGAAAAACAAGCCCATTCTTTGCTTTTACATGTGCAAAACCTAGAGTAAAACCAGTGGACAGTGTAACTGCTCACGACAAACAATGGACTCGTGAACAACTATTAAAAAAAAATAATCTGCAATCTTAATGATTTGTTAAAATTATTAACATCTGGCCTATTCTGCAAGTGATATGTAAACTTATGAGCAGAACTGAATTTTTTTTTGACGGAGAAAGTAAAACTGATTTACCAGTGAGTGTGAAATTCACTGTACAAATAAACTTGATATGCCTTACCTTGACTAATAATTACAAACTGTATTAAAGTTGAATATAAGGAGGAGAGATGAAGAATGAAACACACATTTCTGTATGACCCCCCATTAGGGCTTTTTACACTTTTACTAGTTAATGCTGGGCCAGTCTAAATGCTCGGCCATTCTAAACCCTGGGTAAAGGGAATCCTGGGTTATCTAGCTTCGGTTTTCACACTGCTCATGAATATGAGGCACACAATTTGCTGTCTGTTGCTAAACAAGTAGTTGCAACATTGCATCATTTCACATATGCACACATTTGGAACAAAAGCACTGCTAACCCTGCTCCAGAGCAGGGTTTAATAACCCCGCTTCTAAATTTCAAGTATGAAACATTCATTTACATGGGGTTAAAAGTAAGATATAGAGCGACAATAACCCAGGGTTAAGCACAGTGAAAAGACCTAGTGTGACCAGTAATGTCTAATTCATTAATAAATACTTGCATAAATAAATCCCCTCAAATGAAGACAGATGGTGATACACGAGTGAGGATCACAATTTTAAAATCAAAATCACAATTTTGAAACAGTATTTCCTTACTTTATATAACCTTAAGACATAACCAACTATGTTACTAGGATACTCGCCAAGATGGGCATGTTGACAATTTTTTTTTTATGAATTTGTCTGTACAAGCGGAAGAAGACTTTTTTTTTTGACTTTTTTCAAAAAATATATACAGTATCTCACAGAAGTGAGTACACCCCTCACATTTTTGTAAATATTTTATTATATCTTTTCATGTGACAACACTGAAGAAATTACACTTTGCTACAATGTAAAGTAGTGAGTGTACAGCTTGTATAACTGTGTAAATTTGCTGTCCCCTCAAAATAACTCGACACACAGCCATTAATGTCTAAAACGCTGGCCACAAAAGTGAGTACACCTCTAAGTGAAAATGTCCAAATTGGGCCCAAAGTGTCAATATTTTGTGTGGCCACCATTATTTTCCAGCACTGCCTTTACCCTCCTGGGCATGGAGTTCACCAGGTTGCCACTGGAGTCCTCTTCCACTCCTCCACGACAACATCACGGAGCTGGTGGATGTTAGAGACCTTCCGTTTGAGGATGCCCCACAGATGCTCAATAGGGTTTAGGTCTGGAGACATGCTTGGCCAGTCCACCACCTTTACCCTCAGCTTCTTTAGCAAGGCAGTGGTCGTCTTGGAGGTCACTTGTCTTTGTACTCCTCACCTGGTTGCCGCCACACACGCTTGACATCATCTGAACCAATTAAGTTTATCTTGGTCTCATCAGACCACAGAACATGGTTCCAGTAATCCATGTCCTTAGTCTGCGTGTCTTCAGCAATCCGTTTGCGGGCTTTCTTGCGCGTCATCTTTAGAAGAGGCTTCCTTCTGGGACGACAGCCATGCAGACCAATTTGATGCAGTGTGCGGCGTATGGTCTGAGCGCTGACAGGCTGTCCCCCACCCCTTCAACCTCTGCAGCAATGCTGGCAGCACTTATACGTCGGTTTCCCAAACACAACCTTTTATTTATTTATTTTTTTTTTGCCATACATTGCTTGTAGAGATATTTATGGCGCTGCCTCAGGTGTTGGAACAGATTTGTGTTTTGCTGCAAAAATAGCTCTTGCAAATTACCTAGCTCTGTGATATGTCATTTCTCCTGTATCCAAAATATTCCCAAACCACTGAAGTTTATTCCTTTATTTGGCACCAAGTCCTTATCCTGCCCTGAATTCGTTTCCCTGTTTCTGTGATTTCTTCCATGTTGTAATGGTAAACCCCCTGTGTTTAGGAACACTACATTCTCACATACATACACTCGATTGTACAATAGTATATTTCTGTTATTTCAAGTTATACCAAAGTTTTATTTTGAAAGGATTGTGTTGTACACACAATACAACATTGCATTCTGTGTAATGGATTTAATAATGTAGTTATTAGGGGTGGGACGGTTCAGATTTCTCACGCTTCGGTTTGTATCACGGTATTAGTGTCATGGTTTCGGTACAGTTTGGTATGTGCTATGTTCAGTAAAAAAAACAGGACAATTGTCAAATAAAGAAAAAATAAAAGAAAAACAAATATAACTACAAGAAACAGCACAAATAAAAACATGAAAGCTAAGATACAAATAAAATAAACAATGCTTTACAGGTTTTTCAGGTATCTAAGCTTTCAGGTACAGAAATTGAAAAAAGTAATCAAATATACGTTGTTTTCAACAAACCATACTATAGTTGCATCGTCAGATTTGGGATGAACTGCGGTGCAATCGCGTGCCGAACCGTGGGTGGAGAACCGAACGGTTCAATTTTTCTTTTTTAACAGCGAACCGTCCCACGCCTAGTAGCTATGAATGGTTAAATGTCCTAGTACCTGACATGTCCGCTAGAGATGCTTCAGTTCACTGTGACAGACACCGCTTTGAGTGGCAGCTGCTTGTAACAATGTTTTAACATCTTTACCATGATGCTTTCATCCCAATTCACACATTTGGGGAGTGTATTGACAAGACAGGTATTTTTTTGTTTGTTCATTTTGTTTTTGTTCGTTTCCCACTAGTAATGTAATGCTATGAGAACTAAAAACTATGAAGTGTAGGGAATACAAAATATTGTATTCGAATATTTGGGATCTTAAAAGAACAAATATTCGAATATTCGTTTATTTAAATTACGTTAAATGAGATGTTATTTTTTTATGTTCAAGATTTTGTAACCATTTCTGAACAAGCTTACAATTAGGCAATATACACAACAAGCTTAAATTATATCCTAAGGTTTATTTGAGTTCAAAGCATTAAATAATATGTGCAAACAAAAAAATATAAAGAACAAAAGCATTTAAGCTCAAGCAGCACGAAAGGGAAAAACACTAATAAAGCAGACAGCCCCAGTTATAGTACAAAACGTAACGTAGCCTACATAATACACTCGAGTCAGTATATGGTTATCATGTTGTATATTGTTTCACATGTTCATGTTGAGAAAAACAATATCCACATGCTCGGGTGAGAAAACGAGCTGCAGACGTTGCAGAGACACAAAGATGACTATAATACATAACGGTATGCTAAGCTAAGTTTCTAACAGCAGCACTTTGTTTTCTGTTCGTAAATATGTCTCCCTCGACGAAACTTGAAGGAAGCGTATGTCTCAATTATTTTGCTATCAGAAGTTATCTTCTCGGCTCACTCGGGGATAACTTACAGCTGCGCTTACCTGCCGTGAATGTAGTGATGGACAGCTGTCTTTCCTCATTCGACGGCTGTTTTGATTTCATGTGCTTTTTCATTATGGTGGTGAATATAACTCGGTTTCATTAATTCATTTGATCAAAAGTAATTGCATTGTGTAAGATCATTTTCATCCAAGTAATTCCAAACTTTGCGAGGCAGACGTCAACATTTTGATGATCAAATAAAATAAACTTGTTAAACCCTCCACAGCGCCACCTGGTGCATTTAGTTATAACTGCGAGTTTTAGTGCTTAGGATTGATCATGGATTCACTGCATTTACGGCCAGCAAAGCAAAATAGTAAAATTTGAATAGTATTTTTATTTTTCTAATATTAATTACAGATCAAATATTTGACTATTTGTGCACACCCCTAATAAAGTGTCAGTGGGAAATGTTAAAACACTGATTTATTGGTAACTATTTAAATTATTTTACACAGACCATAACAAGTCACTTTTGCAATTTTAACAAATTATTGCAACCAGCTTAACATACCTTGGTAACATTTTAATAAACTGAACATCAATGCGTTATAGTGAAGAATACGTTTATAAGACATTGAAACATGTCATGCATATGAATGACAAACAGAAGAACATAAGCACTGGCCCCACAGGGCAAGATATGGTTTGGTCAACTGCTTGAACACTCTCTCTCTGGTCCCGGGCCATTCTTGCTGGTACACCCCAGTGTTTTTTTCTTGACAGGACGGTGGTGAGAAACCGTTTAATATTGTGCAGGTGTTATCAGTAAGTATGCCTGTATTAACTGAAAGCTGTTATTGAGTCTACCATGTGTGTTTTTTCTTGTAGATCTGCAGTCAGGCCTGTATGAGCTCTGCTGGCATGTTATCCAGGGCAATCTGAAGGTGGATGTGGCTGCCGGTCTCCTGGCTGATGTTATGGTGAGTGCTGATCCCGTAGCAACGTTCAACCTCTTTTTCTCCTACAATGAGACTGTTAAGGCCCCGATATACTTCAACTAAAATCGAAGAGTGAACTGGTGTGATGTTATTTTGAACAAAATTAGGCCAAAACAAAGTTTGTTTGGATGTTTTTTTGGGATTTTGAAACAGCTTAGCAAAAGCTGGTAAACATCTTTGAACTGCCATTGGTCCATGGTGATGTAACAAGTAACTTCTATGATGTGGAAAAGTTTTGTTGTCTCTCATTTCTTCAGTTCAGTCCGTCAAGATCAGATGTGCTCGAGTAAAAACATGGAAGTTGTACTTCTAATTGTAAAGAGAGACTGTTTTTCCATGTTTAAAACTGTAAAGCTGCATGCTTTAAAGCAGAGGTGTCCAATCCTGCTCTTGGAGGGCCAATGTCTTGCAATGTTTAGCCAGAGATTGTATATAATGGGGAGATAAGAGTGTCTGTATCTCTTACCATTGGAGAAAGTGTAACCGCTAAGTTAATCACGTGCGGCACCTCTCAGCCTATCGTGTAATGGCAGTGCCATCAGTCGCAACATTCCTTACATTTACATTTAGTCATTTAGCAGACGCTTTTATCCAAAGCGACTTACAAATGAGAATAGTAGAATCAAATCAAACTCAACATGAGAACAACAGTATGTAAGTGCTGTGTGAAGTCACAGTTATGTCAGTAAAGTGCTCTTTTTTTTCTTTTCTTTTTTTTTTCTTTATTTTTTTCTTTTTTTTATAAAATACACAAATAGATGGAAGAAGAATAGAAATCAAAGTAAGTGCTACTATTACTGGGTCAAGTGCTGACGAAAAAGATATGTCTTTAGCATTTTTTTGAAAATGGCTAGAGACTCAGCTGCTCTGATAGAGCGCGGCAGGTCATTCCACCAGCCAGGAACAGACCCGGAGAAGGTCCCTAGTCCCTAGTCTGCCTTCTCTTATAAAAGTACATTTTTATCAAGCTAAAATCTACATATAGTTCCCAACGAAAGTATTGTTTAGTGTAAAACATGCTGAAGATTGGCAGACAGGCTGCCGATTAATTAAAGGATTAGCTATTTCCCCACAAAAGCTGTTTAATCAGCATAGTAAAGCCTGTCATCCATTGACATCCATTCAAAAAACAGCTGCGTACCTCCAGGGGCATTAGCCATTACGCTTTTTGGCTGAAGGTTGCAGGCTTGCCTTCCAGTGGCTTTGGTTTAGCTTCAAACCCAATTAAACACACCTGAACCAGCTAATCAAGGTCTCACTAGGCATACTAGAAACTTCCAGGCAGGTGTGTTGAGGCAAGTTGGAGCTAAACTCTCCAGGACAGTGACCCTCCAGGACTGAGTTTTGGACACCCCTGCTTTAAAGAATACTTTGTATAAAGTGCTGTATAAATAAACATGACGTGACTTGACTGGAGAGCCGAATTGCAGAGACATATATTTACATATTCCTCTAAATGCCACTCTCAGTGGGATGCTCGCTAACAGTATACCACTGAAAAAGTATTGTAGACTTTTTACCCCTAAGTGAAGAACGAAAAAGAACTTGGCCAGTATATCAGAGCCTTTAGGATTAATTGTCTGGGTTTATTTCACATGTGTAAACACCATGATGTGAGGGGAAAAATAAACATTGTTTTGTGTGTTAGCTGTTTTACTGCTATACACTGTTTGCTAGTCTTAAAGTGATAGTTCACCCAAGAATGAACGTTGTCATTTACTCACACTCATGTTATATTAAACCTGTATGAATTTTTTTTTTGTTTTTTTTTTTGCTTGCTATAAGAAGCACCAAAATGACAGACTTATCGTTAATATAAGTCCAGGGTTTCCCTAATGGGAGTTGAGGAGAGGAACATTATCAATTGTAGCTCATGAGATGTTTGGGTTGCTTTAATGCTACATATACTGGGCTCTTGTGTCCTTTTTGAAGTTTGAATGCCTCATCCCCATTCATTGTAATAGGTTGACAAAGTAGAACTAGCAACCTTAAATTATTACTTTGTTTTGTGTAAGAACTTAAATTCATATGGGTGACATCAGGGTGAAATAACTGACAAATGTTTCATTTTTGGGTGAACTATCCCTTTACAGCTGCACACAAAACAGGATGTTGCACTCAAATTACATCCATTCTGCACTAGTGTTGCACGATATACCGGTACTAGAAAGGTATCGCGATACCCTGCTTTTAAAAACGGTCCGGTTCTTCATTTTATTAGTAACGGTACTTTGAGTGCCAGCTGTATTTCCTAAAGTGTGACAGCAGGGGGCAGTGTGCGTGCAGCGCGGCATATTGAGTGCGTCTTTATTCCTCTCAACTGCGCAACGGCTTTTATGGTGACGAAACGAGAGGTATGGTTGCATATACAGGTGCTCTTGCAGAACGTCCACAAATTGTTGAGAAAGCAGATGCACGAAGCGAAATATGGCATTATTTTGCTTACGTTGTCGACAGTCAGGGCAAGCCCCCGGACACCACAAAGCCCGTCTGCAAAAGATGTTACAAAGTAACGCAAATGAAGGGAGTCAAAAGCATCTTGCCGACAAACATCCCGATTTGTACAAAGAATTTAAAGAGCGACAGGTTAGTGTGATACCAGCATTATGTTTATGCTCTCAAACATTAAATGACTGTTTTTTTTATTTATTTAACTCGTGCAAGCAGACCTGAGGTGTATTATTGAGTCTAAGTTTAATAAGTGATATCTGGTTGCAAAAATAAAATTAATTTAAAAATACATAAATATGTGAAGGGTATATACAGTTATTTTAAACCAATTTATGCTTTAATAACATTGCTCTAAGTATTTATAGTAATCTAATTTTTACAATAATCTTACTGTCAAAAACACCTACATGTATAAAAAACCAGCAAAAAAGCATAACAGCAAATAATTTAGAATTTTATTGAGCATGAAAATAATAAACATTAAAAATTATATTAAATCTAACTCTAACTTCACGGCAATGAAGCTCAAATCCAGAATTATCAGCCTGCACACTGGTGAAGAAAGAAGTTCTGTCATATGTGTTATTTACTTTTCCTGCTGTTTTAGGTTTTTGGCTTTATTTCATTTGTATCTTTGTTTTATTGTATTTGTCAGTTTGTTTCTTTGTTCATGTTCTTACTGTATCTTATATAAAACACCAAAAATGCCGGACACTATATAATATAAAGCAATGTTAATTCAGCTCACATATATATATATATATATAACAAAAAGTACC
>RJVU01078462.1:1718670-1750831 GCA_003731715.1 Anabarilius grahami
CTCTTCCGATCTTATACACACACACACACACACACAGGGTGCGATTTGTGTAAAAAAAACAGAGGGGGGGGATGTTTTGAAAAGTTATTATTTTATTTTTTTTTAAAGTTTGTTAAAAACCACAGTGGAGCAGCTCTGAGGTTAAGTCGGAATGCGCATTTGAAAAGTGTCCCATTTGTTGTGGTCGTAAAAAGACAGTTCTATATAAACGCAGCGTTTTACTTGATGTTTTAAAATAAGATTTTTTTTATTTTTGGTATTTTATATGCTCTGTTGGTGGTTTGTGGAGTAGCATCACCTGGGGGGATATTTTTTTTCACAGGCAAACAACACAGGTGTATTTCCTAAAGTGTGACAGCAGGGGGCAGTGTGTNTGTGTGTGTATGTATATATATATATATATATATATAAACAAAAAGTACCGATAAGAATACCGTTAAAGTACCGGATCGATAAGCAGTATCGGTAAGAGTAGTAATACCGTTAAAACCTTAGCGATAACCATGCCTAGTCACGGTACCCTCGTTTTATGTCGGACTAACTTCTATACTTGATATTCTTGAATACTCGGTACGTTTTGCTCTTATTGGTCCTTTCTATTCATTGTCAACTTTTCTATAAATATGTTTGTACTGGCTAACGTTTATTCAGCAAATGTTTTTTGTTAATAATTTGCAATGATCAAATGCAAGGATAGCACGTTACAAATAGAAACCCTTTTTTTCTGTGGGATTTAGTAGCTATCATAGTTAGATATTGGAATAATAAATTATTTTAAATGAATCACATGTAAACTCAATGTTTTTACTGGTTTCTAAGGTTTTTTTAAATGTTATACTAGTTTCAATTACAAAACCTGTTTAAACTACTGTCAGGTTAGTCGTAGTATGTAAAATATTGCCTACTTGAAATTGCAAACAAATTATTTTAGTTCATATAATTGAATGCGATTCACTTGTGGTTGTCAGTTTGTATAAGCACACATTATGCAATGCAATATTAATCATGAATTGAAAAAATGCAATTGAGCAGGTGTGACATTTTTTTAATTGGATCAAATTAAAAAACCTTTAACAGTCAAAATTAGATTTACGAAGATAGGTGTGGGTGCGTGTGTGAGTATGTGAGTGTGTTTTGTGTTTTAAATTTTTTAAAAATGTGAAAAAATATATGACCCCCCCCCCAAAAAAAAATTTCCAAGGTTGGCAGGTCTGATATTTTGAGGTCGCACACGTTAAATTTAGGGAGCATATGCGACTAAAATGGTTGCAATTTCGAGCCTTGCAGCACCCTCAGAAACTCTGTCCTACTGAGATGGGAAGTTTGCTGTCGCAGTTGTCTCGCATAGATTTTCCCTAAACTTTCAAATCAGATGTTACGTGTGCTCTTTCACAGCAGTAGTGGTGTTTGATCTATGGAGCGTGGACACAGATTGCTTTGCCGCTGTTGCTGTGACATCTCATCCAGCGAGATGAAACTAGCCTTCTAAACACAGCTGAAATGTACCAGTGATAGATCACCCACTTCACATCTCTACTTCTGTTACATCTAGTCTGTTGTCCACCGTCCTCCAGTGAACTGGAATCTCCAGCAAATAGAGATGTTGAAATTCCGTGAAATTGAAAAGCTCTAAACATTTGTGGAATGTGTCATTGAAAGCAATCATGTTTGTCTTTCAGGAGCTGCGGGATGATATGCCTTCTATTTTAGCTGATGTTTTCTGTATATTAGGTAAGTCTTGCCGTATGTCTATACCTGTTAATGCTGATTAAAGAATGTGTGCCAAACAGTTAATTTAAGTGTCAACTCATTTGTCCTGGTGAAGTAGATCCAGGATGCATTTGCATTGAGAGACAGTTTTGTTACTCGCACGAGTGAACATGCTTATTAAACTGCATTCGTATGTCCATATAAATCACTGTTCTGACAGATGTTTGCATAAATCAGCTGTTGAATTTGATGGAGCTGAAGAGTCTTACTGAACTTATTCTAATGAAGCTTTCATCAAATTCCCTGCTGTTTGTTGTCAGGCCCAGTGTGATTGACTTAAATGTTAATTTAATGTTATATGTAGATATTAAAGTTCTTGAAGCCTACACAGAATGCTTGCGAGTTTATTACAGATAAATGCTTTGTTCCAACTAGAGCGGTCACTAATGATTATTTTGGTAATCGAATAATCTGTTAATTCTGACGATTAATCAAGTAATCGGATACATTTTTTTTGGCAATGAAAATAGACCTAAGTGAACGATAGCCTTTTAATTGACTTAAAAAACATATGTAATAGCAATGAGGAAATAATTGGTATAAATAAAGTATAAAAATTTATCATATGATTTTATTGAACAAAACTGTTAAAATGCATAATGTAATATACACAATATAATCATAACTTATGTGCATTATGTAATATAACAAATGTCTGCAGAGGGCGCCAGTGGCGTGACGACTATTTTTACACTTTTCAGTGCGATCAAATTCTTGTTTAATAATGGCCAAACATTTTAATCAAATGTCCACTTAATCTTAGTATTTGGCCACTTTTTTATGATAGAAATATTATAAATATTACAGCCAATTTCTTGAACAAGAATATGTGCACTTTAAAACATGCTCACTCAGAGCGAGGCTTTAAACTTTTATTTTGAAATCACCATGAACAGTTTGCATATTTAGAAACATGAATGTATTCTCTTGTGTTGGTGTAAATTTATAAATGATTTACCTTACAAATCTGGTGAAATGGCGGACATTGTGTTCCCAGATGAATGTTATAAGCAACCCAAACTCACAGCATATTCAGAGATGGAGTTTGAGATGCGGTCCACGCATATAAATGATAGTAATATGTTTGTCTAATTATTTTTATTATGAAGAATTATTAATTAGTATTATCATCATGCCTGAGGAATCTCAGAGAGCAGAGTTTCAGATAAGAAAATGCTTTGATAAAAAATTATTAAAAGACTATGGTAAAGTATGGTTATGACTGTGTTGTTAAACTTAGATTCTGTACAAATTTTATGCCCTTAATTGCTGTGGCAATTTTACCGTGGATCAAAAATGCGATTGAAATATTGAATTTTTTTTTTTCTTTCCTTTTTTTCTTTTTTCTTTTTTTTTCTTCTCCAAGGTATTGTATCAAAGTTAGAAATCATGAATATTGGAAGTTAAACAATATGCCAGTTATTCAGCTGATGAAACATCTTTTAAAAAAAAATGACATGATTTAGATTCTTTATACATTGCATTTCATTGTGATGACTATGTCTGTTCCTGTCTACACTGATGATGTATTATTGGGTTCAGTTCTTGCTACAAATCTTATTTAATGGGCTATCTAAAAGTTTTTTTAGTTTTTTTGTTTTTCAAGTAATTGTTGTAACCATCAATTAAAATGGCAGTAGATGTAACATCAAGAATGAATTTATATATGTATGCCTGACTTCATATAAATTCACTTGACCTGCATGTTGTAATTGTTGTTTTTGCAGATATTGAGACTGGCTGTTTGGAGGAGAAACACAAACGAGATCATTTTACCCAGTTGGTTGGAGCTTGTTTGGTGAGTAGAACACCATGTGATGGTCTTCATGGCCACAGTGTGGCAGTAATGCGCTTCGAAACGCTTTGCTCTTTTCTCTAGCACCACAGCACACACTGCAGTTGAGGAAATGTTTTTTTTTCTTTTTCTTTAGTCTGTGCATACGTAAGTGGGTGGCCGATCCCCTGACTCTGAAGATTAGCTGCATTAGAGTATTGAGTGGCCCAAATTCTTTCCTCTAGTGAAAAATTAAACTGTATTCACAAAGGGCTGCTCTCCTTCCATGAACAAACCTTCAGCACTGTGCTGGAATTATACGAGACATTTTCACAGCAGCTCTGGGTTTTTGAGCAAGGCCTCAAACTAGAGCATGTTTCACATCTTTATTGCAGCAGAACACAATGAGTTTGTGAAAGGATCGCTTCGTAATGGCAGTCGGGTGACTCATCGAGACCTGCAGTGCGCCTGCTCTTCTATTTTCATTTAAACCACTGTACGCCTGATTAATATGCAAATACAGGCTTGTTATGCAGTGTTATTAGTGTCTTATGTAAGTCTAGCTGAAGGCCATTGAGGTTGGATGTGGGCAGTGCTACACTGATGGATGCAGAGATATTATTCTAGTGTTTTGATGAATTTAATATTGGTCTTATCCTCATGATAGAGCTTCCACAGCTGTTTTGGTGAAGAGTGTCTAATTAAAGGCATTGTTGTCTGTTGTTTTCAGATCTGTGTTCCTGATGGTGTGCTAAAAGAGAGATTAGATCCAGAAACGCTGGAATCTCTGGGACTGATCAAACAGGCTCAGCAGTTTAACCAGAAGATTGTCAAAATCAAGACCAAACTATTGTAAGTCATTTTTCCTGCTGTTCTGTCTGTGCTAAATACGATTGATTGCATCTTTCTCTGTGAATGTAAAATCTAAGAACCTAATGTCACCTAGCTAGACACCATTTATTGTTTCAAAGTAATGTGCCGCTTGCCTATACCATCAGCAAGGGCGTTACCCTTTAATGTGCTACCTACCGAGACCATTTTAAGGTATCATAATAATTTGTTACATTTTATTTAGCACTTTTCTGGGTACTCAAAGTGCTTTACGTATGGAAGGGGGAATCTCCTCAACCACCACCAATGTGCAGCATCCACCTGGATGATGCGATGGCAGCCATATTGCGCCAGAACACTCACCTCACACCAGCTTATTTGTGGAGAGGAGACAGAGTGATGAAGCCAATCAGTATATGGGGATGATTAGGAGGCCAATGAGCAAATCTGGCCAGGATGCCGGGGTTATACCCCTACTCTTTCTGAAGGACATCCTGGGATTTTTAACGACCACAGAGAGTCAGGACATCAGTTTAAAGTCTCATCCGAAGGATGGTGCTTTTTGACAGTATAGTGTCCCCATCACTATACTGGGGCTCTAGGACCCACACAGACCACAGGGTGAGCACCCCCTGCTAGTCTCACTAACACCTCTTCCAGCAGCAACCTAGTTTTCCCAGGAGGTCTCCCATCCAGGTACTAACAAGGCTAAGCCCTGCTTAGCTTCAGTGGGCAACCAGTCTTGGGCTACAGGGTGATATGGTTGCTGAATCATGGTCTCAAAACCTAGTATGTGGCCTGGCTGTGCAGCAAGCACGGGCAACACAGTCTGAATGTGCTACCTACCGAGACAACATTTGGGCATTGCAGCCTCAATCCTCTCAAACTCTATTGAGCTGCCTCCTTAGAGTTTTTAGCCTGTATGTTCCAAAAAATGCTGTCTAGATTGGAAACTTGCAAGGTTTTGAGAGACAGCCAAATGTACGGCCCTATGATTTCTGCAATGTGGAAAATGCGGACTGAATCCAGTGCTAAAAATTACATTTTCTATATAACCTGGAATGTCATAGAATTTGGCAAAGTTTGGATGTATAAGTCAAAAGAAGGGCTAATACACCTAATCAAATCACGTTATGAACTACTGTCCGTGAGTATTAAACCAGAAAAATGTAAAAATGAAGTCTGCATGTCTGAATCAATGGCGCGGTATCGTAAATGACACGCACTGAAGTGTACACAATGTTTATGGTGTTTTCAGAGTAAGCCGTCTCATTATATGAGGGCATGAACTTCATCTGCAGAGTCTCTTCACCAGTATTTCAGGATTTGAGAAAAACTATCAGTTACACACAGAAACTCAAAGGTCTTCATGACAACCCATCAAAATAAACGTTCGGTTTAGCTTTAAGTTATAACAGAAATATACAGTAGTGGCCAAAAGTGATGTCCAGAGGGGGCTGGTTTGGGGATCATTCTTTTTAATGTCCCTACAAGTTGAATTAAACCGTTGAAATATGAGGAAAATAGTTTATATTTTAAAATATGAGGGAAGAACAAAATGCTAAAGTTGGTCATGGTATTTATCTGACAAATATTTAACAAAAAAAGGGTAAACTACAGCAACGTAATCAGTTATTAATATTTTGTTGGTTCTCAATTATGTTCATAATTTCTTTATTCGACAGCCTGACCAAAAATTATGTTTGCACAATTTGGCATGTTTCATTGCGTTACCACAAATGAAACAATTTAATCCAAACTTATTTAATCTAAACTCCTTAGAGTACGTCCACTCTTGTCGGTCTACCAAGTTGGTACTGAAATTTTAAAAAATGTGACGATACCAGGATTTCCCCCTAGCATTTTGAGCGCTGTTGAGCGGATTCATAAACACCTCTGATTGGACATTGTGTTCACGTGCTCATCAGATATGTCTGTGATTGACTACAATGATCAACACTTCAAAAACTTGTAAGTAGTCATATTTGGGACTCTTCACCGAACGCTTACAGAAGCCACTGATTCACATTCAGCATGTTGTTCAACCTGCTTTCAAACACTCCCACTCTTGCTTTCAAACACTTCCTTGTGCTTTCAAACGCTTCCGTTGCATTGATCATTGTAGCCAATCATATCTGTTGAGCGCGTGAACACAATGGACAAACAGGTGTTTATGAAACCTCTCAACAGTGCTCAAAATGCTAGGGGGAAAGGCTGGTATCGTCACATTTTAATAATTTCAGTACCGACTTGTTACCGAAATCCAGTACTTTTGACAACACTTGTCCACTCCCATGATTCACTGTTAATAGTGTAAAAGTTAGTCTCCCTGTGCTATCAAACTAAAATATACTGTTTCTATGTACATAATCAACATTTACATTTAATATTTCTTTATATTTACCCATCTTTTTTAATTCGATTATATCACAATGCTACATGGGATTGCAGTTCTTTTCCAGAAATGGGGCAGCATGGTTGGTTTTAGAGGCTTGCATTAAAACAAATTTAATTGAAACTACTTTTGTTTGTGATCATTTGCATCTGAAGCGCAGAGTTAGACCTCTGTTGAACTGCTTGGTGTTAGTTCAGATGACAGTTTAGCTTTTAGATTTAGTCACTGGGTATAAAACACCTTGAGTTCATGTACTGAAATGTGCCGTGTTGTTCTCTTTCAGGCACAGGTCACTGCTTTCTGCACATTCAGCATGTTGTTGTAAATCTATAAAATGTCCCCAGCCTCATTTTGCTGTAAATGTAAGGCATAGCCTGTACTCCCCTGATGATGATTAATTTCATGCCTTTGTGTAGGTCTTTCTTAATGAGTTTTATCAAGATTACAGCACACTCTGCCCTGAAAGCCCTCTCTCTACCCATAACACAGTTCTTTACATGCCTTCTAACAGTCGTTTCTTTAACTTAAGCATGTTCGAATGAAGTAATTAGTTTCATGTCATCTTCTGAAATGCCTGGCATACGTCCGATGGTGGCATTAGCCTCACACTGCTGCCCGTGACCACCAGACCTCAGCTCTGATGTGCTTCATTATTTTGAGATGACTGCATTAAGATATTGTTCGGTCACGGTGTAACTTTCTATCCTTCACTCTGTAGTTACAAACAGCAGAAGTTCAATTTGTTGCGTGAGGAGAATGAAGGTTACGCTAAGCTGATCACGGAGCTTGGGCAGGACCTGTCCGGGAATCTCACCAGCCACATCGTTCTGGAGAGCATCAAGTCATTAATAGGTACAGTATGCATCGCATCACTTTTCTTAATGACCCATGAGCTAAACTTCATTATTAAATGATCACTGTACACTTCTTGATGTATGATGATGATGATGATGATTTCTAACAGTAGATCTTCTTGAAGTTCAGTGCTTCTCAACCATTCAGCCTCAGCAAACCTTCAAGGTGGCTGCAAAATGATCATTTAAACAGATATAACTATTTTAACTATATAACTATAACTATGTAATTATAATTTTAAAGGGGTGGTTCAATGCGATTTTCATTGTAGTACAGGCTATGCCTTACATTTACAGCAAAATGAGGCTGGGGACATTTTATATATTTTTAACTTTAGTTAGTGTGTAATGTTGCTGCTTGAGCTTAAACAGTATCTGCAAAGTTACAGTGCTGAAGGAGGGAGTGGCTTAATAGAAGCAGGAAGTCACACGAGCCGTTCATATGACAGTGGAAACAGAGGTGTAGAATAAAGGTAAAATATATGAAAAATACAGCGTTTTCAAAAAAACGAAGCATTAAGGCATGTTAAACTGTGCCCCAAAAACACAATCAAGCCTAGAAAAAAAACACTGAACCACCCCTTTAATATATTCAATTAGTCTTTCAGAATTAAAAGTTAAAAAAACGTACAGTCAAGATGTAAGCTGAAATCCTATTTCTCCCCCCACACTTTTTTTTGCCCAAAATGTGCATAAGCACTTTGGCTCTCTGTTAGAGTCTGTTTTCCCAAAGATGATTACTGTTTAGTCTGTTTTTTCTATCATATGTCATGTCTGTTTTTTTATATAAAAAAAAAAGTGGCATACATTCTAAAGAAAATCTGTTTACACTGTGTGCATATATTTATGTAGTAGTAAATGTAAACCTTATGCCTTTCGGGTGGTGCTTAATAAACTGATACATTTTAATTCTGTAAATAAACTCCGATGAACTGTTAGAAAGTGCTCTTACCTTCAATACAGCTGTATCCAGTATCACTCTGGAGACTTTAAGCTGGATCACGAACAGATTTTACTTGAGTAGCACATTTTTAGCACAACCTCTGTTTTGTATTGTCCCTTTGTATTGACATTCGTTGACTAAGCTGTCTGGTGTGAAATGATTAGGTGTGATGATGATCAAATATGAAAGAATTTCGGCAGAATTGTCCTGGAAAACCAAGTTAATCCACCTCGTTTTCAGCGGCTCAGATTTAGGGAGTAAATGAAGAGAGCTATGTGGATTAATCCATCCAGCTACAGAACACCTAAAACACTTGGGAGACATTCTCGTCAGTGCAGTAATGGCGGACTCGCTGTGAACTTGCTGTTAAGGGCGGTTCTGTTCAAACGGCAGTGTCTGTCAACACTCGTGGGTGGGGCCTGTGGCTTTTGTGACGTCACACTGCCAGGGATCTGGAAACGGCTTGTTCTGAGACACTGCTTATGATTTATGGGGATTAAAAAAAAAGGAGTGGGTGGATTTTTATCACTATAGGGTGGTTGTGTACACACACTGCCAACACACATTTATGTCCAAACACCATGCAAAAGTGAATTTTGCATAATAGGTCTCCTTTAAAAAAGGTGCGCGGACAAAACTTTGTTCGAGACGGAGCGGAATGTGGAAAATGAAGTATACCTGGGCCTTAAATATAATTTTTTTGGCTATATATTTTCTCTTAATATATAAAGCAGTGTGTAGTTAGCAAGGTAATGAAGAATGGGTATTCTAAACTGATAAAGAAAAATCAGGATGATTATCGGATTGGCTTTGGTATTGGCAGATACTCAAGGTTGCAGAATCTGTATCAGACAGAAAAAGTGATATTGAGCCGTCCCTTATAAAAACACATGTAGTGTGAACCAGTAGGGCAAATGACAGATGAAACTCTGACACTTGCCCCGGGTCATTGGGTCATCTCTGTTGAGCCCTGAAAATGACTGGGACAGCGGCCCAGAACAAGTTTTTGATCACTTGAGTGAGCTCAAACCAGCTGTCGTAATTACAGCTGTTGTGTGTCATAACTGTCATTGAGATCATGAGGTGATTCAGTCAGTGTTCTGTCCACAGGATGTTTCAATCTGGACCCAAACCGCGTGCTGGACATCATCTTAGAGGTGTATGAGTGTCGCTCTGACCACGATGAGTTCTTCATCCCTCTTATCAAGTCCTACATGTGCGAGCACCAGACCCTCTGCCACATGCTTGGCTTCAAGTTCAAGTTCCACCAGGTACAGTCCATCACCACATCCACTTCAGCAAGCAGTTCTTGACGTGCTTCCTGAATGCAAACCCACACAGATCAGATATCGGTTTCATTACAATCAAATACATGTGACCTAAATGCTTTTGCTCCAGACCACCATGGTAAACCACCTGTTTGGTCCAGAGTTGGAAATAAATGGGGGCTTGGGGTAGGGCTGCACAATATTGAGAAAAAAAAAAATTTGACATTGTGATATTTTGTTTTTCTGCAATATATGGTATATTGCGACATGAAAACAGTTTCAGCTGTTGATTTGCTCTATTTAAAAAGAATTAATCGTTTTAGGATGATTGGGGTGATATTGTAGGGTAGTGTATCAATAGAACAAAAATACAAATGAAGTAAACACTTCTTTGTTTTTTAAGTAAATCTAACTGTATTCAGGTACAGATGTTGAATAATCATATGTAAAATAACACTGCATAGTCTTCACTGTATAAATTAAATATAAATAGGTGTAATTAATACAATTTATCTTTGTTAAACCAAACAAGTGATTTTCTCTTTCTCTTTTGTTTGATTAACATTGGTGACAAACAGCTGCTGGTATATTAGGCTGCTGTCAGTTTAAGACGAATGCAGAGATCCAATATAATGATACGCATCCGTTTCTTTCTCAATTGTTTACAACACATAACCGACTGTGTTAACAAGGATACTCGCTGAGACGGGCATTTTGACGTACTTTTGCGTGCATGTGACCGTTCAAGCTCAAAAAGAAGAGAAAGAGAACTGAATTGGTGTTCACGTGATGTATGTGCGGCTCTCTCTGCATGCACAGAAAACAGTGTGTAAGTTCCATTTTTCTTGTGCTTGATGTTTAAACTGGCTGGACTTAAAAACACATGCAAATGATAAACTTTTACTCTATTATGATTAAACTTTGCAATTAATCCGCAAATCACATGCGTTCCGAACCAGGGGGCCGCTGAACAGATCTGTACAGATCACGGATCAACTACGATCCTTATACTTGACATCGCACGTCCTGCGATGTGACTCTCGATATTGATGGTAAAACGATATATTGTGCAGCCCTAGCTTGGGGCAAAAATGCCATCAAAATGTACAAAATGCCCCCCAAATTCAAGATAAGGGGGCAAAAAAGGCAAACACAAAAACGTTAAATTAAT
This sequence comes from Anabarilius grahami, assembly GCA_003731715.1. Taxonomy (NCBI): domain Eukaryota; kingdom Metazoa; phylum Chordata; class Actinopteri; order Cypriniformes; family Xenocyprididae; genus Anabarilius; species Anabarilius grahami. The sequence continues at coordinate 1,729,677 of RJVU01078462.1, forward strand.
CATCATTAATATAAAAACAATAATGATTTTTGTCATGGTGCAGCCCTGCCCTTTAATGAGTTCCTGTTTTTTACTGTATTTTTATATTTTGTAAATTCCACCTTTTAGCAGCATTAAACAGTCTGTGTAAATAAACATAAATGCCATGTCAGATGCAGCTTCTCTTCCACCTTTGCAGTGTAAAGATGGCTTTGAAGTTGATAATATTATGGGTTGCAGTCTATAGTGTTCTGGTTGAAGTAATTGGTTAAATTTAAGGACTGGATAAAAAAAATAAAAAATACAACACAGATGCCCCTTAGTGGAAAAGAAAATTTCTCACCCTGCTTGGTAATCATATATGCATTTGAGTAAAAAAAAAAAAAAGCATTCTAGTTAGGCACATTACCAGGTTTTAAAACGCAGCCAATGTTGGGCAAAAGTTCAGAAACATTTCCAGTCTTATCTGAATGTTTGTCATTGCAGTACAGAATATATCAGTTGGCATGGCAACTATACTGATAACTCTGCCTTTAGTTTTAGTTCATGTGATTGTGCAGTAATATTCACTGACTCATACAAGATGACTGCCGTGTCAAGTATAATTTTCTGTTATAACTTTTTCAAATGTACAAAAGTAGTAGGAATACACTGCGATCAAATACTTGGAAGTGTAGTGAACATTATTTTGTGCAGCTGGATTTGTTCACCCTTCTCTTAAAGGAGATCCCTGTCTGTAGTCATGTTGATCTGGTGTTTTTATGTGTCCGCAGGAGCCTAATGGAGAAACGCCATCATCTCTGTACCACATCGCTGCAGCTCTTCTTCAACACAACCTCATCGCTCTTGAAGACCTCTACGTTCATGTGAGTGGAAGATGCCGTTTGGAGTAGCATCATTAGTACTGAAACTGTAAAAATGCGATGATACTAGACATTTGGAGCTATTTGTAGTCGTGCCGTGTCGAGCCAGTTTTTCATACTGCTTAGAGGAGCAATGGCTATGCATACACTGCAACGTTTCAGGAGTGACAACTGCATTTAAATGCAGTTCTGTGTGTGAGTCACTGACAAAATTGCAATGACTGACATAGTGGTAATCATTGCAACATTTTTGCTCTGAACAAGAAGTTTTACCCAGGAGTGCCAAATCCTGTTCCTGGAGGTCTACCTACATGCAGAGTTCAGTCCCAGCCCTGATCACACACACCTGTCTGTGATTATCAAGTGCTTCTGATGATCTTAATTAGCTGCTTCAGTTGTGTTGGATCAGGGTTGGAGCTGAACTTTGCAGGAAGGTAGATCTCGACTCATTTTGCCAGCACGGGTCACATATGTCATGCAGTTACCCCTTCTACAAAAGAGTATTTTAATGTTAATTCTAGTAATCAACATAATCACAATTACAAAATCAAAGAAATAATTGATGGTTATGATTTTTGCCATAATCTTGCAGCCCTAGTTCACATTCAAAAAAGTCTTCAAAGTAAATTTCATTTTTAAGCTTTTTTTTTTATGCAGATTCACTCCCCTACAAAGTCACCCCAATCATTCTAGAATGATTAATTTGTTTCCAAATAGAGCTATTCAAGTCATGTGGTGAAATTTTCATATTGCAATATAAATCGCAGTAAAACAAAATATCACAATGTCAATTTTTTCCAATATCGTGCTGCCGTAGCTTTGTCCATGTAAAGTGAAGTTACTGCCAAATTTGTTGAATTATTTTAATTTTATCGATTTTATGTATTAGTTGTTACAGGCCTACTACACTTGCTGGGTCTTCAATGGTTAGTTTACACAAAAATGAAAATTCTGTCATTAATTACTCGCCCTCATGTCGTTCCACACCTTCATTCATCTTCGGAACACAAATCAAGATATTTTTGATAAAATCCGATGGCTCAGCGAGGCCTCCATTGCCAGCAAGATAATTAACACTTTCAAATGTGTGACTTTGGCAATTTGATACACGCTCCGAACCACTGTTTCAAAACAAAAGATTCGTAAAGCTTCGAAGCTTCATGAAGCAGTGTTTTGAAATTGCCCATCACTAGATATTGTTGAATAAAGTTGTTTTGTTTTTTTGGCGCACAAAAAGTATTCTTGTCACTTCATAGCATTAAGTTTGAACCACTGTTTTAAATATGTTTTTAGTAGCTTTCTGGGCATATGAAAGTGTTAATTATCTTGCTGGCAATAGAGGCCTCACTTGAGTAATCGGATTTCATCAAAAATAGCTTAATTTGGGTTCCGAAGATGAATGAAGGTCTTACGGGTGTGGAACGACATGAGGGTGAGTAATAAATGACAGAATTTTTGGTTGAACTAACCCTTTGACTTTTACCCCCATATCTGTGCCTTTGGGAGAAAGGTGATGTCATGAACTTGTTCATACTTTACGTTAGCCGTATCTTCCTTTTCTGGCTGAAGGTGATTTAGTATTGTCAAATATATTTCTTTTGAGCAGAACAAGCAGAAAATTGCCATCCATTTAGGTAGTTTAAAAACATAGTTCTGCTTATTAGAATTGCAGATGCACTTTGACTCCATTTACACATGGTATTAATGTCCATGTGGACAAGATTGAATATTTGCTGTTGATGTGGGATCTACATGTATCTGGAGCATCACGCTCATAATAGAGCAGCTTAGAACATAGTGCCAGCTTAATGTCATGCTTGGGGTAATGCCATTTAGATATTCACATTTCATATTCAGAGAGGAAAATAGTTAAAAAATCTGCAACAGAAATACACAATATGCTGGCTCGTTTTAATACCACAGTTAAATCCATGGGAGAATATTCATTAAGCTACACATGACAGGTGTAATTAGCCCTGGACAAACTGAGCTTGTTCCTTACAACTTGATGGTGCATTGCTCTGATTTGTATCAAATAGTGACCCTATTGAAAGTGTAATTTTCCCCTAAAATTGTCCTTAGGTTTCCCTTAAACTTACAGGTGTTGCAGAAAATAGCACTCAAGTGTTCCTTAAGAGTTTCTTTTGGTGAAAGTGTCTATAATTCATTTGAGTAATCCCTTAAAAATAAGTGTTGCATAACTGATTTTTTATTTTTATTTTTTTAATAAAAAGTATGACATAAGGTTTGGAAAACTTCACCTAAAGTGTTACACGGAGCCAGCAGGTTCAATCCAAGTCTTCTAACGAAACACGATTGGCTGCATTATTTGATAAACAGATATTCATTTAGGTGTTTATTCACATAAGAATTAATCAAATTACATACATAGCACATATCAAATATGGTGAACTTAAGATCAAACGTGCGTGCGAGAACAATCCTCATTGGTTGCACTTCAAGCATGCACGTTTGAGCTTCTGAAACAGCATGTGGATTACTTTTATGTATTTCAATGATTGGACAGAAATGATGAGAGAATATTATAAATATCTTTATTTGTGTTTCAAAGATGAACAAAAGTCTTATGGGTTTGGAACGATTTGAGAATTTATAAATTAATATGAAATTAATAAAGTTTCATTTTCGGTTTAACTATCCTTTTGAGTTTACATCTCATCTGGATCTTCTCTTTTTAATATTTGGTTTTCTTTTTTGTTTTCCTTATCTATATTATGCTGTTTTCTGTGAAAATTTACTACAGTCTTTTAAGAAATAACATGTCCATGGCAACAATAGTTGTTTGTTATGGCAAATCCTGGGTCTCTGTCGTAAATCAATTAACGGTTTCCTTAAGCCGGGCGCACACTGTGCGATTTATAATAGGTTTTTACGATTGTTGCTTTTCAGACTGTATGAACATAATCCTCATGTCACACTGTGGGATCTCAGCTGTCATTAATGTCAGACTGTAAGAAAATCAAACGTGTTAAAAACTGACGCAGAGTTTTACATCAACCCATATATGTTCGATGACTGTGAGCTGCATTACACATGGTCATGAAATGGTGACTAGCAAAAATAATCTCTAGTGTTAATTTTGATTATGGCTTGTCTTAAAAAGCGAGGAAATGGCCAAATTGTGGTCAAAATTGCACAGTGTGAACCTGGCTTTACCTAAGAGAAGTGTTTAAAGGATTATTTGCAACACCCTCAAATCATTCCCTTAGCCAAGAAGAAATCATGGTTTAAGTATCACACTTGAGGGAAAAAAATTAAGGTGCTTTATGCAGCTGGGTACTGTCTTTTTTTTCTTTCTTTTTTTCTCTCCATTATGTCCTTTGATGCCAGTGTTAACACTCTTATGTCTCTTTACGCAGCTCCTTCCATTGGACTCCAGCATTGTTGAAGAGCACAAGAGAGAGATCCTGGAGGCCAAGCAGATTGCGCGCAAACTCACCATGGTGGTAGTTCCCTCTGAAAAGACGGAGGACAAAGAGAAAGAAAAGGAGAAGGAAGAGGAGAAGAATGAGAAGGTAAGTTATCTTTGTTGTAGTTTAGTCAGTAAATTTAAACTGAAGCATGTCATTCCTGCACCACTAGTGGCACCAGACAGAAATGTGAAAATGACTGTTCAATGTTGCTATTAAAGGAATAGTAATCCACAAATAAAAATGGTCATTGTTCAATCATGTCGTTCCAAAGCCATACTGACGAATCCAAGTGCTTGAACATTACTGTAAGTGGATCATGTGGTCCGAGCTGGTGTGATTGAGTGGAGGCCGGGACTAATTTGCATGTTCATCCATGTATGCTAAATCCGTTCATCTGCATATACTAAATGAAGCAAGGGTGTAGAGGTACATTCAAGCTATTTTAAGGCATGAAGAAATTTTCAGGAGAAATCTCTTCATAATCTTGTTGTTCATCTTTGTTGCTGTCATCAGTTGTGATTGAACGACTCCAGTCTGAATATGCTCAGAGGTGCAGTACAGCTCCATCACACATCAAATAGACCCTCCGCATGCTTTTACAGTGTTTTTCCTGGGTCATAAATGGTCTTCCGTCACACACACAGTTACAAAGTACCCTACCCATGTGAACTGACAATAAATCCAAAATAAATGCATAGAAACAGTTGGTAATATTAACTTCCTATTTATTCCTATCAATCCTATTTATTCATGAAATTAAAAACATAAATTCCCAAATTGACAGAAAATTAGTTTGTTGACAAGACCACAGAAGAGTTTATCATTTAATGGTATAAATCCTTATAAATGTCAGCATTATATAAATGCCTTTTGCTTGGCTGATCAGGTTCTTGATTACAGCGGTGTATGTACAGACACTCAGCGTGTTCTCAGGGACTCTCCATCTGACAGGCATTCACAAAACGCACTTCCAGACAGAGATAAGCTGCAATTGAATCATGCTGTGTACTAAGTTAATACTTTAAATTAAATCTTCACTGTATAATGACAAGATGCATACAGAATGCATGCAGGACTTTAAAATGCTGTGCAATAGGCATTAATGGATTTATACCAATCTTGCTTCAGTTCATTATTTAGAAGTACATGCAATATATTTATTAGTTTGTCTATTACTATATTTACTATAAAGTTTTACAAACTGTTCAAAAGTTAGTTCAGTAAGTTATTACAAAATTATTTCAAATAAATAGTTTTTTGAACTCGCCATTCATCGAAGAATCAGATTCAGCACAACTGTTTTAACATTGATAATCAGAAATGTTTCTTGAGCATCAAATCAGCATGTTAGAATGATTTCTGAAGGATCATGTTGACACTAAAGACTGGAGTAATGATGCTGAAAATTCAGCTTTATCACAGGAATAAATTATATTTTAATATTACAATAGAAAATGGTTTTAAATTATATTTCATAATAATATATAAATATATANATATATATATATATAATTTTTTTTTTTGGTCAAATAAATACAGCCTTGGTGAGCATAAGTATGGTGGCCGAGAGAGCTCAACCCGCTGGAGAAAACATGCAAATAGAAAAAACACCAGCAAATTAAGAAAACGTCTTCATCAGTTTGACAATATATGTGCTGCAAATAATCACAGCGCAACCAAATACAGATACGCACTGCAAAAGTTCTCAATGCACCCAAATACATTAATGTGCTGCAGAAGTTCACAACACAACCAAATACAGAAACTCACTCCAAAAGTTCACAACACAGCCAAATACAGAAACGCGCTACAAGGTGAGTTTTTTAATTTTATTATTTTTAAAAGATTTTTATTTAACATCCTCATTGTATGTGCATTGTGAGTATTTGCAGCGAGTTTCTGTATTTGGTTGTGTTGTGAACTTTTGTTTTTGAGATCACTGGGACACAATAATAACGCATGAGGGGTTGAGGGGTGCAATAGCTTGTTTGATCATTACTTTATTTATTTACTAATTATTGATGGACATGAGAATCTTTCCTCGAGCAAAGATTGAGTTGTTGAAGAAAAATGACATTTAGATGAATATTTCACCCAAAAGTTATCGCCTTGATATTGCCAAAGGCATCAGCCATTGGTGATAATTCTATCGTTGATACACAATACTATTGTTTATCGGCACAGCCCAAGATGCTGTCAATTATTGCATTAATAATAAATCAATAATTTAAACAGTGTTGATAAGATAAAATAAATACTCAGTCAATCAAAACAATGGTCTGTAGCCTTTGTTAATATTTAGCTAATTAATAAAGGATTGTGTTCAGTAGCATATTGGCATTTGCTGTGGTTTTGAACTTTATATAAAAAAAATATATTAATCATCAACCTCTGGTAAATTCAAGGTAAAGTTGTAAGTTATTTCTAAATAAAATACTACAACACAGTTATTTTATTTAAACAGAGCAAGAATATTGTGTTTTCCATGATGACAACTCGATTCCTGCTCAATGATAATTCTGAGAATGTTTTATTATTGATTGACATTTAAAAGTTCACATTTCATATTGACAAATGAAGATCCAGGTCTAAATGATTAATACAAATAATAAAGTGTATTTAATGTAGTGTTTTTAAAAAAATAGTATCAGAGCATCTCCTTTTCTCTCACACAATAAAACAGTTGCAACCATTTTCGATTTCAAGAATGTTAAATTAAGGAGAAATTAGAACAATTTGCATAGAAAACTTTTTGCAGTTCTTAAAAAAAAAAAAAAAAAAAAAAATGAAGGAAGACAAGTGGGTAAGACATTCAAAGCATGTTTATAAGTTTGTTGTGAATATAGTTTAATTTTTTTCTTGTGCTTTGACAGAGTGCATTTACTGTGCAGTCCATGCAGTCCATGCAGAGCATTGGGCAAGGATGTGGAATATTGGATAAATAAAAAACAAAATTCACAAATTATCAAAATATTGTTAGTGGCAGCCTAGTTTAAACATTTTATCCCATTCCAACGGAATATATGAAAATCCAGGTTTTGCAGTAGTAGTTGTGGGTAATTAGACTTTTGCATTAGTATGACTTGTAAGCTGTATGAAACAACACAGATGTTGTGTGTGTGTGTCGTCTGTCTCTGAAGATAAGAATCCCCTCAGACTCCTCACCAGACGAGATAATGAACAGAAGAGCATGTAATGATGCCGTATGTGGAGGTGTGTCCTCCACTCCTCTAATCTGTTTTTCCTCTCATGTCAGCCTCCTGATAACCAGAAGCTGGGGCTGCTGGAGGCGCTGCTGAGGATCGGTGACTGGCAGCACGCTCAGAGCATCATGGATCAGATGCCAGCTTTCTACGCCACCTCCCACAAGGCCATCGCCATCGCACTGTGCCAACTGCTTCACCTGATCGTGGAGCCACTCTACCGCAGGTACAGCGATTAGAAACGTCTTCTGTCCTGGGCCTGTAACAACGTTCTGTGTTAGTTTACAGCCATCTACTCACTCACTGAATCGTCCTGACTGCCTCACTGAATCACAGATCCAGAGTTTGTTTAGCTCTAAATTAACAGAGAACCATTACCCTGATTATGAAATCAATTTAATTTTTTCCCAAATTCCAGATTTATCGTTTTAATTTTTCTGGTTTCTGTTTTAATTGTTGTTTTAAATTTTAATCAAAAAGGATGTATAATCAATTTAACTCATAAAAACTTCAATAATTGTTATATTAAGAATTAAAATGAACAATAATAGTGGCGTATGGATTTTTTTTTTCCTTTTTTTTTTTTTTTCCAGACACATTTTAATTTACATTTTAATTTTCCTGGATTCTGTGTTTTATGATTTAATATAAAATATAAAAAATGGTGGTTATCAAATTAATGCATTAAACTTAAACAATTTAATAAATTTTGTAAAATGTAATCAAAAAAAAATAAATTAAGGGAGTTTTAAAGCAGCTGGCTATCAGCGGGTACCGGTACTGCAGATAAAGCATTTGGATTTTATTTAATATGAGCTTGTTCTTGTTCGCTGTTTTTTTCTTAGCAAGATCCGGCAACACGAATGAGTGTCATGCACTGTACACATACAGAAGAGAGACACATCTCTGATGCAGCACTAGTTAGTGCACGCTGTGTAGATTTTTTGTGAATGAGGTCCTCACTACCTGCATTTTTCTGGAGTTAATTTGGTTGTAGAATGTCATTGTCACTCCCGTAAATTACTAAACTGTATGTGTACAAATTGGGTTTAAGCATTAAAATGTGAGCTGACCACCGAATTAACCTGGAGTGTGTAGTTTCCGCTAGAAAAAAATGGTGCCGGTCAAAGTGACCGGCAGAGGTTTCGTTTTCCGGACATTTTGATGATATGCCGGTCAAATATCACCTCTTAATTAGTCAAGTTGAGTAAAACTGAAAGCAGTTTATGTAACTTAAAAAATGACATAATCAGGCCGTATATGCAACATGTTTATTAGCCTAACTTTCAAATAGACGAAAAAAAAAAAATGGACGTCCGATTGGCGTCAATCAACCAATTGTTTTTTACTATGGTTTCACATTTCATAGTTTAACAAACCAACCCCCCTTCCCCACATAAAATATCCGAATATAGCATTGTTTTTACTCAAGCAAACTTAATTATAAACTCAGTATGTCTCATTTAGCTGGTAACATTTAAATTGGCCACCGTGTGAAATGACTCCTTGTCAAATGAACTTGAACAAACAAATGACTAGGCCTATAACATTGTCTCGCGTCATTTTTTCAATGAGAGCAGACATTCTCAAACTATTCGACCCTCTTGTGAATCCGTTGCGTCGTCCTGCCTTTTCGCAGCGCGAACAGAACATTTTTTCATTACCATCAACTACCTCACATCTTAGCCATGGGAACTTGTCACTCCATTCCGACCGATACGCCCTACACTTCGGCTTTTTCTCCGGTGGTGGCGGAGCTGTCTGGCTCTGGACATCTGAGGCTTCAGGCGTTCCTGATTCAGTATCCTCCTTCACGTCTGGCCTCTGAAAAAAAACTTAAGGATAGTCTGCCTGGGCCTGGCCATATTTGAAACGTCTCTCAATAGTTCGTGGTTTAGGTCTATATTATAGCCGTTAGGCGTGCGCTTTATTTGAAATGCAACATGCGATGTTGTTTAAAAACTTTCAAACGGTCGATTCAGATTGTGTTAGGGGGGCGGGGCCGGGATTATTAGGCAGTTTTAATCTGACAATTTGACCGGAGAGATTTAATTTTGTCGGACATTTAATTTTTTTTCCCGGCCAATGTCCGGTAATTACCGGACAATGGAAACCCTGGTGTGTACGTAGCCATATATATCCTACAGCGATCAGAACATAGTCCACATTAAATGTGCTTTGAGCAGTATTGTCAGGCTCTAGAGCTGAGATAGAAGCACAAGTGAAAATTATACAGCAGTTGTATATAGCTGAGCCGTGTGTTAAGCTCTTTGAATGTGTTGTATTTTTAGGGCCGGAGTCCCTAAAGGTGCCAAAGGCGGTTTAATGACGCCTCTGCGGAACAAACAGGCACCGCGGCCGGCTGAAAGCTTTGACGATCTCTCCAGGGATGTCTTCACCATGCTGTGCTACCTGGGCCCTCACCTGTCCCATGACCCCATCCTGTTTGCCAAGATTGTGCGACTCGGCAAGAGTTTTATGAAAGAGGTGAAGAATGACACATAGCTGCAATTATATCTTCAGTATTTCTCAATATTAATTTGGTTTACATTCAAAAGGTTTTTTTCCCTCAATCAGAGGGAACTATTTATATAGATATGTATAAGATGGGCATTGTAACATTATTTTTGAGTGTATTTGACCATTAATAAGCCATGAAAAAGAGCTCATTTTGGCATTTGTATGTTAGAGGCGGCTTTATTTTGTGTGTGTGCTTCGGATGTGAGCTCAATCTGCGGGAATGAGTGAATTATGCGCAATCCTTCGCTGAAATTCAGACCCGGTCACACCAACGCTATTTAACCGGAGTGAATGAGACTGAATGAAAGGAGGCAGGTGCCTGTCAACTCTCTGTAGTAGAGGAGAGCAAGAAAGCGCATCTGGTATTGGTTTATTGATACTGCAGAAAGGAGTATTGAATCGTTTCAGATATTTCAGTATCAATACATATCAAAATAACAATATTTTTGACAACACTACCCTGACCCTATTATAGGACAAGCGGTTTTTGCGTGATGGATGGGTGGATGTTTAGTGCTGCTGATGCAAAAAAGCAAAAAACAAACAAAAAAAACAATTGCAATCATTACAACACCTCATAAATACAAATATCTCAACTGTATGTTGGCTATACAATGGTTGTGAGTGTTAGCTCACATAAGTGTAGAAATGATTCACTACTTCTCACTACTGTACATTACGCTTTAATAGCCAGATAGATGGACTTCCTCCAGTATTATTACATAATTGTCCTTGTATTTTTTGGGAGTCAGAGAATGTAATGGTGTGTCCCCGAGGTTGATGAGCTCTATATCAGGGCTGTTATTAGCTCTTCGGCTCACTTTAATGTAACCTGTGTGAGTTGTGTAGTCTCACTTTATTGTCGGTTAGCCTCTATTGATCACTGTCTGTCTGTGTATTTGTCTCTCTCTCTCAGTACCAAAGTGAAAGCAGACAAGACATCAAGGACAAAACGGTGAGTCATGGAAAGTCCTAAGTGGGAATCTAAAGTTATATAAAAACAGCAATGGTTTATGGCTTTTTTTTGTTTGCTAAATTCTGGAAGATCAGTGCTGACTGTATAGTGTATTTTGACATTTTTTGGTGCCAATTTAAACCAAATTAAACCCTTGATATATTCTCCCAAACACATAATGTTAATAATTTTTTAACACTGAGCAGCTGCTAATTTTATTTGTATGCATTTGGCCAATGCAATGGCCAAATGAGTTTGAGAGATTTTAAACAGTTCCAAGATATTCAATACGGGCAAGATATAGTAGAGATCTCTTTTTCAGGCCCTTGATTAAAGCAGAGACTGAGGGTGTATGCTGGTCTCCAGCCTGTGTGAGAGCTGATTGTATAGAGGTATATGAAGTGATGGATCTGTCTGTGTCTTTGGCAGGACTCTCTGCTGAGCTGTTTTCTCAGTATTGCTGATCAGGTGTTGTTACCATCTCTCTCACTTATGGAGTGCAACGCCTGCATGTCGGAAGAGATCTGGGGCTTCTTTAAACTCTTCCCCTACCAGCACAGGTACGGTCAGTTCATCACAAAGCACTGTTCCCCTAACTTGTAGGTCTGCCTGCTCTGGACAGTGTATAATAAGCAAATATATGAGCAAAAATACAAATGCATTTGGCACGAGACATGCTTTCAGGCTTTGTCTCACACTGCCCAGGTAAATCTCACACCAAATTAAAAAAAGCCATTGTGCTGCACAGACCATTTGGCATATGACATCAAGAATTGCAAGAGCGACTCGAAAGCACAGCTAAAGACCTGCAACCTCTTGATTGGACCAGTCTGTACTAATCACATTTTCCCCACACCGTGCAAGGTCATTGTATATAAGCTGCTGACCCCACCTGCTCGACAATCACAGAAGGTGTTTTGGTGGCATTGTGAACAGAGTATTTGTGCACACAAAGCAGATTTACATGTCTAAGATAACTATAAATAATTTGAGTTGTTAATTTTAACCTTTAATAATAATCCCTGAATGTTTACAGTATTAGTTGAGTTTTTCCTTGAAAAAAATGAACGTAGCTTTTGTACCTGATATTTATCCAAATTAATATATATTGAACCAAGATCAGAATTGTATCACAAACTTATGAACTGAAATCGTGAAATTTGTGTCAAGCACTAATAAAAACAGTAGGCTATTTTATCGTACCATGTAAACATTGTATCATGTTGTCATTAAACTTTATGAAATTCTTTTTAGTTACCAAATGTTTTGACAATCACAAAAGTTGGCAACCCTGCGCTAAGAAAATGCTAGAAACATGCTAGCAGTGTGATAATGCGCATTAAAACATGCTAAATCATTCTAAAGCCCGGAACACACCAAGCCGACACCGGCGAACTAGTGGCGACGAAAGCAGACTGCGGCTCATGTCGGCAGCGCCTGGGTTCAAAGTTGCCCTGACACACCAAACTGATTCTCGACAGCCAAGTAGCACGTCCATTCTGTGCCTGCGTAAGAAGCAATTCCGTACCAGCAGGTGGCAGTAGCTGAAGAGCCAATCAGGGGCGCGTTTCCCGACGCGAACTATGGTCGCAAGTTCCGTCGTTACCATTAGAGTTCAATGGGACTTACAACCATGGTTCACCAACGATGCTTTCGGGAAACGCACCCCAGAATGATCAGATGGCCCGACTGACCGACGAGCTCCGACGCCTATTCAACATGTTGAATCGGCCGAAAAAAAGCAGATGAGGACCAACTTCAGCCGACGGTGTGGAACACACTGAGAAAACTTAGTCGGCCGATGAACAAAAACTGCCTGACGGCCGACTGTCGGCTTGGTGTTTTTCGGGCTTAATGTCTTAATTCATTCTAGAAACTCATTAGCAGCAATCTAAAACATGTTAGCAACATGCTAAAACACCCTAGCAACATATCTATCTATCTGTCTGTCTTTCCTTTTTTCTGATAGAATGTATTGGCTTTAAAACCTTTTAAGCTTTTAAAAACCTGAAAAATGTATTTATTCTAAATAAAGTCAAAGGATGTCTTCAGCTTACTTTATCTGTTAGAAACGTGATTGTAGATGTGCAACATTATGTGCTGTTTTATCATGGGAGGAGTTATATCAAATGATTGTGTGAAATCATATACCAGCTGAAGAATGAGGCTGTTTTTACTGCTGCATCACTATTCCTTTAATGATATTCCCATATACTCTCCTTATACACACATCTAAACGCAGTTAGAATGCCTTGATGAGTAAGGCAATGCAAATATATATAATATAATTTGCGTTGCCTTACACATGAATCTCTGTTTTGTGAAATTAGGTATCGCCTCTATGGGCAGTGGAAGAATGAGACGTATGGCAATCATCCCCTCCTGGTGAAAATCAAGGCTCAAACGGTAGACCGAGCCAAATACATCATGAAGTAAGTTTACTTTCTAGCTCAATCTAAATTAGGTCTTCAAAAAGGCTCTGCAATATAATCCTGAAACTGAGGTCCTCTGGCCTGTAGTGAGAAGAGGTGTTCCTAGTTTTAAAGAATTTTTGTGATGAAAATCACATGGAATTCTGAATTCAGTCTTTATTATCTTGAGTTTACTTTACTGAACATGCCAATGTGGCATAATTAGGAGACCTTTGTGGAGTAAAAAGTCCAGGGAAAGTTTATTTTCTTATATTGAGAAGATGCCATAAAACTCAACAGTGACCATCTAGTTTTTCAGCCACCTAAACTACAGTTATAAAACTAAGATAACATTTATTTATTCAGCAAGGATGCATGAAGTTGATCAGATGTCACAGTAAAGTCTATGGCTGTCACTAATGCTTATTTTGGTAATTGAGTAATCAGTTGATTATTTTGACAATTAATCGAGTAATCATATTTTTTTTGGTATTAAAAATAGACCTAAGCAAAGATCTTAGCCTTTAAATACATATAATAGCAACGAGGCAATAATATTTGATTCAAATGAAGTATCAAAAGAAAGAAACCATATGGTTTTATAGAACAACACTGTTAAAATACAATAAACGGGGACACCTAATACTCAACGATATTACTGATCTGCCTGCACTGACACCATTGTGTGCGAACTGAACTGAGCTGGACAGTGACATCAATGTTTTCTCCAGAGCTGCTGTATAGATAAATGAACGAAATGAATAACTAATGTTTTTCACAATGGAAATGAATCAATACTAAATTTACTTAAGCTGGACAATGACTGTTTACTATTAAATTACATTTAATTTAAATGTCCACTTAATATTTAATATTTTGCCACTTTCTTTATGATAGAAATGCTACAGCCACTGTAATGTCTTGAACAAGAATATGTAGACAACAAAACATGCAAACTCAGAGCTTTTATTTTGAAATTGGGATGACTAGTTCTCATATTTAGAAACACATTGATGTATTCTCCTGTGAATCATGACAGCCCTAGTAAAGACATTGTGTTTTAAAGGAAAATAAATGCTAATACATTCCTATAAATACTGTTCTTTTTAACTTTGTTTGTCAAAGAATCCTGGAAAATGTATCGCTTTTCATAAAAATTTGATGCAGCACAACTGTTTTCAATATTGATAAGAAATGTTTCTCAAACAGCAAATCAGCATCATTGAATGATTTCTAAAGAATCGTGTGACACTGAAGACAGGAGTAAATAACATTTAGAAGCATTAACATAGAAAAGTTATTTTAATTTGTAATATTTCACAAAAATGTTAATCTTACTGACCCCAAACTTTTGAATAAGTGTTGGTACTGTTGTGAGCTACTTGTTTCCATTTATTTCCTCCATGTTTGTTTTACATAAAGAGTGGAACCAAAGCCTTGAGCAAAAAAGTTTTTTAATACCAGTAAACAGGCAAGGTACAAGACTCTTTTACTGTAACTACTGATTCCATATGAAGCACTGCAAATGTATTTGAACCAGTTTGGGTTTAAGGCATTTTAATATCAGAAAATACCACTTGCGTCTTTTAATACTCTAATGCTAAAACATTCCGTATTATATAGTTCTATATAAGACTGTGTCTTACTCACATGCTGTTCTAAACCCACAATTTCTTTCTTTATTTGGAACACAAAGAAATGCTGTAGAATCTATTGACTGCTTGTTTCCATATAATGGAACTATATGGAGTATTGGGCTGTCAAGCGCTTAAATGGAGGAAAAAAAAGAAAAAGAAAAAAATGCATAAGTCCATAACTCCTGGGCTGTATTTCAAGTTTTACGATGACTTGGTGTGGTCAAAAACAAGTTTAAGCCCGTTCACACCAAGAACGATAACTATAATAACAATGATTATTTGAACTATATCTTTATTCTAAATATAAAATACCACAACTAAAACTAAAATGGCACAGTGAAACAATATCTTTGGAATCCATATCAGACCAATTTTAATTTTTTTTTAAGGTTGATGAATGATAAAAACATTGACAACCAATCAAAATCCATCCTGCTTTAAAGAGCTCGAACATTTAAAGCGGCAGAAGTTAAAATGAAATTTGTGTGTTGGTTTGAACTCTAAAACTGTCATCAATATAGTTATCTTTATAGTTTACGTTCTTGGTGTGAACGGGCCTTTAGTTTTTAATTTTTATATCTTTCCCTTCCACTATCTGCATCCATTGATATATGGTGCCCAGTGACACAGTAAAGAAGTGAATAATGACAGAATTTTCGTTTTTGAGTGGCCTCTTAAACACAAGAGCTCTTACCAGTCATCTAACAGACAGGTTAATGTTACCTAGCCAACTTCTAGATCCTCAATGCTGAGACGATTGCTGCTATTCCTGTTTCTATGGTAACAGCTCTTATTGGTGGTTCTCTTCTCAGGATTATGGGTAGTGTGGTTTTTAACTTCATGAGATAATTTTTTTTTTTTTTTATAAATTGGAACAAATGCCATCATTTAACAAACTCCAAGCTCATGATAGGTCTGTCTTAAATTTTACAAATAGATATTTTAAATGCCGGTTTATTTTTTGGTGTTTTCACCTCTGCAGTCCCATTACTGACTGCAACCATTGCCCTTAGACTGTGTAGGTTTATGATGTTACATCACTGAGCGGTACAACTTTAACGGCAGTTCTCCTTGAACAAGGTTTATATTGCTGTGTGTGTTCAGTTCCCTGTGCATATAGATGAGCTCTTTGAAAGAGTTTGCAGAATTGCTGCATCAGATTCTTTGCTTTCTTTTTAAGTGTTGAATAAATGATGATATTTTGGCAGATAATTGGATGGAGAGGGA
The DNA here is from genome assembly GCA_003731715.1 of Anabarilius grahami. Lineage (NCBI taxonomy): Eukaryota > Metazoa > Chordata > Actinopteri > Cypriniformes > Xenocyprididae > Anabarilius > Anabarilius grahami. Next base: position 1,745,906 of record RJVU01078462.1, read on the forward strand.
GAGAGTGGAGAATGAACTGAGGCTAAACATGTCAAAAGTGTTCAGGGAGAAAGAGGGGGAAGCTCAAGGTCGCCTGTCAAACGGGCCGAGTCAAGCTCTCGCATGTGTCAGGGCTGCTCTCAACCGTTTAGTCTCTTTCATTGGATGCTGTTTGTAGCTTGTGCAAGTAGTTTTGTGTTTTTGCCTGTTCAATTGAAAGTATCAAACTCATGAATATGACCAGACTAAGCTTAGGCCTTACAAGTAATACCTCCATCCAATTTATTCTGCTTTTTAAATGGGAGCATTTATTTACTTTTTGTATGTACTGATTGTTTTTTGATGCAATTATTTTTATGGTTAGCTTTAAGTTGTTCTGGTTAGTAGTTTTTATTCTATGATATTCTATGGATTGTCAAGGCAGAAGTTGATGTGTAGTAGGCATGTGACGTTATTAGATTTTCATGTTGCGATTAATTGCTGAAGCTTTTATCACGGTATACGGTATTATCACGGTATTAAAATAAGTTGCAAAAAAAAGTGTTGTCATAGTATAACTGGTTTAAGAACTCTTTTTGTAATAAAAATAACTCTGAATGTTTTTAAATACAATACACAAAAAAAATAAAGTGAAATTTTCAAACAGATTAAAGTGCAAAAGAATTAGGCTATAAAGAACAACAGGTAACACTTTACAATAAGGTCTCATTATTTAATGCATTAAGATTGAGCAATAGCTATATTTGTTACAGAAAGTGTTATTTTTTTTGTTAATGCTAGTTAAGAAATACAACTGATCATTGTTAGTTTTATCTCAGGTCCATTAAATAAGTTATTTTTGATTTTAGTAAATTAACATTAACTAATAATAATTAATGCTTTATAAGTATTTTTCATTGTCAATTTGGTAATAATGAATTAACATGTTAACTAATGAAGCCGTATGTCTCAAAGTTTTACTGAACAATAACAAATAATCATAACATTTCTAATCATTAGGGCATGTTGTAGTCCAGATTAAAATATAAAAATGTTTAAGTTTGAAAATAAATAGCCTATTAAGTCTTTAAGTATTATGTATTTGGTGCTGTGATGAACAACGAGATTACAAAATGTAAAGAATTTTTTTTTTAAATTAATGGCTGTTTGAAGCATTTTAAAAACTTCACTAGCACAGTTGCTTTGTTTGCAGGGTTTCCAGGGTAACCACTGCATTCTGCTGTTCCATCAGCGCCCTCTGCTGTCAGAGAGTGAACGTGCACTTTCAGCATGTCTCCTTCACTCGTTCCGCCATGTGCTTCTCATGCACATTGGGCTTGTTTACATCTGAGCACGTGAACCTTTGACGCAGAATACAGCGGTGTTGTGCATTTTATACGGTTGATGGGGAACGTATTCTTAATTTATTACCAAGTATTAAAATTTATAATGCATTTATTTTTTACGGTATTTTGAAGTGCCCATGATAACAATATCGTGCATATTCATTATCGTGATATCGCATTACTGAATATCGGCACATGTCTTATTACTAATGCGTAGTCAGTCACAACTTCTGGTTCACGTTGACTTTAAATGCTTTATTTAGCTTTAAGCATTTTGTTTTTATATATATATATATATAAATCTGACCAAATTGGAGTAAATTTGCATGCACCATTTTCCATTCAGTGGCCTTACATGACTGTGTGTGTCTGTGCTGTAGGGCTGCGAGACATTAGTTGAGTGTGTTATTGTAGGAGGTGCAGGTGGTGTGTTAGACTGCAGTGCTGCTGCGGAGGATCTGTGAGCACTGAGGCATAAATACAGAGGAGTAGCTTTTCATTCAGCAGGATGACAGGAGGAGGTGAAGAGACGTGCACACTCTCCAAAATCTGCATTAGGATTTCATCTGAGAGCTCAGTGTGTTCTGCTGCATTCATATTGTGTTCAGACACACACAGGGTCCCTTCGACATAACATACTTCAGAATGTATACTGGACAATAGCCAGAAAATTACACAACTAGAGCACACTGTGCAATAATGTGTCCCACTATTCAATGTGCTTGATTTGGCCTTCCATTTTCAATGTGACGAATAAACGAAGTGATTTCAGCTACATTTGCAGTGTCTCACCCGATGAAACTGCATTCTAAAAACGCGGTGGTCAAGTTAAAGTTCAACTCGCGTTTAATAACTTAGCTTTTTTTCCCATTCCACTGCCTGTCTCGTTTTTTTTTTAACGGAATTACACATTTCTGAGTGAACAGCCGCTTAAAAGTATAGTTCACCCAAAAATGAAAATTATCCCATGATTTACTCACCCTCAAGCCATCCTAGGTGTATATGACTATCTTCTGTCAGACGAGCACAATCGGAGATATATTTAAAAATATCCTTAGTCCTCCAAGGTTTATGGTTGTGAATGGGAACCCAAATTTTAAAACAAAAACATGCATCCATCCATAAAAAAAAAAAAAAAAAGAATCGTACGACTACAGAGGGTTAAAGAAGGGATGCATTTTTGTAAGAAAAATATCCATATTTAGAGCGATAATACACAGAATGTGCAAGTTGACTTGCGCCAAATGAGTAACCCGTGACGCCATGTATGACGCAGGATGTAGGAGTATCGTAAGCTTAGAACTCTCACGGTTCAAACAATTAGGACTGTGCAACAAACTCGAGCTCCTCTTCTCTTATATTGAAATTCTGACATTTCTCATTAAAATTTCTCATTTTAGACTTCTAATTTGTGACCGGTGTTTTGTTTTGCTCTCTCCTCTGCGCCACTGTGTTCATCATTGCATCAAAGCGTCAGGTCAAAGGTTACTCTTCCAACCAAATGCATATGGTCATCCGCTGGAAGCTAGCTTTTTGAATTTATAAAGTTTAAAAAGGTGATATTTCTTAAAAAAGGCATCCCTTTGCTTCAAAAGGCCTTTATTAACCCTCTGGAGTCGTATGGATTCTTCTTCTTTTTTTTTTTTATGGATGGGTGCATTTTGTTTTGTTTTAAAAATTTTCCATTATAAACCTTGGAGGACTAAGGATATTTTTAAATATTATTTCCAATTGTGTTCATCTGAAAGAAGATAGTCCTATACACCTAGGATGGCTTGAGGGTGAGAAGGCATGGGATAATTTTCATTTTTGGGTGAACTATTCCTTTAAGACTAGCAATGTGTTCTATGTTCATAGAGCGTCACACCAGAGCACCATCTTGTGGTCGGATAATTTTCTTCTCTTAGGGTGTTTTCACACCTATGGATCATTTGTTTTGTTCCGAAACAGGGACTAAATTTGTTATAATGTTGCATTTTCTTCTTGGTTCGGTTCGCTTTCACATGGCAACATTTCAAAGCGTACCAAAATGCTTTTAGGCAAGTCACATGCGAGTACAACTGTCCTCTTATTGGTCAGAGTTTTCTCTGCGTCATCTATCAAAATAATGATTGACAAGTTAGCTCCGTGAGCTTATTGTGGCTTTATTTGTAACTGTCGAGACACACACAAACACTTTATAACTGTAGCCATCTTTCCCGCTGTTAAATTATATACTACATTCATATTAATGTTGCGGCAAATTCAAACGCGCGCTCTTTCTCTCTCTGTCTCTCCCAGCGCTGTCTAGTAGGCGACCTGTCGAGAGAGACAATATGAATTTTATAATGAAGCAGAGCGGGAATCAAGGCTTCGTCGCGTCAGCATTCTCGCACAGAGAAGTGCAATTACACAACAGAGGCGCTCGTTGGTTTTCAGCTATGGTAAATAATGTGCTCACTCACAGAATCAGACAATACCGCTTTTTATATCACATTTTCCGTTATGAATTATGATGTAATTTGGTTCGTTGGTCTGTTAACTGGGTCGGATTGCTTTCACATCTCAAGCGAACCGCTCCAGAGAGACCTCTTCAAGCAGGTCTCGGTACGCTTGTTTGGTAGAAAAAAAAACACTGAAATGCCAGCAAAACTGCACATTGTAAGCACTGCAACATCAAGCAAAAACCTGGGTTTCTCGCCACCCATATACTACACAATGAAAACCATGATTGTCCTTGTAATTCACTTCAGCCTTTCCAAACATTATGTAAGATTAGTTACAATAGTTTATACAGCACTTTATTCAATAGATTGCTTTAAAGCAAGCAGCATTTCAGTATCAAACATGACAGTGTTGGTGTCGATTTCAATTAGAATTACAACTTCAATTTCTACTATAAAGCGCCTCTGCAGTGTTGTTCATGTATTTACTTGTGTCTAACCTCGACGAGCTGAACAGAAGAAATTAACTGGAGAAGATTTCCATGTCAAAAGATGGAGCCTCAGAGCCACACCTACTTGTTATGTAATCACCGCACAGACCAATGGTAGTTCAAAGGTTGTTCACTTTTTTTACCAGCTGAAGCTCTTTTACAGAATAAAGGTTCTTTGATTTTGCTTGAAGTATATCGAGCCTTAAGCTGAATTGTAAATTCTGAAGGTTTCAGAATCATGGAAGAGAGAATCAGAAAATCTTCTCCCACTCTTTCTTTCCCACCATTGCTTTTAACAGTTCTTGACTTTGATTGGGGTGCCAAAAGTGCATTTTAATGCCCTGAAATACTCACAGTATACAAAGTATGAACAAAAAGAAGTTCGAAATACATAACCAGAGATATACTGTTAGTGAACATCTAGCCATCCACGCTGCTTAAAGTGTTGTTTAGATGAATATGTAGTATGTGCTGCGCGCTTTCCTTTCAACGACAAAATAAACAAAAATAAAAAATGACAGCGGTGAAGAAAAAAACAAAACAGCAGTTTAGCATCTGATCATGGCGATGTGGATATGATTGCACCAGCTCTGTAATTCAGCACTCCAGTAAAGTCATGTCATGTTTGTGTATGTATATATATATATATATATATATATACACACACACATATATATATATATATATATATATATATATATATACACA
>RJVU01078462.1:1750970-1772781 GCA_003731715.1 Anabarilius grahami
CACACACACACACACACACACACACACACACACACACACACACACACACACACACACACACACACACTAGGGGTGCAACGGTTCTCGGTAAAAAATCGAACCGTACAGTTCTCCACTTACGGTTCGGTACGCACTTGCACCGCGGTCCATCTCGAAAGACGACGCATCTATTGGTTAATATGGTTTGTTTAAAATAGCAACGGAAAACAGACAGACAGAGTTCAGATAATGTATGTTTCAGTCGATGGATGCGCAAAACGTTACAACAACGATATCTAAAAGCGTAGATAAAACAGTCACTCTTTGTAAACTGTTAACTGCGAGTGCCGTATGCTCCAATGTCCAGTCACTTACACCGTCATCACCAGGGTGTTGATAGCGCACGAGCGCAGGTCAGACCTGAACAGCACACGTTGCTATCTGTGTTCAAACTAAACTCATTTAAGCCTTGCTGATTTAAACCTTCAAGAACAAGACGCCAAAGAGAACTCGCACGCGCTGTGAGAAGATTTATGTGCGCTCATCCGAAGCACGCACATGCTTATTTCAGTCAGCGCGCAAATACTGAGTTCTCTTTCAAGTCTTGCGCTTCAGCGGACAAATTCATACAAAAATTGTCAGCATGCCCGTCTTGGCGAGTATCCTAGCAAACATAGTCGGTTATGTCTTAAGTGAACGTATATTAGTCAAGAAAGACTAATCTAAAGAAACTATTCTTGTGGACTGAATAGACCATAGACACAGAGCTCTGTGAACAGCCAGCCTCTTTTGCAATGACCTTTTGTGTCTTGCCCTCCTTGTGCAAGGTGTCAATGGTCATCTTTTGGACAACTGTCAAGTCAGCAGTCTTCCCCGTGATTGTGTAGCCTACAGAACAAGACTGAGGCTGTGTTTACACTGGCACAAAAAATCAGATCTTTTGCTCACATCTGACACAGATCAGAATTAGTGGCACGTGTAAACACACAGATCCACATGAGATCCGATTTTTTCGCATCCGATCTGAGCCACTTCCAAATGTGGTTTTAAATCCGATACATATCTAAACACTCATATCCGATTCCCATTGGAATTCCAAGCCACCAAAAGGTGAGGGCGAAACGTTTGCTCACTAAAAGGTAGCTTTAATGTTGTATTATGAAGCAGACGTGCTTGTATGCACTCGTACTAAAATTTGCAGCTTTATTATTGAGGTGGGAACTTTATATGCCTAACGTTATCTATTTTTTTTAGAAATTGCGCGCACACACACACACACACACACACACATTTCGCAGCTGAATTTCAACATTTGCCCGCTTAATTTAAAAGAGACCGCCGTGTTGCTTTTCTTATAAGCCAAAAGCTTCACTGTAGCTACAGTTTCTCTCTCTCGCGCACGCTCTCTCTCCCTAGCTCGCTCGAATTCATAAAAAAAAAAATGGAATTCTAAAACTGATAACTAAAATATCAAACGCAAATTAGCCTACCTTTATTTTCCAGTCTATATTCGTTCAGTCAGAATTCGCGCTGCAATACATCCATGACACTGACAGCTGTTAACTTCATCTATCCATTCTGACAGGTAATCATGACCACCCGACATGAAATATATAAATAATTTTGATAGAACGGCCATTCAAAACCCGAGGATCTACTATGTGCATGTAAAACTATCAATGCCAATCATTTTGGGGCAGGAAGTAATGTAAACACAGATATCGGATACCAGTCGCGTCTAAAGTGAATGTAAACACGCGGGCCAAAAAATCGGATATGGTCAAAAGATCGGATCTGTGCATTAAGACTTGCAGTGTAAATGCAGCCTGAGAAACCATTTAAAGGCCTTTGCAGGTGTTTTGAGTTAATTATCTAATTAGAGTGTGGCACCAGGTGTCTTCAATATTGAACCTTTTCACAATATTCTAATTTTCTGAGATACTGAATTTGGGATTTTCCTTAGTTGTCAGTTATAATCATCTAAATTAAAAGAAATAAACATTTGAAATATATCAGTCTGTGTGTAATGAATGAATATAATATACAAGTTTCACTTTTTGAATGGAATTAGTGAAATAAATCAACTTTTTGATGATATTCTAATTATATGATCAGCACCTGTGTGTGTGTATATGTGTAAGTATATGTGTGTGTGTATATATATATATATATATATATAATAGGGATGCGCGGTATACCGGTACTGGAAAAATACCGGTATATATTTTATTTCAAACGGTACGATATTATGATTTTGCTCTTTTCGGTATATGCTGCTGTTCCGTAGTTCACCGCTAGGTGGCAGTGTGCTACCCAAACTGACACGAAACCGGCAAATGTGACAAGACGAGATGGACAGGTCAGTGCGTCATTCAAACGATCAAATTTAGACATTTATATCAAAGCAAGTTACATAAGATCATATCGTTAAGATTCAGCGTGCGTTTGAACCAATGATGTTTAGATCTCATAATATTTGTACTTAAGTTTAGGTAGTTCTAACAGTAGTATTCAGGTACAGAGATGCTAGTTAAAGAAATTAAATAAAGTAATCAAATGTAAAATAACACTGATTAGTCACTGTAATACATTAAATGGGTAAATCCTTACGATTAATTTAAAGTTACAAACGTTATTTAGTGAGACAGCAGCATGTATTGGCTTCACAGATTCGATAATAGGCTACTAAACATGAGAGTATTGTATCGCAGGGCGCATATGTACTTAAAATGCTCTATTTTCACGCTCTAATTTTGTACTTAATATACTAAAGATTCTTCTTTAGTACTTAAGATAATCTTAAGAACATGTAAGTGTACTCAACGGTGCTACTTTTAATATACTATCTCTGTATTTAAATTTATTTAGTTACCATTTGTAGTAGACTATGGGTTCAAGTGTGCTATAAGTGGTAATCAGTTACTGATTTGATGTGATAATCTGTGTTGATTAATTTTCTAATAAACATTTGTGGTAATTTCCCGCTTTGAAAACGCGAAACCTGCGAGAATGAGTAAAATTATGCACAATACTCAAACCAAATTTAGACCCTGTATGGTATCGATTTAATACCACAATCTAATATACACTATATATACATACATGCATAAATACATACATATATATATATATATAATGTATAGAGAGCGCATATTTCACAGTAGATTGCTTTGAAGCAACCACCTTTACAGTATTAAACATGAAAAAACTGTGTCAGTGTCTCTTTCGATTAAAAGTACAACATGAGTTTCTACTATCTTTGATGGACTGAACAGAAGAAATGATTTGGAGAAGATTTCCATGTCAAAGAAGGCGGAGTCTCAGAGCCACACCTGCCTGTTACACGTCATTTCGTTCTTCGATTTCGCTTGAAGTATATCGGGGCCCTAAGAAACATGTTAGATTCATACTAGTGAGGCAGCTGATGTCCTGTGCTTCATGTGAGCTTTATTAGACTGCTGGGTATCAGAAGATGTCATTAGAGCTTGTTCATTGTGCTCTGAAGGTTAAGCAAACCAATTAGGCCACCTGATGTGACGTGGGGAATGCTCAGGAACACACACACACACGCAGGGCTCCTTTATTAAGACCAATGACACCGTCATAGCTGAGCAGTCAGCAGCTTCTGTCAGCTCACCAGCTCAAATGGAAACTCTACAATGCAAGTGCTGGCTCTGTGCCCTCCTCCAGTGTGTGTGTGTTTTCCCCCAGCTACTTTATTAATTGACTTTTTAATTGGCCCTTTTGTGCCACACTTCAGACAAAGCAGGTCTGCAGGAAAACACGGCCCCCTGCGCTCACAATTAACGGCGTTATAAAGAACAGCCCAAGAGGCACTGTGCGTCATGTGACAGTTCATCATGCGCCTACTGGCATGTGTGATAAGAAATCAGCACAGAGGCGTGAAGACTCATAAAACATGAACGAGACGGGACACGGACAGCCGTCCACTCTCACCGATAACGGAGACACCAGTCTGTCACTTGTCATGACGTGAAAATTCTAATTAATGCAAGAATCACAACACTGGGGCAGCCATGTTAACTAGTGGTCGAACGATGGGTTTTTCCCTGTCTAAAAGCCTGTTCACACCAAGACAAAAACTGTACCAGATATCAGCAGTGTTGAGCTTCATGTGATTATAATTGCTGGATTTTTTTTTTGGTGTCAGATCCAGTAGAATTGGCTTCTTCATCTTTCAAAAAAGTTTCTTTGCAATCTTTCCGTTACATTGTGCTTAATTTACACAGACACAATTTGGGACGGCATTAAAATAAACCATCCACTTTTTTCTGACGCTGGGATCCTTCTGAAGTTCTTTTAATTTTTCATTTGTCCTGTTGTCGAAAGACTCAAATGTGTGGAGCATGTCAGAAACTGAACGCGCATCTGTGTTCAGTGTATACAGCATTAGTGATTTATGATAGTTCTATTTGCTTTGACACAATTCTCGCACCCGGTGTAGGCAAGTGTCAGCCGTTAAGCGACTGAATGCCAGTGGGCGGGGCCTATGGTGTGATGTATAACTGTTCGTTGATGTCTTGCTGTAGAGGCAGTCATATGCAAATTAATTGCCAGTGTTGCGTCACAGATCCTGCAATATCAAAACGAGCTGTTTTGGAGCTTGATTAAATAAATGCTTTAAAATGAGGAGGATGTTTTAAGCTCTGAAACTTGCAGGATGTTTTAATGGTACAAAGACCTCTTATATGTCAAAAGATAAAGGCAAATTTGACTTCTTGTGTCATGACCCTTTTAAATGGACAAGTGGACATAATTATTAGTATAACCAATTTATAGGTCTGTCTTTAGTCAACGGTAAGCATATGAATTATTAATTGTCTCTGTTTGGTGTTTAAGTGCCACTCTTTCTCATTTTTCCCTTCTCTATGAATTTCTTCCCCAGGCGACTGACTAAAGAAAATGTGAAGCCCTCAGGAAGGCAGATCGGAAAGTTAAGCCACAGTAACCCCACCATTCTCTTTGATTATGTGAGTATTTTATTGCTTGTGACGGCCATAATGGTGCGCTAGACTAATGACATGCTTTTACGGGGCTCCTTTATAATCTGCAGTATGCCATCAATTTTCATTGCTCCTCAGATTAAAAAGCATGTATATGAGCTCAGACCAGTGGCCTAATGCCCAACATCAGAATGAAAGAATGAACACAAGGCTAAATTTAGGCTGTATTAGTCAGCTGGCTAACGGTAATCACATGCATCTCCATCTAATGTAAGAAATTTATGACTGGGCCGACCACGGCTGACAGATCTTCATATGTGCCAGAAAGTTTTCATCATGATGCTCCTTTCTGCTGGGTTAGTTCTAAAGAAGTCTTGTTCTGCTGTTCATGCTGTGCACGTCTTCAGCGATGAGAGACTCAACGAGTTTTGCTCTCGTATACTGAGAAGAAAAGATTTGGAAGTGGCTGACGTTGGCAAGCCTTTGAGTTCATTAGCATTTATGAAAAAATTCAGAAGATTCAGTGGTGAAATAAAAGATCAGCTCTGACGAAGGCTGTTATTCAATCACTGGCAGAGGACCGTGCTTTTCTTATGCCTTTCCTCAATTTATGAATGCCGAGAAAGAGAGACCACTGACTGATGCTGCTGCCACTGAACTTACAAACACTTGCCACAGTTGAACATGAAATTAGAAAAAAATTAAATGAATAAATGTCCTTGGTCTAATTGTACAATGTATTATACCACATGCTTAGGAAACATAATTAGTGGTATGTGCAAAGACAGGCATCACTTACTGTTTAGACATTGACCGATTATTAAAGGGTTACTTCACCCAAAAATGAAAATGTCATTTATTATTCATCCTCATGTCGTTCTACACCCGTAAGACCTTCGTTCATCTTCGGAACACAAATTAAGATATTTTTGATGAAATCCGATGGCTCAGTGAGGCCTCTATTGCCAGCAAGTTAACACTTTCAATGCCCAGAAAGCCACTAAAAACATATTTAAAACAGTTCAGTACAGTACAGTGGTTCTACCTTAAAATTTATAAAGACGATAATACTTTTTGTGCACCAAAAAAACAAACAAAATAACGACTTTTCAACAATATCTCGTCTTGGCCGATTTCAAAACACTGCTTCGAATCTTTTGTTTCGAATCAGTGGTTCGGATCGCGTGTCAAACTGCTGAAATCACGTGACTTTGCCGTATTTTTGGGTAAACTATTTTTTTTATCTTTTATTTGTGGATCTGATATTACCAAATCAGTATCCGAAGGAAAAATGCATAAATATTAGAAGAATATCTGTAAAACCGATTATCGGTGGATCTCTATTACTGTTGCTTATATTTGAGGACCTACCAAGCACCCAAGTAACACACTAGCAACCCAAAAGTAACACTCTGGCAAGAGGAGGAGACTTTTACACCAGCAAAAAGCACCTAAAAACAAAAAAGCCAAATCTGATAAACACATAGTTGTAAAATCCAATCTATTGCAAATGGATGAAATTATGTTGTTTTATGTTTCAGTTGAAAATGATACATTATAAAAGTTAAATGATTAATGTCATTTAAAGAGAATTTATTTTTAGCAGAATTTTGAGTGACACTTCGAATAGAAATAATTAATTAATATAATGGAGCTTTGACTAAAGACATGGTTATTGATGTGAGGGAGTTAAAGCTATATTTCACACCAGCCTGTTTAATTTTAAGGGTGGAAAATGGTAGGTAACAATTTGACTCTTTTTGTCACAAAACGTAAATAAATAAATCTCACAAGTGGACCTACAGAGAATGAAAATAAAAATGCAGGTTTAAAAACAAAACAACAGCAACAACAACAAAACAGTGGATAACGGGGCTTTATTTGCATTTTTTATTTTTTTTTAATTGAGGAGTGAATCACTACTGTGAAGACCTCTATTGTTAGGGTAATGAATGTAATATTGTTCTCTTTTCTTTCAGATACTGTCTCAGATTCAGTGGTATGACAACCTGATAACTCCAGTGGTGGACTCTCTCAAATACCTCACCTCTCTAAACTACGATGTGCTGGCCTGTATCCTTTCAGATGGCTATAATAATTACACTCCTTCTGTATAATAATCTTCCCCCTCCGCTAATAACAGCTCTCCCAGGAACTTGCTGATCTCCTCGAATCTCCCGTAATTTGTGTGATTAAAATAGCATGTAATCGCTCACCTTGACTTCATCATCATCACCGAAGCTGACAGATTTGTGGGTTTAAAATGAGGGAAAAAGCATTCCTGCAGTTTGGAGAGCAGCAGAGTAAAATAGACTGTTAATTTTCATTTGAACTTGCCAAAACAATGACTGACCGTATGAGTAATAGTCTGAACAGTGTCTGCCATTTATAGCGAATGTGTTATCTTTAAAGAGCGAGACGTGGTGTGTTTGAGCCCTTGACCGTGTGGGCAGATTGCATTATTGAAGCTTTAGCCAACCCAGAGAAAGAAAAGATGAAACATGATGACACGACCATTTCATCATGGCTGCAGAGTGAGTGCCGCGTTTCCTCCCTTCCTCTAAAACACCTCCATCGATGTGCCGAGATGCTGAATAAATTGAACTTCCATCTGACATTCTTAATGGACGTTAAATGTCATTTCTTTAAATGGTTTGGCCCTGCTGCTGGAGTGTGTCCGGAAACCAATTTGGAGCACAAATGCGTGACATTCTTGACTTGCCCTCTTACAGATTCTAATGCTCATTCTTATGGTAATATTTTGCTTTTATCATCACGTCTTTCCCATAGGCCTCGCTAGTCTTTGTGGAGCGGTTTTCAGGAAATATCCCATTGAGTTAGCTGGTCTTCTGCAGTATGTGACCAACCAGCTGAAAGCAGGCAAGAGGTACGCATGTATATTTGTTGTTTTGTGGCCTGCTCTTTAATCCGCCACAATGGTGTGTTTACCCCTCATTTAATTAAAGCTGATCATGTGTTACTATACAAAACTAACTGCTCAGGACAAACAAGGGACTCATGATCAACTTTCACAAAACAAAAAAAAGTTGTAGATCAATCACGTAACGACACAGAATCAAGTGTATGTAAACTTGCACATGGAGACATGGAGTGGAGACAATTTTATAAATTCCATTATTTTGTTTTGTGGACTATATGTAAACATCTGTTGTGTGAAATGGATTACTTAGGGCACTACTAAATAAATTTAACATGCAATTTTTATGATCCCTATTTTGTTAAAATTAACATTTTGCAGAATTTGCAAGGTGTGTACAAATTTATCTCTGCAACTGTGTAAATTATTTTGTGTATTTAATAAGCATAAGAATTATAATTATTTTATCTTTACATTGAATGGGTCAGAAACAGTAGGAAAATGTTGTATGAAAACAAGTAGAAAGGTTTTTTTTTTTTTTCTGTTCTCATTATGGTTCCTGTAAAAGGGGTTGCATACTCCATTTGGTAACACAGGCAGTCGACATATGCGGTCTAGAAAGTTTAGTCCATTGTCTGCGCTATTTTATTCTCCAGAAGTTATGACCTATAAAAATGTTTTTATATTCTTTTAAACTAAAGTTAATAACCTCCTCAAACAAGCTCTTGTCAGTGCAGGCGTCTGTTGTTGCAGTCTCCGGTATTTTGTTGTAGTTGTTCCAAGTTTGGAAACACAGTAGCCTGTGTTGCCACCTTGTGCAAAACAAATTCAATGCACGTTTGCGACCTGTGTGTACAAAGTACGCAAGGTTACAAAATCATTTTGTCACTATTTTTGTGATTAAATTTGCATCACCTTGCGTACATGTAAAAACCGAAGTATACTTTGGCCATAAAGAATATACTCTAAAAAGTGTAAACACCCCAAAATTTCCTAAATTGTTCAGCCCTTCAGAGAAAGTAAATGTTCAGGTTTTTTTTTTGTTTGTTTGTTTTTTTTGCAGGTGCACTCGTCTACAAAATCGCTTTGATCGAAATGATTAATTACTTTTCAAATAGAGCTATTCAAGTCATCTGGTGAAAATTCCTGTATTTCCTGTATATTCTGTGTTGCATGAAACAAAATGTTGAAATATCAGTTTTTTCCCAATATCATGCAAAATAACAAATTAAACACACAACAAAAAATGACAGCAGTTAAGAAAGCATCAGTTCATAGCGATGTGGATATATTTACACAAGCTCTGTGATTCACCGGCATCATGTCGACAAATGAGGTAATTAAAATTACACCGTTATGATAGTATAATCAAACTATCATAAGTATCTGTATCACATGAGATCTGGCTATGTGAGACTATAGTTTAAATTAACTCCTTTTCTTTGCATGACATTACAGTACAGAATCTTTCAGCATTATCCTGTTACAAGCTGTTCACACACTGGAAATAAAAATGTGATTTTAATACATGAACATTCTTGCATATAGCCCCTTTTAAAAGATTAAATTTATAAAAAAAACACCGGTGCACAGTCCAAATGGCCAGTATATTTACTATGCAGCAATTAACAATTAAAATGGTATATTCCTAAACTGAAGTGGCTAATTCCAGTGCCTGGCTGAGAGAACAGTATTTTCTACATATGTGTAAGCATCAATGTTAATAATATGTGGGTTCTCCTTCAAGACTCCGGAGAGACGTGTGTAGGCAGGCAGTTAAAGTCCATGCTGACCGACAGGAGAATTGACTAACCATTATTCTGAAACCTGGATTGAGCTTCATGCATGTAAATGGGCCATATGGGTTGGATGCATGTTAGATAATGGATTTGACTGACGATGCTGGTTCTGGTGGGAGGTGATTTCTCATTAAGATCATTTTTTTCCGAACGTAAAAACAATCAAACCAAGATGTTACATTAAATTGTTCTAGTTAACAACATAACATTAACGTAGCAGAGTAGTCTTCATTTTGGTTGAAGTTGTGATCCAAAAATGTACTGCAGGTCTGTTCTGAAAGCAGGGGGAAATAGCTATGCTAATGCTGCTGTGCATTTAAGGATGAGGAACTTCTAAAATTTGGCTTTGGTTTAATCAAAGTCTTCAATTATTCATGTGCTTTGTATTGTGCTAGTTTTGACCTGCTGATCCTGAAGGAGGTTGTGCAGAAGATGGCAGGAATTGAGATCACAGATGAAATGACCGTGGAGCAGCTGGAGGCCATGACAGGGGGAGAGCAGCTTAAAGCAGAGGTACGTCACACCTTTTGGAAATCTATTCATCTTTTTTCTTTTTTTTTTAAGAAAACGGAGCACATTTACACACAAACATGCATTCTTAAGAGTGGCTTATGTGTCATTGCATTGGATTAGAGCTGCACCAACATTTCAGGTGTGGAAAGTGCTAGAAGTGTGATTATGCTATTATTTAAAATTGATTTAAAATGCCACTTGCTTTGATATTATTTATTATTTAAGACGATCACATTCATACATTTTTAAGAGTGTTCAAAGGGGCCGCCATGTGAAGAGCACTGGCACAGATACTTTATTCATAGACCAGGAACGTGGGTAGTAGTGTCGTCTCAATGATATGAAAGTTTGCAGTCATTGAGCTTAAACCAGCCAGTTTACAAAGAGTTCTGAGAAAAGAAAGAAAATGAAGGTTTGATGTGTTGACCTGGTTAGGATGCAGACATTGTTTTATGTACTTTTAATTCTTGTAATATGAGTTCATACATGTACCCTATTAGTCTGCAAACCAGCATGTACCAGGTCTACGCATTCCAGATGGTGTTTGCTTTAACAGTGCTTCCTTGAAAACACTGAGGCAATTAAAGTGTGGCCACATGGGACAGTAGGTGTTCATAATGAATCAACTCAGGAGTTGCCTCCAGAGGTTGGCCGTGGATTTTACCGATAACAATTACTAAGTTGAACCGCACTGACCGATAACTGATTAATCAACCGATAGTTTTCAAATTGGATGCTGAATGAAAACAAACATAACACTGCAAGTAAAATTGTGCTGATCTTTATTACAAAAATAAAAACCAGTACTGCACCATGAAAATGTACTGTACTTTTTAAATGACATAAATATATAAATTGTAGCGAATTAGCTCAAATAAATAATTATAATTAATTACAATGGATTATAATTATAAATATATATGATCTAGATCATATTCTTCTTGCCAAGAGGAATAATTCTCCTATTCTAGTACTAACAGTACAAAAGCATGTAGCGAAAATCAAAACGTTAAAGTGACCTGTGGTCCGTGACCACACAAAGACAATCTAGCGTGAATGTAATGGATTGTAATTAGGGATGGGCGATATATCGTATGCGATTGTCGTGCGCATTTCGTCAGTAAAGCCGGTTCCCTGATTACCGCTAAATCGCCATCACCTGCTTTCAAATGGAGCGGCATTTAATAGACAGAGCCGTAGTTCACTGACAAGCTACGCAATATCGCGTTCATTATCGAAGGCGATTCATCTGCGATAATGAACGTGATATTGCGTAGCTTGTCAGTCTTTACTGACAAAATGCTTGTGACAATCGCATGCGACATATCGCCCATCCCTAATTGTAATACATGAAACTATGAATACATACAACTAAATCTAAGCAAAGAATACATATATACAGGATAACGAAAGTAAAGAGAGACAAAAGAATGGCAAAACGTACAAACAATTAACCTTGAGAGCCAGCAAAGAATCACATCACCTAAAATAGGGGCATATAAACTTAACGCATCTAAAGATCATATAAGAACTATACTTGCATGGATTTTTGTCACTGAGTTACGGATGGATGCGAGACTGAGATTCAGTGTGTTAGTGGGCTGGAATTTGTCAGTTTATTCTGTGTTTCCACGGGAAGTTTGAACTGAGGTACCTTGAAAGCACTTTTTGCTGGAGGGTGGTCATCCCGTCAGAAGAGGAGATGAGAACGCGATGAGAGACGGGAGAGGATGATATGAGAGACCTTGTCTTTTAAGGACAGATCCCATCCTTGGGTAAACTGACCAATCCAGAGTGTGTATTTTGAGTGGGAAAGAGTTTCTTTGTTTCCCTTTTACAACCTAATTTGCATGTTTATGGTGGTGTCTTGATTAGTACAGTTTTCCCCTAAAGTATAGTAAAAATAACAATGCATTTTATCGTAACATAATATACATCATCGATTAAAGCATCCAGAGAGGATTAAATAAAAACCAAATACTATAGGGTGGGAAGACATTACAAGAGTGGTAAATTCTCACATATGGTTATAAGCATTTAGACTTATCCTACAAATAACTCAATCATAACTAGGCTAATTACACATGAGGACATACATCATATACATTCTGGGATAATTTAATTATGAGTTAAATTCAGGGAATTTCAGTATGTGTGTGTCATGCGTGTATGTGTGTGTTGTGTATTGGGTCTTCCACAATGTCTGTTGTGGGCACATGGCCTTTGTGCCTGGCATGGGGGCCATCTAGGATATCTTTGAAGTCACTTAGGAGCTATGAGGACGTTCCTGCTTAGAATCTGTCAAGGCAGTTAATGTGACACCAAGGCAATTTCATACAGACGCGCCGGAGCCAGGTCTGTGATTTACATTAAGAAGTCAAAAGTCAAAAACTTAGCTGAGGCCTATAGTTGATTTGATAACCTTGATCCAGTCCAGACGCTACAAAATATTCATCTCTATATTAAGCTTACAGACTATCTTAAAGCGACAAAGACAAACGTTTTGTTGTAAAATGCACAATATTCCAGCCTAGGGTGAAGTCATTATGCACATTAATATCAATTTGGGACAAATATTATGTAATTTAATGGAAAACTATGTGAGTAGTGCTCTGTGGCGTGGCAGGATTTTGAACAGCCGTAGATGGGCGCCGTGGGTGTGTGCACACTCAAAACAATGTGTTTGAATTGAATTGAAATCTGATGTGTTTCTGATTTGGTTATACGTGTCTGTTGGTTGCATGAACATATCAATTTGCTTTCTCACGTCACTAGCTTTAAATATGCAACTTCACTAGCTAACGATTGCATAACCGTGACCAGCTGGATATAAAATAATGCAAATAGATGGTAACAATCATGGCATTAAACATTTGGGTCAGACTTGCATGTATTTTTTTTGTCACATTGTTTTAATCTCTTGAGGTACTACTAATGTTAGCGTCCTCTCAACCTTGATGGCAAACATACTTATGTTCTTTTGTCTACTAATGCAGCATCTACTCAACAAATGAATTTATTATAATAATATGAAAACGTGTAGTGTACTGTATACATAGTTTCATTGTCTGTTTTAAATCCGCATCTGAATTATCCTGCTCTGTGCAGCACACAGTTTCACATGTCAAAACAAACTCCACAAGGCGTCAATGATTTTTTTCTCTAGAGGCTGCTCTCGTACTGTATATTGACAACAGAAAAACTATCGGTATGGATTTTTTTTTTGAATTTTGTCTTGTGCATAATGAACTCCATATGAATGGTATGGTAATGGATTGATTTTTGTGTTTTGCTTTCTGTGTGTAGGGTGGCTACTTTGGGCAGATCAGGAACACTAAGAAGTCTTCTCAGCGTCTAAAGGATGCTCTTCTGGACCATGAGCTGGCATTACCGCTGTGTCTGCTGATGGCGCAGCAGAGGAACGGCGTGGTCTTCTCTGAGGGGGGAGAGAAGCATCTGAAACTCGTGGGGAAGCTTTACGATCAGGTATGATTAACTGATGAGCGAAACCATGATGACTCAGATTCATGCAGTCCTCCTCAATTCTATCACTGTAATCTCTAAAAATAAAAGAGTATAACTGCTAATTAAACATGACATGTAGCAGAACTTGTCATGCAAGTAGAGCTGATAATACACTTAAAAATGGTTTACTTAAAGTTTGATGCCTGTTTACTTTAAGTTAAAATGCTGACATGATAAAGATAGACACAGGCTCCTGGAGGGGGTGTTCAGAAAGAAACAACATATAAAATTGTACATTTTAATGAGGTAAAGACTGCCAATTAGGAAAGATGGCCCTATTAGATGAGAAGATGTGTTAATGACTGAAACATCATGCTATCGGAGTTAAACATAGCATGACCCTTTATCAGTGTCTTTATAATCACTTGCATTTGACAGCCTGTATAAGTGGGCAAACTATTAAAGGGATAGTGAAAACTGTTATTTACTCTCAGGCAGGCTTGGGTATCGAGTATCGATTGGAACCGGGACTAGCTTTTCGATTTTCCCGGAATCGTTCAAAAGTTTAAATTTCGATTCCTAGTTTCGATTCCTAGTTTCGATTCACAGTCCGCCGACTGGAAGAAGAAACCGCTGAACACCAACGAAGAAGCGTCCATCGGAAGTGTTGGCATAACCGAGCGAGTCGAACATGGATAGCGTGGCTTCACTTTTTTTAAACAGAACGAAATCTCGCCAAAATGCAACATTTGCGGCAAGATTGTTTCGTGCATAGGAGTGTGCACGTCGAACATGATAAAGCACCTCCAACATGATAAAGCACCTCCGAGTTCATGACTTGGGTAAAGTTGGTTTTATATTCGCACATTCGGGCATCCGTATTCAATAGCTTTGTTAATCACACTACATTGGACATTCAGTGGACATTCACAAGTAAATATGCCATTAAAACAATACTTGCCTATTTTGATCGACTGTGAAAAATGTTGTAAGTTGACAATCGTTGGTTGTCAATATCATGTCGCTGCTTAAAATTCGCAAACATCAATTTATTGCACATTTATTGGAAAGTCTGAATTTATCAGAAGTCCGAATGTGCGAATATAAAACCAACTTTACCGAAGTGAGTTCATGGAGTAGAAATAAATGTGTGCACAGCAGGAGATACTATCTGTCCAGAACGCTCACGCATCCTGCCTGAGAAGGCAGATATGATCATTTTCCTAAACAAGAACTGTTTCTGATTTTATACTGTACCTGCTGCTAATCTGGACTGGGTTTTACAAGTTGTTTCTTATTGTTTATTTGCTATTCTGCACCAGGTTAGCCCATCAGTGGGAGCACGGTAACATGTTCAAGTACCTGCAGCATCATACACTCATGTGTAAATGTGTTTT
Source organism: Anabarilius grahami (assembly GCA_003731715.1). NCBI lineage: Eukaryota > Metazoa > Chordata > Actinopteri > Cypriniformes > Xenocyprididae > Anabarilius > Anabarilius grahami. Next base: position 1,765,966 of record RJVU01078462.1, read on the forward strand.
CATGGTTTTCAAAAATAAAGCTCTCTTGAGGAAAGTGTACCCCTGTGAAAATATATTCATAATTTATAATATTTATATTCAAGTTCATAGATTTGATATTTAAATTGTAGTTGAAAACAGCTCTGTGAGAAATTCATTGTAAAGTTCATAAAAAGTAAAAATTTCATAGAATTAAAATTGATGGAGAAGGTCAGACTATTTCCTTCAGAAAGACCGTTGGTTAGCTAGCTCATTTAAAATATCCTAAACTTTTTTTGACCCTGCCTCTTAAAAGAATCGGAATCGAGAATCGTTAGGAACCGGAATCGAAACAAGGAATCGGAATCGGAATCGGAATCGTTCAAATTCAAACGATACCCAACCCTACTCTCAGGTTGTTCCAAACTAGCATGATATTTATTTTCTCTGTGAAGTATTTAACTAGAACGTTCACGCTGCTCTTTTCCAAGCATCAAAAGCATATAGTGGGGCTGTCAAGCCCTTGAAAGTACAAAACTGATCATAAAGACACCAAAAGTAGTTCAGGTAAACCCCCCCTCAGATCTGCATGTTTACATATCACAATTTGTGTTTTTTCCTCAGAATTCTGAGTTTAAATCTCTTTTAAGGGATGCTTAATTTTGTGGACAAAACAATGTCTATATCACAAAATGCATATTAATGCACAAAATTACACATTCACATAATGCATTCACATCTATTTGTGATCCAGATAGATTTTCTCCCACAAAATTAGATGGGTCTTGACTTGGAGAAATCCTGGTGACCTAACAACTGTTTTGGCCCTCTGCCTCACCCATTTTATTTATTTATTTACTTATTATTACTTTATATTATTTGCCCAGGGCCGGACTCGCACACAGTTGTGTATTCAACATGCAATTCTGAGAGAGACTCAAAATTGCAATATCAAATTTAGAAATGAACAAAGTCGCAATTACATTATTATAGATATTTTTTAATTCAGTGGCAGAAAGGGGCTTCCATAATTTTCCATCATAATTGACGTCAGACTTGGAGCAACGCGTCCATAGTTGAATACCCGCGAATGATAAACAGATTGGGAAACTGTAGCTAAAGAAAGATTTTCAGTGAATATGGATATAAATTTCTGTCTTTTCCCTGCAAAAATCTATTATATGGTTTCAGAAGACTGACCGCACACAAGTCTTATGAGCTACTTTTATGATGGACTTGACAGGCTCTGATCACTGTATGATCTCACTTCATGGAAGAGAGTTGTGTGAACTTTCTGCAAAATGTCTCCTCCTGAGTTTTTGGGTGAAGTAATTGAAATGCTGTTTCCCAAAGCAAACCAAACAATGATTTAGTTTTAAAAACTTTTCATGGTTGTCATTGTCGCAGTGTGGAAGTAAAAGTAGCCCGTATCAGCCATGGGAAGACTCACCGAGGGAGTTGTACAGAACTTCTGTGATTTTCATCCACCCACATACACTGGCAGTTTGCTTTTCATGTTCAGCAGCTGCGTAGCTCAATTACTCACTGGGTAATCCAATTGACTGTTTCCTCTCTCCCCCCCATGTTCTCTAGACATGTCGCAATTCACAGCAGATGGTGCTAAAAACTAACATCATCAGCTCCATTTTGTGTGGGACTACGAAATGATGCCGCCGGTCGATCTTTTTTGCTCTTTATTTTTTTCATCTTTTTTCTCTCAATGTCTCAAATTAGAGCCTTTAGCAAATAATTCCCTCTCGCGATGCCAAATTGTCTAAATAATTGCTCATGGTGTGAATGAGGAATACGCTTTTTCCTGACATCAGTGGGGAAGCTTTTAATTATTAATTTTGCCTCTTTTTTTAAAACTCACTTTGCAGGAAGTTGTGCGCTGCTCATTACAATCAGCAGAAATGTGTGGGGCTCCTGTGCCCGGCTATCACCGCCTCTGATGCACCACAGAGATTGATTGACTCATCTCTGAGACTAAATATGCATTCAGTATGATTGCATGATTTATGCATAAGCACCCTGAAAAATATTAGAACAACTTAATAATTTGTATAAATTTGCCTTATTTTGCATGTTTAATGCATCTTTTGGCATGGTGTTTAAGAGTTGCCACTTAATATATCCCAGTGTTTTATATTTTGTAAGTGGTTTATGCAAAGGCAAGCATCAGTTAGCTCGTTGTGCTTTTTTTTTTTTGTTTTTGTTTTTTGTTATGGTCATGAATGAAGCTTGCTGAAGAGAGGGGAGGGGTGTTGTCACAATGCATTGTTGTGGCCTTCTTTGCATTGCATGAGCAAGGACCACTTCAGAACTCAGAAACTTCTGGAAATGCTGGGAAAACCTCATTTTCTTTCTCCTAACTAGGCGTTATGTCAGTCTGAACTGATTCGAGCACTGAAAGCAGGCCAAACCAATCTCATTTTCCTTTGATGTCCAGTTTTGTTGTTGGCACATGCAGGGCAGAAAGAGTATTCTATGCACAGGTTTAGAGAGGTATCCCCTGTTCCTGTCTTTTGCATCAGTTTCTAAATAGATCCCGCTAGATTGAGTCGCGTTACCCTCACATGCATGGACTTTAGACAAAGTCTGGTCTACACTGCAGCATATTCTAACCAAGAACCACCCATTTAGGGCTTTTTCACACCTAGCTTGTTTGGATCTTTTGTTTTGGCACCAGGCATGTTTGCTTTGTTTAGGCAAATAACGCGGCAGCCATGCTTGGATTCGCACCAAAATAATCGGCCTGAGATTACCTAAACAAGGTAAGAAAGCAATCTGACCAACAAACCGAGCTGTATCATAATTCATAATAGGAAATGCGGTATTCAGAAAATCAGCTGTGTCTGATTCTGTAGGTGAGAACATTAGTATCGCAGTTAAAAACCAAAGAGCACCTCTTCATCTTAAAATGTCATTGCTCCTCTCTGAAACACTGTTCCAACAGAGCCTTGAATGATAAATAACTGATATGCCCACGGAGCTAACTTGTCAATTCATCTTGATGGATGACACTATGAGGGCATTCTTGGAACATAACAGATTCATTCTGACCAATGAGAGGAAAGTTTTACTCACTTTTTTTAAAATGTAAGTGCCTGTTTCGGTACTAAGCAATCTGCAGGTCTGCAAATGCACTTAGTAAGGCAGGGGTTGATGATGTGTTAAAAACCATGGGTGCTGGTTGTAAATATTGACTTAACGAATCTCATTATTGATTCTTACAAGCCCAAGATAGATATTTCTTAATTTCCTGCACTACTTTTCAGTGTCAGCACACTCCTGCTGCTGAAACTACAGCCATGGCGAAATAAGTCATATTTTACCCAAATTTGCAGTCTGAATTGAATGTGATTAAAATATTGTGTGCGAGAAATAATGGCAAAGAAGGTTATTTTTAGTGAATCAAAAACTTACAGCAGAAGCACTGTAGTCCAACTCATAAACACAAGACTCCTTTGAGCAGGTCCTTTCAGTGAACCATTCAAAAAACGTCAGAATCAGGTGATATCGTCTGAATTGAATCAAATGTAATACAAATTCCAAATAAATAGAATCAAGAGTTTGTAGATTGCAATCAAATCAGAAAATGTGCAGCAATAATTTAGAGAAAATCTGAAATCTGATATTACTCTTAAAACAAAGCAGAAGATACATGCTGAAGCTTGTTTACTCACTACTAATTGGTCTCGGAAATCCAGACCCAGTCTTCATTGGAAGCATTTGTGGCAGCATATATGACTTTGCATTCTTGCTTCCAGAAATTAAAGTCAGCCCTTCAAACATTTTTGTGTACCGATGCTTATGATGCAGACTAAATTTGATTCTTGGTAGTCAAACCTCTTTTGCCTTCATCTGCTCTGAACTGCTATCTGAGACATTGACACATGATGCACACTCCAGTCTGAAACTCAGATAATATTGTTCTATGTTAGGTCTCTAACTTTGTCTGGTAGTAAAACAGCTGTATGGGTACGTTTGGGTAGTTGACCCAGTGGTCAGACCATACCTCCCTTCCTCAGGAATCTCCCCCCAGTGTCTCGCGCCCACTAAATTGCTTTACTGTGCATCTCATCGATTCCGATGGAGAGCCTGTGATGAATGGCTTTAATAAAGCGAGGTGCAGTTCCCCAAATAAATGAGCGACCTGAGGATTTATTAAGAGCATCTGCATTTGGCTGGGATACAAATGTGGACCAGAGGGAGAGATGTTTAATGATGGATGCTCCTCTTTCTGCTTCTTCCCCAAAGTGTCATGACACACTTGTGCAGTTTGGTGGCTTTTTGGCATCTAACCTCAGTACAGAAGACTACATCAAAAGGGTGCCGTCAGTCGATGTCCTCTGCAACCAGCTTCACACGCCACACGATGCCGCCTTCTTCCTGTCTCGGCCCATGTATGCCCATCAGATTCTGGTGAGTGATCAAAGCAAACTCTTTCACACCCTAGTGCAGTGGTTCTCAACCATAGTCAGAAACTGTCTTAAGACGGAATCCTAACCAAAATGGATTTGATACGCTCTACAAAGGCAGCAAATTAAGGTTCTCTTAACATGAATAGCACTTCTCACATGAAACACATGACATGTACTTCTAACACTTCCATTTGATTGCAGCTTGATGTTAGCATGTTTGCTAAACTAATGAATTAATCAATATTTCAAACATAAAAATACCTTTCTAGTTAGATGGACCTTTTTTTTCTAATTTTTTTTACTTTGCCAAAATAAAGTATAAGTGTCCCAATTTGCGCACAAACTTTTTTTTAAATGTTTTTTTATTTAAATTTTTTTTGTTGTTTAGTATATGTTCACACTGGAAATTCCAATGTGGAAAAAGTGCACTTCAAATATTCGGATGTTAAATAATTAACAGAAAAGAATGTGTGGAGTGTTGGGCACTTAATTATGTAGCCAAAAGGGGGGTGCTATCAGACACCAATGCTGGATGACAAAATAATCTTATATTATGCACCGAACTGTCTAGTGTATGAATTTTAAGTTCATAGTGTATAGTGTGTTATTTGGGACACAACTTAAATAAACAGATTTATTCTGCTATCTTGGATGATTTTTGATGCAATGCATTCTGGGAATTTTTACTCTGCAAATGGATACATGTAGTACAGGCTGGTTCACACTGACATGAATATTCGGCATGAATATTCTGTCCTGTTTTAGCATTGTTCAGTCCAGTGCTAAGAATGGCTGAATGAAAATGCAGAATCACTCTCTGACCGTAGGTGGCGCTTATAGAAATGGAGAAATACCCTGGTTACTCTGGGACTTGACACGCTTCACAACATTGTTTCTCCGACCTGATTGTCACAAAGAAGAAAGGAAGTTATACAGTATTTGCATGTTTTATTTTCAGATTTTTGTGTTGGCTAAAGAGGGCCAGTTCCAGATTCTTCATCTACTATTCAGTGTCGCATAGCACAATAGTCTGTTTGTGAGCGCCAGTTGTAGTTTATGTAACAGAAGTGGCTCTGGATATGTGACCAAAAGCATGAAAAAAAAAAAAACGCGGAATGTGTCGGTCTGAATAGATACATTATCAGCGTCATTTTAGTATGTGTAAAGCAGTGGAAAAGGGGGAGAGTAGAGGGTGACAAAAGGGGAGAAAACAACCAATAAAACACTGTACTGTAGCACACTCATACAGACACATGAATATTAAAATATGACCATGGAAGAAAAATCACACAAAAAAAGTTGAGGGCACCTTAATGCATTTTAAAACATATAACCCGTCCCTATATGACACAAACTCCCAAGAACGAGGGAGAAACGCAGAAGAGCATTTAAAAGGTCTAATAATATTTTCATTACATTCACAAGAACTATATAGTCTCTGAACAAACAAAACGCATCAGTTTAACACAAAACAATAAAAAGTCGACTGCTCTTTTAATTTTCGGTCTACATCATTGTCTTCTGTGTCATCGCGTTCATGATCAGACGTACGGCTGTATTAGTGTCCTTACTTGCACATATATTTCATTTGAAAAAAAGATGTGATTAAATATATACCCATACACGGTGCTGGTTCATGTTTAGAGCACTAGAGTATGTAAAATATGTCCATAAACACTTGAAACATGCTTACTCCAGTCAGTATAGGATGATCTTTGATCCGCGTTGCGAGTGTTGTTAAACTGATCACTTTGTTCCACGTTGAAACCGCTCTCATGCATGCTCCGCATGTTGTTACATGTTTGAATTCTCTGCTGTAATGCGATCTCATGCGCAATAGAGTGCAGTGATTGGGTTAATATATATTAGGGCTGGGCGATTATGGCCTAAAATCAAAACCTCGATTAATTGAACATTTTACCTCGATTACGATTAATGAACGATTATTTTGTTTCTGATGTTTTTTTTGCCCTCATAGTTCACTGACAAGGTTTGTACTGTAAATATGATTGACTATTAAAGGTGGGATATTTTTTCCTATTGAAAGAGCGATCTGACGACATAGCTCACTATTAGCAGTTATTTTATCTATGTTCGTAATATTTCTTACAGATTTCTGCTCATTGTAAATCAGATAAAGATAAATTAGCACAGTACCAGTACGAGTGATTGCGTGTGTGAATTAGTCATACCGTCTCTCTATTTATTGTGAAGCTGTGGGTTGTAAATAGTTCCTTCAAAAGTAGAAAAATATATGCTATAATAAGTTGAGTTTCTAAGCTACTTTAGTGATAAATCACTTTTATGCCACTGACTGGACGGGGCAGAGTCATGTGGCTACACACGCGGTAGTATGTTTTTAAGGGGGAAGTATTAACAGAATTAAAAAAACGAAATAACCGACATGGGAAAATTACGTCGGTTAGAGGTTCTG
>RJVU01078462.1:1772862-1805568 GCA_003731715.1 Anabarilius grahami
CCATGAATAAATGCAAAGAAGCGCTCAGAACCAGGTGACGTAGAATCATGCCTCTCAAGCCCCAGCAGCCAATCAAACATTCCGGATGCGCTCTTCTATGTCAGATTGTGTTGTGTGTGACGTTCAACTTTCCTTTTCAACCCGGAAGAATTAAATTTCTCAGAAAAACGCAAACAGTTTCCACTTTTTGGTTAACCTCTTTGAGTGATTTTAGTGTTTTCATTGATGTGCAGTCTGTACATATCTGTTCACATCTTAAAAAATGTGTTGTGGGGTTTTACAACCCTTTAAGTGCTGTTTAGGTGGCAGCTCATAAGGTTGCAAGCAATACATCATCATCATGTTCTCTGTACATTTAACACTGGCTTTGAATTTTTACAATTACCACATATATTTATCTCTCAACAAACAATATATCATTGTTTGGTGTTTCTCAAACAAAGATGTGATTAATGTAAAAATGTTTGTAAGACAATAACAATTGAAGCATGGAGAGTCTTTAATAGTGGTTAAAATTGCAAAGGATCCAAAAATGCAATATTACCACAATGCTTTGCTTTTGCCTTAATACAAATCTCATAGTGCAGTAAAATGTAATTTTTTATTTTATTTTTTTATTTTGCAGTATTATTTCTCTTATGACACTGGCTGCCTAATGAATATTTCATACAGAGCTTATTGTGTTTTCCCACAACGCTAGACCCCCGCTACAGCTCTCCGGGGTGACGTAAAGTTAACCCCATCTTTCTTCACCTCTAACAAGATTTACCACCCCCTAATTTCACGTGCAGGCCTCTGTGTATGCACATCTTCAGGTCTGTTTGTTGTGCTTGAGTGAATTATAAAGCTAGCCTGCTGTCTTTGTGTTCCCATCAGTCCAAATATGACGAATTGAAGAAGGCAGAGAAGGGCAACCGGCAGCAGCAGAAGGTCCATAAGTACATTGCAGCCTGTGAGCAGATTATGTCCCCTGTGCATGAGGCTGTCGTCTCTCTTCACTTGCCCAAAGTGTGGGATGATCTTCGACCCCAGTTCTATGCCACCTTCTGGTCCCTCACCATGTACGACCTGGCGGTACCGCACAATGCCTATGACCGGGAGGTCAACAAGCTTAAGATGCAGATCAAGGCCATTGATGAAAATACAGAGATGGTGAGACACTTCATGTTATACAAAACTCTCCCATGTACACTCCCATGTATTTCCGTGCATCAGTTGCCTGTTTCACAAAATCTGTTTCAGTGGCTAGCTACCCAGGTAAGTGAGCTTAATTAAACTGGATTAACAACTTTTTTTCAGGTTCAAGAACATGAACTGGTTTTTGGCATTTTCATCTCCATGGTATCTTATGCTACACTACTGACCTGACACACAAACCAAAACTGGACCAGTCAGTGTCATGCATGCAAATATATATATAAAATATAAAACCCTAATTGGAGTCCTTAATACCGTTTCATTCACACACAGTGATGGGAGTGACAACCGCATTCTATAACAGAACTAACACCCGTAAATTTTCAGGACTCACAACCGCATTCTCAGAAATTCCAGGCTGTGTGAATGAAACAGGACTGGACAACTAGTTGTCTGTCACGTCATACAGTGCCAGAGAGCCGCTCTTCTAAGGTGTTTTGTGTGTGGTTTCGCTTTCGGTACCTTACAGTGACAGAGATATGAGCTGTGCATCATCTTAAGGTGTTAGTTCCAGTCACTGTTCTCCACTGGAGCGGCTCCGGTCAGTTTTGTTTCTTTTCGAAATTCAAGTGCAACGGTTAAAGACTCCAGGTAGCGTGTTTACATTGATGCTGCTGTTGGTTAAGGAAGTTTGAATGGATGAACTCGCGGTTCAATTAGTCTCTTGGCATGTCAAAAGTGATGAGACTTTTCAGTTTTATGGAGGTCGCCATCTTTAATATTACGTTGGTCACTGTCGTTATGGTTACTAGTAAGAGAATACGAGCTTGACTCTCGCCGCACGTTCATACAGTGTGCCGGACGCTACTGTAAGTTGCTGTGAACATTTTGAGACTCACACCTGTAAGTAAATGCGGTTGTCAATCCCAAAAACTGACAGTGTGAACGTGGGCAATGTTTATAGCAAGCGCTCTGAACCTGATCTAAACTGGGTTGGAATTGTTTGGCTTTGTTTACTCTAAATCTACTCTGAAACTCAGAGTTTGCTTAACAGGCCACCAATGTCAGTCCTGAATCTGTGCTCTAGACCTTGCAGTGTAAGTTCAGCCTTATAGATCTCTCTGTTGTTAAAAAAAATTATATTTAAAAAGCAATCACATAAACTGGTGCAAGACAACCAATTACTCTAATGCTTTATTACTCACTGTTGAATTATTTGAATTAATAAATTTACTTAAACTTGAGGCTGTTTTTCAAAATACTTAAATGACATGCATTTAATTTTTATATTACTATTTAACCTTTTTCAGTAGAGAATTGTGTTCAGTAGTATATTATTTTTTGTTCTCATTAAGTTTAATTGATATAAGAATCAGCTATTGAAACTCTGGTAATTGTACTAACAGCCTGTATTTTGATGGAATAATGCTGCTATGAAGCTGAAGTTTGTCATAATAAACAGCTAATGAAATGATATGGGCAGTTTTATGCTTTAACTGTAAAGTATGCAGTCACATGGCCCCATGATCCGTCCTCACTAAAGCCGGGGACACTAACGACTAGCTGAAACATTCTAAAACTGAGCTCAACACACAAAGACCGTTTCCTTCGACTGAAGCAGATTTAAATACTTGCACAAGGAATTTAAACGCCGACTGTAATCGCCGACTGAACGCAACTGGCTCTGACTGGACGTGTTTGAGCGCGATCAGTCATAAGTATCAATTTACATTCATAATCGACCTAACAATCGTTAAGTGTGTGCGCAACTTAAATAGTTCTTCAGTTGTACCTTATAATAGTTTTAACAGCTCTCTTCATCAGTAATGCTGCCAGTCACATACCAGAGGCTTTGTTGAAATGTTATACTCCATGGACGATTCGCGGTCTGAAAGGTCACAAAACAGTTCAGTGTTTCCTACAGGATTGTGTTTTGCAGTGGGACATAAACCTTACAAATTGCCATTTTCAACAATGCCTTCTGAAAGCACACTTAAAAGTAACAGTTCTTCAATGTTTTTGAGTCCGTTGTATATTTTATCTTTTAACAAATTTTTTATATATATTTGCCAGGGAAAAACTATAAATTCAAACACTTTTACTGGAAAATAATTGCATTTAAATAATTGGGGATTAGTTTATTATTTAAGCTGTTATAATTGTATCCTTCTGACGCTATCACAAGCCACAATGTTGACAATTTTGTGTCAGATGTTGTCTTAGTGAAATGGATTTAAATGCAATGTGCAAATCAACCATACCATTCAACTCAGTGCAAGCTCAAAGCTCATTTGAAATATACAATAGGTGTGCATATAAATACATATATACACATACACACATACACACAAGTTATAAATGCACAATACTCTCCTGCAGACAGATGTTGCTCATTAAATGGTCTTCTCTTTTGCAGCCCCTGAATAAAAAGAAGAAAGAGAAGGAACGCTGCACAGCGCTGCAGGACAAGCTGCAAGAAGAGGAGAAGAAACAGCTGGAGCATGTGCAGAGAGTTCTGCATCGCCTCAAACTGGAGAAAGACAACTGGTTACTCGCCAGTGAGTCCTCAGATAACTCTCTCAGAATCTCTTCAGTGCTCAAAGGCTCTTCGTGTCTCACTCACCCTGTTCTCTCTCTATTCTCAGAATCCACTAAGAATGAAACCATCACTAAGTTCCTGCAGCTCTGCATCTTCCCCCGCTGTGTCTTCTCAGCCATTGACGCAGTTTACTGTGCTCGCTTCGTGGAGCTGGTACACCAGCAGAAGACGCCCAACTTCTGCACCCTACTTTGCTACGACAGAGTAAGTCCATTGCAGTATGCAGAACCATTACAGGCAATTTCCATCAATAGGCTACAAATTGGTCTTCTTTTTCCTTTTTTCTCTTAAAACAATAAAAACGCAAATCCCATTTTCTTTAGAAAGGGAACCAATAATAAGTTAAGCAATTATCTAAACGGTGTATGAAAAATCCCATTTAAAATTACACGTCATAACAGTTTGTTGAATTTGTTGAGTAAATTGTTGAAAGTTTTAATTATGCACTGTATTACCAAAACAATATTTAGCAGTGTCACGTTATAGATAAAACCCTTTTACCACGTAATTTTGTGTAATTAAAAGATAAAATATTCAATGTATGATTGACACCTTCTCCTGCATGATAGGAACACAAGAAAATTAACTTCCATTTTCTACGTTTTTACGTATTTCAACATTGTTACTCAAGTTATTGGCATAAAAATAATCAAACATATATGTATCTTTATGGGAAATATGATTTCCAATAACTACAAACCAACATATGTTCAAAACAATTTGGTCCCTATCGAGTGACAACTTAATTTAGCCTCAGTCTGCAACCCTGTTACCATTCTGTTGCGTTTTAATTTGATTAGAACTTTTAGTCCAGACTTTAGTTTTGTTTAAACTGCTCGGGCATGTCCCAGATTTTGGTAACAAGGTTGCAAATGTTTACTAACCTTGTGTAGTTTAAAAAAAAACAAGACATTTAATTGACCTTCTGACAAATTATGTTAAACATTAAGCACTGAAAAACAAGAATTCGACTTCATATAGGAATTTCCAAACAGTCTTTGCTGATCTCTTCTTGGAAAGTGATATTGCAACTGATTACAGCACGGTTTAATGTTTGGTTGACCAATCAGCGGAAAGGGGTGTTTCATTCCCGCCCACATGTAGAGATCAAATATTCAAGTTGTTTATTCATTTTCTACCCCTGAGCGAAAAATGAAAAATCTTTCCAATTTCTATATTAAATCAAAAAACGAATGACTAAAAGATACACTGACCTAGTTGCTACAGTCAAAGAGATACAAGCTTATCTTGGATTCTGTTTGTTAATGTACTGCTCTGTTGTGCTTTTGTCTAAGTGTTTGAAGTATTTCCATTATGCCCAGAGAATCATGGGATTGTGTTTAATGAGCAGTAGCTCTCATACAGCCTGCTCAACCTTCTCATTCTGTTTCTGTCCTTATCTAGGTTTTTTCTGACATCATCTACACGGTAGCGAGCTGCACGGAGAACGAGTCCCGCCGCTATGGTCGTTTTCTGTGCTGCATGCTAGAGACTGTGACTCGATGGCACAGTGACAGAGCCATCTATGAGAAGGTATGGTGTGCTTTTCACATCTGATGATCAGTTTAGACTCTCGTTAAATTATTCTGTCAGTGCTGTCTCTAGCGCATCCTAGTTGAGACTAAATTGGTATCTGTGAAACGAGTTGGCAGTGTGTCCCTTCCTTGAAGGATCAGAGTATTTAAGTGTGCGTTAGGAGCAAACTGGTCTTTAAAGCTCAATCATCTTCCATTTCACATTTTTTATAATGTACTTTTATCAGCTAAGTGTTTCTCCCTACATATTTTGAGGTTTTAGGTTAAATGTGCCTGTCAGAAACCTTTGGTATTATTTGGTTGTTTTGTCTTATTTGTTTCTGGTTTCCTTCTCTAGGAATGTGGCAATTACCCTGGGTTCCTGACTATTTTCCGAGCCAGTGGTTTCGACGGAGGGAACAAAGCAGATCAGCTGGACTATGAGAATTTCCGGCATGTTGTCCACAAATGGCATTACAAGTTAACTAAAGTTAGTGTTGCACTCCTCAGACAAAAATTTATAAAATAATTTTGAGCTGGGTGATTCAAAATTCTTAAAATGTTTCAACACTCTTGACAAATGTATAAATGCTCCCCCCAAACAGGCAGAATTGTTTAATTCAACTACTAAACTACAGCACAAAACTGAACTAAAATCTAGATCAAGTCTTTAATGCATGTTTTTGACCATTTTCTTTTTACTTTTTCACTTATTTTTCAAAGGATAATGTTTGATAGTGCCATAGTGTTGTAGCCATGGCCTAGTGGTTTGTGTTGTGGCACGATATATTGAGTCATGCGAAATGCACTACACAAAAACTCTGCAGTTCTCATTTAAAACGTTAATGGCATTACAGACTATTTATATAAGGCTTTGTGTTTTGTCTAAATGTGTCTCTGTTATCGACTCTGTATGGAAAAGCTCTGATTCTTCCCTCAGGCATCAGTCCACTGTCTGGAGACGGGCGAGTACACCCACATCCGCAACATCCTGATCGTGCTCACCAAGATCCTACCCTGGTACCCCAAGGTGCTGAACTTGGGCCAGGCTCTGGAGTGCCGCGTTCACAAGATCTGCCAGGAAGAGAAAGAGAAGAGGCCCGATCTCTATGCGTTAGCCATGGGGTAACTGAGCCGAGAGCCGGCTGGCCTCAGCATTCTGAAGTGCTTTCACCACACTGGTTATCTTTCACTTTCAGGAGTCTTAACTGGTGGTAGTTTAGAGTTTTCCACGTTTCAATTGTATTTGCTTAGTTTTAAGAAATTGGAAATGTTCAGTGGCTTCCTTTCTGAAGGTGTGTAGCCATCTATTATATCTTCTAGCTTCTAGAGTTTGGCAGCCCCTAGACAAAAAGTTGTGAAATTTGGCCCACAATTTGGTTGAGCTTTGAACTGAAGGATTTAGTGACACAATTATAAATTCTCTGCCAATTTGACTTTTCAATAATAAAATTTTTCTTAGATCATCCTCAAATTTCTCACAGTTGAACATAATCAAAAGTTATTAAAATTGTTCTGATTTACCAAACCATTTGCTTGTAACACATCATCGAATTTGGCTAGGAGGATCAAACACAGGATGTGAGGCTGTATCTTTGCAAGGCTTTGACGTAATAGCATGAAACTTGTTTTAAACCTGAACCTCTATTTTATTATCGGGTTTTTTCCTCACCGCATTGTGAGTTTGCAAAAAATGGCTCAATCACTTTCAGTCCAATCCCTACAATTCAGTACCCAGTTCTCGGAAAAAACCTTAATGAAGTCTGTTTACGCAAACCTTTGACACATCATATATGCAGTGCATTTGCTACGTCTCTTTTCCACAGAAATCTGGTTACAGTTTCTCCATATATTTACTCATAACCTTGAACTGCTTTTCCTAAATGTTCCGCTGGGGGTGCTGTGACCAAATAAATAAACTCAGCCTTACAATGTGCATGTGCAGGTAGGCTTAAAACATTACTGGTAATTGCAGAAATAAATCATTAATGAGGGTAGTCCTCCTATGCCAACAATCAGCTGTTCCTTAACTATCAGCAGGGAGTTACTGGGCGTCTCTCTTGGCAGAGGTTGGCCACATTAAGGCAGATTTTTTTTCTTTGCTCTTTTCTGCCGCTTTTAGCATACGCTCCACAGTGGGATTGATTAAATGTGTCGGACTGGTGCCGTTGAAGACCGTCCAGAGTGGCTGGTCATCACAGGCACATGAAAAGAGATGAGGTTTGTTGTGAGGTTGGTTGAGGGGGAGACTCGAAGGCTCATAATTCAGTGCTATCAATCCAACCAGAATTGCCAGAGAAGGTTTGGCCTCTTAAAGAGCCTCTTCATTGCTGCTTAATGAACACAGTCCATTCAGCTATTGCACTTTGCCAACCGGAAGGCCTTTAGTGTCATGATAAGGCAATTTTATTATCAACTGTAATGGGCTGTTTTGCTGCACTGGAGCTAGAATTGTTGACGAGGACTTGATCGTGCCCCAGTGATTCCCAAGGCCAACTGCTGTTCCCCTGAATGACACTGCAGCTCTGTTCCAAAACCTTGCTCTCTGCTCCCAGCATAGGCAGCTACGTTTTAAGACGGCATCCTAAAATAGTATTTCCGCAGCACTTACCTTCCTCACGACTTGTATGGAAGAATCAACCTAAATGATTCCAATAGGCTTTGATGTTAGCATTCTGCTGAGCTAATGACAAGAATCAAAGTACACAAATATTTTATTAACTTTTTGTTGGTGATATTTTAGTGTTGAATGAAGTATATTTATATTCCACATTTCCCATCCGCCATTTTAAATGGGTTTGTTTTAGAAGGTGGCATAGTAGTGTGCACATACACTACCATTCAAAAGTTTGGGATCAGTAAGATTTAGCAAGAAGGTAATACTTTTATTCCACAAGGGCACATTAAATTGATCAAAAGTGACAATAAATGTATTTATAATGTTATAAAAGATTTCAAATAAATGCTGTTCTTTTGAACTCTGTTCTTCAAAGAATCCTGGAAAATATTATGCATCATGGTTTATGCAAAAATATTAATCAACACAACTGTTTTCAACATTGATAATAGTTTGAAATGTTTCTTGAGCATCAAATCAGCATATTAGAATGATTTCTGAAGGATCATGTGACACTGAAGACTGGAGTAATGATGCTGAAAATTTAGCTTTGCATCACAGGAATAAATTACATTTTAAAATGTATTACAATTGAAAAGTTATTTTAAATTGTAATACTTCACGGTATTGTAGTTTTTACTGTATTTTTAATCAAGTAAATGCAGACTTGGTGAGCATAAGAGACTTAATTTGATCAGAAACATTAAAAAATCGTAATGATTCCAAACTTTTGAACAGTAGTGTAAATTGCATTAAAATGCTGCTGTTTAGTTTGAGCAACTCAAATGATTTACAGAAAATATTGATATCATGGGCTTGTAAACTGATTAGATTTCCCTTCATAATGAGGAACTGATTTCTTTTTAATTGGCATATCTTCCAATGCAGGAGTCGTAATAACTGTTGACATGTAATTGTTGCGTTCGTGCCACCAGTGGGATTTCTCAGCACACCTCAGCTAATTGGGCAGACGTGGGCCCTGTTCTTTGTGTTTCTCTGTAGACACAAGGAATCAACAAGAAATGAAAAGGGGGAATCAGACCTTGTGTTCAGCCTCTCGAAAATATGCCAATCTAGTTACGTTAATATTGTCATGAAACCTGGTCTCGATGAACACAACCCCTCTTGAGGATTTCTTTTTGAATCCATCCATTTCTGAGTGATTTTGTTTAAGCATTATACTTCGTATTACCATCTGCCATGATTTTAACCGTGTATGTGACTTGCAGCTACTCTGGCCAATTGAAAGGCAGGAAAGTGCACATGGTGCCTGAAAATGAGTTCCACCATAAGGAGCAGCCAGTGCGCAGCGCCACGCCTGGCAATCTGCAGAACGGACCTGGCAACACGGGCAAGCCTGCGACCACTGCCGCTGCCAGCACTGGCAAAACTGAGGAGGGGGCCGCAGAGGATTCAGGTGACTTTATTTAAATAATTTTCGAGTTTTTGTCTATGCAGTTTCAGGAATTGTTTTGGTAGCATCTGGACTTGTTTGTCCATTTATTGAGAACGTCTTGACACTCATTTAAAATGAAACACGTTGCCATGGCGTACAACACTCGCTGTGGGAATTGCCACCCTGAGGGAGTTAATTGCAATTACTGTGTGAATTGGGGTAAAACTGCTGAGGATATTAGAACAGAAAAGCCTCACACAGACCCATTAACACAGAAACAAGCACACCACGAGGATTGATCACAACAGCAGTGCAGATCATATGACTTCAGGCTATTCAGAAACAGGTTCTGTCCACCCCACGTTCAGTTGTGGGATTGTTCTAAACATGTTAGCGGTACAAACCCATGTGCCTTTTAAATCGAAAGGTTAGAAATTAGTGACATGATGACCAATCAGATGCTTGCGGAACTTGGAGAAGGCTGCATTTATTTGATCTAAAAATACAGTAAAAAACTGTGACGGTATATGGCAGTAAAAGGTTGGGTTTTGACAAAATGTTAATTGCTCAGTCCATTTTGAAAAGAAAAATAATAATAATTTGAATTATTATTTTTTTAATCTGTTTGGATGATTGATTCACTCTTTCATAAAGACTTGTTTCATTACTGGATGAATCAGCTTTTTTGAACAAATCTCTTCAGTTAATGATTCAATGACTCATAAAGACTTAACTCTGATATATGCAGTAATTAAGTATTTGAATGATTCAATTAATACATTTTCTAACAGTCACTTGTCGCCACCTACTGGTGTTACAATGTAATGATACAATCTTTATTTGAAGCGTCATAACTAGTAATCGACCGATATTGATTTTTTTAGTACCGATATTTTTTATTTATGTGCCCGATAACCGATATGCAGAACCGATATTTATTTACTGTTATACTTCTTTTTTTGACATGATTACAACACCACTGAACTGAACAAACCATTTTATTTATAACAATCTTTCCCTCCTTGCATAGGAAACAAAACAAAACTTTTTTTATACACCAATAAATTGTTCATTTTAATCTTCATATTACAAAAATAATTGTATTTATAAAAAGCATCAGCAGCAACACTTATGTTTACAATAAGCATGTAGAATGTCTAATGTTTTCAAATGGAGAAAATAAATTAAAGTCATATCAACTTTGCAGAAATGTAATACTTCATTTTAAACTACAGTTTTAGTAGATTTATAAGCTGTTTAATAGGCTAAAGAGTGAAGAATAATTTGCTGGATAATGTTAAATAACTGAATAATATTCTCTGGAATATTGGAATATAACAAACAAAACATCGTATTTTATTGCATTTCTCAACTGGTATGTTATATCAGAATATTAATATGTTATTGTCGTTCTAGATTATGAAATATCTGCTGACAAAGCTCTGTTTATCTGTGCATTTACACAGAACTATACTTAAAATGCGATCGCTCGCGGAGATAATAAATAATTTCCATAGAGTTGTGTTTACTTGGATGTTTATTAACAAATTAATGGTTATATACTAAATGTTTATATAATTAGTGTTTTAAACAAGTGAATCTTGTTAAAAGTTACATGCGTTGGCCGTGGAGCATATCGGGGAAAATATTGGTTAATCGATATACCGGTCGATCTCTAGTCATAACATTCATCAGGTTATTTAGGCTAATTTCATTGCTACCGTAGACATCAGTTTTTATAGTTTATAGTTTATCTCCAAACTATAAACTTTTATCCCAGTACTTCTGTGATCATTTGAATTATTATAACAGTGATACTGTGTGAAAATGATACTGTGTGGTTAAAGGGACTGTTTATGAAGCTGTTTCATGCCTATACATGACAACTGTTCTTTCTGGGTCAGCGGCAGTGCCAACGCAGATTTGAATGTTACTTTAAGCTTTAATAGATGTAGACGAAGCATTGTCATTTAGGAATAATATTGTGTAGGGGTTTGAATCAAGGTTGCAGTCTTTAAACATTTAATTGTGCTGCTCTAGTAGTGTATATCCACTTATAGGAAATTCCCAAGTCATGCTTGGATTTGCTGGAAGCAGTGTGACAACCTTTTAAAAGACAATTTTGTGGAAACCACTATGTTTGGCACTAAAACGGAATTCACTAAAAAACACATACAGCCCAATACCCAAGTAACAGCACCTCTATTATGAAACATGGTGTTGCTACAAGTTCTTGATGCATTTCAGCAGGAGTAACTGGCCCTGCCCATTTTAAGATTACGGTAGTATGTGAAGAGTTAAAATCCCTCATCATCACTTAAATTCTACCTCCCATTAGTAGCTGTGATATTGCTTTGAGCATAATTTATTAGCACTCATTGTGTATGAAATGGGCACGAATTGGTAAGAGTTGCTTTTTAAAATCTAAAAATCCTCTTTTGGAGTAAAATGTTGCTTTTGGTACACTGCTGTAAAATGACCATTGTGTAACCTCTTTCTTTGACATTTTTCCCCCCTCAAATCTCAAAGGACATTTTCGGGTGTGTTTAAATAATTTACTTTCTGTGAAGCACAATCTGTGTTTCATTCACTTTTAATGAGATTTCAATGGCACACAAAGGAGGCTTGCAATTTCCCAGCATACTTAACACACATCAGTTTTCCGGCAGTTCTGTCATCTGTCAATTAGTTTGTCACGTTTGGTAGATATGGACAAAATAATGAGGTCTGCCCTTGTGTGACGTCCATGTCGTCTTGGTCTATTTGCAGATAAATCCAAGGACAAATCTCAGACGGCTCAGAAAACTGCCAGCAAAAACAGCACCGCAGCCAATAAAGTGAGCAGTAGCAACGGAAGCAGCACGCCAAACAGGTACTGCACCCAAGGCACGACTCGACTCACTACACCACGCAAGCTCCCTCGCGCTAGGCAGCGAGAATGATGTACTGCTCTCATCTCTTATATAATGTCATTAAAAGTTAAAGCCCTGGGGTGAGAAAGTTTAGCAGGGGCTTATTATTTCAAACTACTCGCCAAATAAATCAATCCTTTATCAAAGTCTACCTTCCTTATGAACTGTGTAATCAAATTGAACAGTGTTCCAGGCAAGAATCCTCTTACAATTCTATTAAACTGAGCAATTGCGGAGAGAAATGTCTTGAAAGGAACCATCTCTGAAAGGCATGACTGTTACAACACACAATTGCACGATGGCCCATCAAATTGGCTGTGTAAAACATAATTTCGAAAGAAATACTTCAATGGAAGTCACTGGGAGACCAGGGAAGAAAGGTCCCCATTAATTTCCATTCAGGAATTGTGTGAATGGAATGAGATTGTAATGGATTTCTTAGTGTTTTAACATGGTTTGGTGGGATCAGGGAAAGTGGCCTAGTCAGGAATATGTAATTCACCTGCGATGAGAGGACAGAGAGGTCAACAATGTGCTCTTTTTACATAATTAATTATAAAGTCAAGAGAATTCAAGAGCTCAGGGGCTTTAAGAGAAAACAAAGACCATAATATTAGCATCTTTTTGTTGAAAAGGTCATATTAGCTTTTAGACATTTGGTTTACACTTTTTCCTTTTCACCTCATTTTTGCATGTGTGCATTTTGTTTCATTTTTGCTTGATAAATTGGTTTTCTTATGCACAAATAGGGTACAAAATTGGCCTTAAATTTTAGGAGGTCAAAATTATTTATTCTTTTTTACAAAATGGGCAGTGAAATGAGGTTATTAATCTTAAAGAAATGCTGCTAGTCAACCTCAGGATGTCAAACTGAGTAACGTAATGAGCTCATGTAATGTTACATCTATAGACTTTAAATATTTATGACGTGGTACCAAAATTTTAAACGTCTAAAGTCTAGTTAACCTTATTTGTGTGATTATTTTCTTTTAGAAAATGAAACNAAAAAAAAAAAAAAAAAAAAATTCTAATTTGAGACCGGATGTTGGTTTGTAGTTAAGTAGATCAACTTTAAAGGTACACTATGTAACTTTTGGCCCTCTAGTGGTTAAACAACTTTATGCAACAATATTTTGGTTGTGCTTCGGCTCTGCCTCACTGTGCGGATGAATATGGTTCTTTCTCATTACTAAAGAAGAGAGAGATTATCCTACTGCTCATAAAACATTCACTACCAGGCTTCATAGATATAACCAGTTTAGATGGAAAGTAGCTCAAGCTGACTAGCTGAAGACATTACTGTAGCTTTACCTATTTATAGACACGGTACTTCCTCGAAAATAAATTAAATCACAGCGCTACAACAACCATAATGAATGAGCCTTCACAATAGATAATGCTTTACACCTGTATATATATATATACTCTGTTCACCGTTTGTTTAAAGCAGGTGATTCTCTGGAGGTTGGAGATTTAGCTGCTCCATGTCAACCTTTCTCGCTCGTTGTGACAACTAACCTATGCCACTCCCACACCAGACAAGTAGCCAGAGCAGCTTTTCTCTATTTACGGATATGACAAGACATGAAAACCATCCCGTCGGGTCCAAAATATAAACACTTCTTATAATGGGCTTACCATAGTGAATCAGGGTAAGAGAAAAACTTGTTTTGGAAGAATAACTGATGTATTGAAGTTACTTAGTGTACCTTTTTAAATTAAATACAATTATTTCCATTAAATTAAGGAAACATCTTTTTTGTTTTTTAAAATAATTTTGGTAATAGGACTGAATGGAGTCAGCATTGCAGGTTGTGTAAAAATTGGGAGTTTATTCATTTGTCTTCCTTACTGTAGGAAGGGTCCAGTTCATGTCACTTCCTGGGTGTCACATTTTATGGAAAATCATGCTGTAAAAGGGCAGTTACACTAGACTTTCAGCCAGCAGAATTTCTTCGAACACTGCATATGGTGTAACACTATGTGCCAGCTTTCTTAAAAACTTATAACAAAAAATGATAAATTCAGTATGTAAAAATATAGGTTAGAATCTACTCTACTTTCCTGCAACACTGCATCTTGATTTAGATAGTTTTTTTTTTTTTATAAACTAAGAGGTCGCACCATGGCATGTTGATCAATGTTCTTTTGGTCACACATCTTTACATGATATGAATTTGTAGGTCAGAGTTCAGCAAACTTAAATTTTTGGGTCACAGTAAAATACATATATAAACTTTGCGTAGGCTTGTGTTTTCAGTCTTCTGAATTTGCGAATATAGTGAGACTTAAATTTGTAAATTTAACATCATTGCCTACAAAATGACAATTTTAATTTATATCACAAATAATACAATTAAAGTTAATTAAATATGATAAAAAAGCTCACTCTTTGCTACAGTAATTTCATATTTTAACAATGAGAAAACAGAGAATGTCCCAAAATGATCAGATTGTTGTTTTTAATGCATTCAAGGCCAAAATAATTTTGAGAGATCTTATATGCAGATGTTTTTCTGTTCTAAAACTAGCTACTTTTCCTTCCATTAATTTTAGATTAGATTAGAGTTTATCTAACATCACTCTTTCCCCAAACAACATAAGATTTATGCCTAAACTTTAAGCGTTTCTTGCTTTGAAAAATGTCAAGGAAGACCAGTTTTATAACATCCGAAATGTTATGTAACATTTCCCACAAGTCAGTTCACAACTTTTGAATTTTTCTAACAATATTTGGCATTGGGTTCTTTAATGATATGTATGCAGTTTCTGAATGAAAGCCATCGAATGTCTATTTTGTAATGGTTTTAAAGCTAAAAAAAAAGAAAAAAAAGAAAAACCTTTCAAAATACTTCAGTTGATACCTGATCTCTCTCTACAGCACTAAAGGGAGCAAAGAGAAGGAAGATAAAGAGAAGACCACAAAGGAGAAAAAGGAGAAGAAAGAAAAGAACCCAGGAAGCACTCCAGAGGCCAAGGCAGGAGGGAAGGACAAACAGAAGGAGGAAAGATCCAAGGAGGAGAAGCCCATTGACAGCAAGGAGAAGACGCCTAAGGCCGAGAAGGATAAGAGGAAGGATGACAAGAAGGAAGAGAAGAGCAAGATCGATGGGAAATCTGCTGAAAAAGAGTGGCCCAAGGAACGCGACGTGTCCAACGACAGCAAGACAAAGGAAAGCAGCAAGGTGGAGAAGAGCGCTGGGGCCGGAAGCCTGAAGTCCCTTGTGCCCAGATCTGAGGGAGTCGAGTCTGAACGGGGTAAGACAGCTCTAATTAGTTAAATATGGTTCATTACTCTTCTGTGACTCTGTTTGGACTTTATTTTAGTGTTAATGATCAAATTAAATTCACCTGTGTTTTCCATCTGTTAGTAGATGCTACATTTGCCTTTTGAAAAGCACAATATATAAAACAAAAAAAAGTTTCTAGAAACTGAACCTTGAATTTCGTCTCTCAGCAGAGCAAAAAAGACGAAAGCTTGACACTCACTCGTCACCGTCGCACTCCTCTGCAGTTAAGGTTAGTATGGCCTGAGGAGAGCTGTGCACTTCTTTCCTCTTGTCCCTACCTGTCGGAGATCACGTGTTTTCCAAACCTTCCTCGTCCCTCCGCGTCACCCATTGGAGTTTGAGAGAAGGCCTCTGGAGCCCAGCCGTTGTAGGAGAGCAGTGGGGGGGATTTTGCATCCTATGGACTATTTTTTTGGAAAAATATTTTTCAATAGATGTCAGATTTTTATGATAAAATTCCAAGGACTTGCCAAATTCTTAAATTCTAGCACATGCTTCATTTTTGCTCATTACATGCTAAGAGAATCTACCCAAGTGCCTCACAAGTTGTTCTTTTTCGTATACCGTACTTTTTGTAAGATTGTAAATATAAATATTTATTTTTGTAAATCACCCTCCCCTTTTTGAGATTTTTTTGAATCATAGCATATTACTTGCTGAGAAAGCAAAAAAGTAAGAAAAATAAATACAAATCAGTCTTTTTGTTTTTTAAACTATACATGGAGATGAGAGAATGTTTCCACTGGAAGAAATCCAGTCAGATGCCCTTCACGCCTGCGACTCCTGGAAGAGCTGGAATGTTTTCCTTGTTTTGCTGCGTCACAGATCCGGGATCTCCAACAAGAATATGCTCATCTGCTTGCCTTTTTTTTTTCCATCCTGCTTTTATCCCCCGTGTCCGATTCGCTCTCTGCCGTGGAAGGGTTTTCAACAAGAGTTCCGCAGACATCCTTGCGACCAGCGGACGGCTCCTTCAGCATCCAGAGAATGGCGCATCACCAGCAACTGCTACATAAAGAGAATGGCAACCAGGGAAAAAGTGTGGGCATGGCCTTCCCAGAGGGATCTGTCTGTCCGTGACCAGGAATCTTGTTGCAATTTTCTATGAGCGAGGCCTCATACCAAAGTGTACATGACCTCCTTCTATTCCCTTTATTTATGAATCCTAGCTGAGTTTAGCTTGTTTTATCATCTTCAAGAACTCCCATAGTTAGTTTTCAGAATGTATGCTCTATTTTAGACCAAAGATACAAGTTAATGCTCAGTTGATGCTCAGTGCAGTGACGTTCTCCAAGCACATGTAGATTGAGATAGCCCAGTGCAGACTAACATTAGGCTCCCATAGTCCAGTCTCTTCATCTCTAACCATGTGAAAGTTCTAGTCTTTGAAGGTCTTTATGGGGATGTGTTGAGTGACGGCCAGCCTCCCCCACCCTTTCTGCTGCTGTGTGCCATCCTCTCCAGCTCATCTGTCATCTCCATTCATTCCTACAGGACAATCTCAACGACCTCAAGGACTCTGCTTCAAAGGTTTGAACCTTTTTCAACCCTTAACTCTGAATGTGTCTTCAGACCTAGTGAACTGCCTACCCAGACCATTCAAACAATCATTATAAACTTGTGCCCAATATTGGCATCTATGTAGGCAGTATTCACTGATAACTAATAAATAATACCAAAAATGCGGTTATGTAGGCAGTATTTGTCCCAAAATCTACCTATGAAGGCCAAATATGCAGTGTAGTTAGGCAACATTTGTATTTGAGCGTTTTGAATGCTTCTATGATGCGCACAAATGCAGTCTAGGTAGGCTGCATTTCTTTGGAAACTTTATAATTTCCGTGAAATGGAAAATGTGGATGGAATTGCTGAATCCAGTTATAAAAAAGGAAATTTACTGTATGTGGATACCAAGGAATTTGGAAAAATTTGGATGAATGAATCAAAAGTAGGGCTGTACACTTAATCAAATCACGACATGGGCTAGTGTCTGTGAATATTATAGCGGAAGACGACGGTTTAAAATAAAGTCTACATGTCTCTGTGTGAATGAGTGGCTACTCATCAGATACATGCATAAACTCAAAGGTCAAAGGTTTAAACTTTCATTTTGAAATAATGATGAACAACAATTGGCATATTTAGAAACATATTGATGTATTCTCCGGTGTTGGTGTAGGTTTATAAATGATTTACGTTGCAAATGTGGTAAAATGGCACACGTTGCGTTCCCAGAGGAACATCATAAGCAACCCAAATTCACAGCATATGCCTCGACGAAAAATATAGTCACGCTTTAATAATGCGAGATTTCGTCACACCCCTAATTACAATTAATTACAGTAGAATGTACTTAAGTGTAATATACTGTATTAAGCAATATCAAAGCAAAGGAATTGTTCAGATTTCATTTTATTACATTTTAAAAGATTAAATTGATAATGTTTTATGCATTTATTTGATTACCACCATATTTGATAAAAGATTTTTATTAAATCATAATAAAAATTTAAAACAAACTGAATTTCTGAAAAAATAAAACGCACTTCATAGCACACTGTTTGTCGGTTGGTATACTATACTTTTGGTTTATTAGACATCCTTTATGATTATTAATTTAATTAATCCATTAAAATGGAATCCAGAAAAATTAAAAAAAGAAATCTTAGAATTTGGTGAAAAATGAAATGAAAGATTTTATAGGGCATAAGCTAAGATGTTGTCTAAGTATACGTTGATGCCAGAAACGCCATCTAGGTAGGCAGCTGTTGCTTGGGCGTTTCAAACCCGCCTGTGTTGCACAAGAATACTGTCTATGTAGGCAGCATTCCTTCAAATGTTCCAAAGGATGTCCAGAAATGTTGTGTGGGTAGGCAGCTCACTAGCTTTTGAGATACTCCCAATATTTATCTCATGTTGGTGCGAAAACTTTCTTCACGGTGTATGTCATGAATGCGTTTATAGCACATTTTGTGCCACATGCCAGGTGTGGAATTTTATAGTGGTACATTGGTCTTCAAAAAGTCCCTTTTCCCTTCAAAAGATGGCAGAATATCCCTGAAACTTGCGTAGCACGCTTGTGCTTGCACATCCCTCTCCTCCTTTGCCAGGACATTTTATATTCTGCTAATGTAATTTCAGCCCAACAATATCCTCCATTCTTCCCATGGCTACGCTCTCCTGGGCTCCTCTCACAGTCCTCGGAGTCTGATTGGACTCTGGTCTTCTATTCCTCCACTCGAGTCTCTTTTGAACAGCTCCTGTCAACTGGTGGGGAGATAAGTGTTTTTGCAGTTTGGTCACTGAAGGATGTTTGGAAATATGCTGATGGCACCACCTGAAAAACCAATACAGCTTAATTTTTTTTGCAGCCTGTTATTTTATTCTCTCTCTCTCTCTCTCTCTCTCTCTCTCTCTCTCTCTCACTCTCTCACTCTCTCACTCTCTCACTCTCTCACTCACTCACTCTCTCACTCACTCTCTCACTCTCTCTCTCTCAAGGCCTGCTGTCAAAATATTCCTCCACATTAACTGCAGTATCATCCAAATATTAAGAGAAGTGCCCTTATAGAGCCGTGGTATAGATGTATTTATCTTTAGTTGCAAGATCTGTTGTTTTCCTGAACCAGGAGGGTTTATCTTGCAGGAGTCAGTTGTTTCTCGGAGGATATTGTGTCAGCTGTGTGTATGTTCTTGTAATTCAGTTGTCAGTTGAGATTCTGTTGTTAAAGTGCTTTCATACACGTGATTAATTCTGCTGTCGTTCTCTCTCAGGGAGTTTGTTATTAATCTGTTGTTGAGAAACACACCAGATTCCCTGACGTACATGTTTGGAATGGAGGTATATATCTCTCAGAAGGCGATCGTAAATTAGGGACGGGCGATATACTGGCAGACACCATTAACCAGTAGAAATTTGTCAACCGGTAGATATTTTGGACTATCGCGGTTACGCTCACGTGAGGTTGCTGTGATGTGCGGTCATGAAAGCTTATCATTTGCATGAGTTTTTAAGCATTGTGGTTTAAAAACAAGTGGTTTTAAAATATTAAAGTACAATTAGCAGTGAAAGACAACATATTTCAGCATATGCACGTGCTCTCTGAGAGACTGTTTCTCAGCGCTGTCTGAGAGACACGCGACATGAAGCCGCTGCTCATAGAGCGCGAGGACTGAACTGAGTGCTTTTTTCCGCCTAATTGGGCTTGAAGGGTTAAATACACATACCTATGTGTCAAAGTGACCATGTATTTGCAAGTAAACGGAGCCATTTATGTCTTAAGTGAAGGTACAGTTGAGAAAGACGAGGCTTGAGTATAATGGATCGGTGCAGTCAGTCTTAAAGGGACAGAAACAACAAAAAGAGAGAAAATCTCTCACTGCTTGCTTTTTGTAACTTTAATAAGAATAATTGTATGTTTAATTTACACATTTGACACTGCATTGTTTTTTTTTATACCTTTGATTACTTTATACATTTTATGTAGTTTTCACTTTAATTCTTTAATTCTTTTGCAGTTAACATGTCTTTTCTTCTCCACCTGTTTTTGTCTGACCCTGCTGAGCCAATGAGCATTTTGCTGTCTAATGGTCATGCCTTAAAGGTGCCCTAGATTCAAAAATTGAATTTACCTCGGCATAGTTAAATAACAAGAGTTCAGTACATGGAAAAGACATACAGTGAGTCTCAAACTCCATTGTTTCCTCCTTCTTATATAAATCTCATTTGTTTAAAAGACATCAGAAGAACAGGCGAATCTCAACATAACACCGACTGTTACGTATCAGTCGGGGTGTACGCCCCCAATATTTGCATATGCCAGCCCATGTTCCCAACATTATGAAAGGCATTAGACAAGGGCAGAACGTCTGGATGTGCACAGCTGAATCAACAGACTAGGTAAGCAAGCAAGGACAATAGATGGAGATGGAGCAATAATAACTGACATGATTCATGATAACATGATATTTTTAGTGATATTTGTAAATTGTCTTTCTAAATGTTTCGTTAGCATGTTGCTAATGTACTGTTAAATGTGGTTAAAGTTACCATCGTTTCTTACTGTATTCACGGAGACAAGAGCCGTCGCTATTTTCATTTTTAAACACTTGCAGTCTGTATAATGCATAAACACAACTTCATTCTTTATAAATCTCTCCAACAGTGTAGCATTAGCCGTTAGCCACGGAGCATAGCCTCAAACTCATTCAGAATCAATGTAAACATCAAAATAAACACTGTACTTACGCGATTAGACATGCTGCATGACGAACACTTTGTAAAGATCCATTTTGAGGGTTATATTAGCTGTTTGAACTTTTTTTATGTTGTTTAAGGCAAGCGCGAGCTCTGTGGGCGTGGAGCACGAAATTTAAAGGGCCACACACCCTGAATCGGCTCATTTCTAATTATGCCCCAAAATAGGCAGTTAAAAAAATGAATTAAAAAAAATCTATGGGGTATTTTGAGCTGAAACTTCACAGACACATTCAGGGGACACCTTAGACTTATATTACATCTTTTAAAAAAAAATTCTAGGGCACCTTTAACTTTGCAATTTCTAGTATTGCATTAGTATTGCATCCTTCTCATGAGCATTTAATAATTAAATAGTTAAATCTCTTTTTTGGCTAATTTTATCTGTCAAAGAAAACCTGCTTAATAATTATGCACATCTGAATATAAAGCATTTTTCATGTCCAGCCTTCATGAACAATTATATATCACTTATAAATGATTAAATACGAAATTAATAGTATTTATTAAGATTAATGTGGTTTTGAATTGGTAAAATGTGCTTGGAAAGAAATATCAGAAAATCAACTTGCCTAATACTTCTGCACGCTGTGTGTGTGTGTGTGGGGTGTGCGTGTGTGTGTGTATCAGTTTAGCTGATCAGCTGAAAACTCAGTAGAATGATTCTTTCATGAATCAAAATCACTTTTCTTTGGAAGGTCTTTTGAAACTCTTCAAGGAGTCTGAGAGGGTTCAATAAACTCATACAGAACAGCTGACCAGATTTAAAGTGAATGCTCAGGTCATGTGAAGAACAATTGTTAACTGCTCCAGATTCTTCTCACCGCCTTCAGGACAAAGATTGTTTGTTTCTCTCCCCCACACTTATCAGTAGAGCATCTTTGGATAGGTTGGAGAGTATGAAATGGCAATTTTCCAAACACTAACCACATGCCACCAACTATTTTTACGTATCAAAGCAATAATTTTCTCTGCTTTTATGGACCTATACGACACACTTCATATAGATTACTTTTTCTTTGTTATTCACTTTTTTGGCAAGATTTAACCTGTTTTCAACAAATGTTTGCTCTGATCATCTGTTTAAGTTACTTTATTCTGTATGCCTCAGCTCCAGCTGGAACATGTATATTCTGCTAATGATCTGCTTTAACAGTTTGCTGTAGGTTTTTTTTTTTCGCGCAGTGCTGGACATGATGTGGGCAGTTCAGTTACTGTGTCTCACGAGTCTGGCAGCTTGTGTTGTCTTAAGGATAAAATTAGACTCTATATACCATACCTGGTGCCACCTGAAAATACATATTCATTAATTTGCACAGATGCTCTTTACAACAGGTTTATTTTTAACCTCCCCCTGTCCATTGCTGCTGTCAGCAAACCACAGATGAATTGTCTGGTTTACATTTAAGATTGTTAGATCTTATAACATGAAGTAAAGATTATTTTGACAACCGGCTATTCGATTTTTTGCCAGTTAAGTCTCTTAGGCATGTACTAATTACAACAAGACAATGTGACTGTTTTAAAATTCTTTTAATGACCTTCAAAGAAATACTTGAGTGATTTATAGAAATGTAGCAACTTGTATGTAGAAGCTTGTAGCTCAAAAAAAACAACTTTTGAGTTGGGTATTGTCAGTTACCTCATGGTGTCTCTTTGGCTGTCATTATATATTTGTATTAAATGGGTCACCAATTCATTTTGTGTTTCCAGAAGAAGAATTGCATGCTCTCTAAGAAAAGTAA
Organism: Anabarilius grahami; assembly: GCA_003731715.1. NCBI lineage: Eukaryota > Metazoa > Chordata > Actinopteri > Cypriniformes > Xenocyprididae > Anabarilius > Anabarilius grahami. Next base: position 1,795,330 of record RJVU01078462.1, read on the forward strand.
AATTCACTGAGGAGGAGGAAGTTTTTTAATTTGAATAAGAGATTTAATTATTTTAATATATCAGGGTTCCCACACGTCCTGGAAAACCTGGAAATTACATGGAAAATGAGAGAAAATTAAATGTCCTCAAAATCTGGTTGTCCTGGAAAAATCTTTCTTTTTTTAAAAAAAACATTATTGTTCAATGAAGAACAAACAGTTTACAATGGCTCTGAAACAATTAACGTTAGTAGCATAAAGCGCTATGTTCAGGGACTCTAAATTTTGACACGTGACAGAAGTATTTTTTAATCGCGTTGTTTAATCTTGCTGTGATGTAGTGGCACCTAGGTGCTTAAATGTTTGCAGCGAATGTAGGTACCTTGTTAACTTTGATCATTTTTATTCTTGCAAACTAATAGTTTTGATATGGTATATGCAAGAGGTCGGCACAGCAAACTACAGTATGCATTGACAGCATTGGCCCAAGAAAGGGTAGCAAATCGATATGTAGTCTTTTTATTTTGTTTTAGAAATGTTAACTTCTCGCATCTCCATGACAAATAGTTTTTTCACACATTCAGCGATTCATTGCACACTCCTAGAGCAGCACAGACTAGTGAACGAAACTGGTGACTTCTGAACACGAGGCACAGGCAAATGTGATTCTTATTTTCTGCAAAAGTTAACTAAGATAATATATACACAACACATAATATAAATTACTTGCATTTTAGAGTAATTGTTTCACCAACAAAAATGGTTCCAAACAAAATCGGAGTGGGACGTTTCTTAGCAACACACAGTGGTGTTTTGTTTCTCAATGACTCTACAATTTTGAACAAATCATTTGAGAAACTGATTCAATGACCCATTCATAAAGACCGTCATTTGCTTCATTCATATAAGAGTTTTGAATGAATCGTTCGAAAGATTGACTCCAACGATTCACTTAAGTCTGTTATTTGCTGCCACTTACTGGCGGTGTTAGTTTAATTTTAAAAGTATCTTTCTTCTTTTTTTATTCAATTTTATTTATTTATTTTTTTTTTTAAACTTTGCATTATTTAAATTATCTTGTTTGTTTATATTAAATTAATACACTATATTATTATTAATTGTTTATATAATTAAATCGTTTATTTATATATGAATACATAATTTAAGATGAATATAGAAAGTGTGCTTTACAAAGGAAAAGACAATGAAGTACAATGACTGAATATTCTCAATAATATATTAAATTAAAACAATTTTAAAAAACTATACAGGTTTTTTGAAGACTTCTAGAAAGAGGAATATATTACTTTAGGCCATGAATTTGAGATCCATGTCTTTTTCCCGGTGTAATGAAATTTGAAATGTCCTGTAAAAGTCCAGGGCCCTCATTAATCAACAATGCGTAGAAAAGGTTCTATATTTTGTCCTACGAAGGAAATTTAGAATGTGCCTAAGTACAAGAAAATCTGTATTTATCAAACATGCGCACGCAGTTCTTACGCACATGAGTAAGCAATCATTGTTGATAAATCCCACATGTGCTGAAGTACAATGCTCGTTCACGGTCATTAGCATTCGGAAACGCCTCCAATGAACCATATATGGTGACAACACTCCCCTTAAAAATCACGTGATTGTGTTTTTTCCTCACCGCAATAATGGCAGAGAGCTCTCGCCAAGCAGATCAGCACGATCTTGGAAAACGTGCTCTCTGTGGAGCGCATTGTTTGCCAAGTCTTCCAATAACGCAAGATAAGCCTTTGCACTGACAAACATTTTTCACAGTTGTCTTTTATACACTGTAAAAAACAATAAGTAAAATACATAATTTACATAATTTTTTTGAGTGTGATTGTGGCATTTTGAGTAGAAAATGAACTCCAAATGTGGAGTTACTAAACCCAACCTCAAAAGCAATGATAAAACAGCGAAAAATCGACCTCATTAATTATTCAAGGCCCAGTGCATGATGGGAACACCAGTATCAGAAAAGTTGGGTAGTTTTACTTTATAATGTTTATATTTACGCTTTAATTTCTACAAGCTTAAATTGAGTACTACTAAAGAATTTACTTAGTTTTTTTTTTTATTCTTGCCAGAACTAACTTTTTCATTTGTTTTTTTCTGTAGTATTTACTTCACCATATTTTTTATTTATTTTTTATTTATTTTTTTTACAGTTTAGGGTTTGACACCAATTACGCATCGTGTGTAAAACTAGACAAATGATAAATTGAGTGTTTTATAATTAAAGGAAACACAGGACATGTGGATTGCTTAATGCATACTGTGACACTCTTAAATGCTTTTTATGTGTAGTGTCGCTATTCTACCACTAGATTATCTGCGTAAGCATGCTCAGAGGTGTGCTTATATTTACACACATTTCTACGTACAAGTACAAGTTGGTGAATCCCACACTTTGCGTGAAACTGTTCTTACGCACTCACTATGCACAAATCTGTCCGTACGCACCATTAATAAATGAGGGCCCTGGAAGATGAACTCTGAAAAAGAGTGGGAACCCTATATATTAATAATAACTTATTTTTTAGTCAACCCCTTGAGGCACCCAAGCGGGTCCTGAATCAAACATTTTATTTTGCTTTATCCTGTACTGCTGCATTCTCTTGTCATTTGATCACTTTCCACATGTTGTTCTCCAAAAGAATTTCTTTGCTTTGTTTCTCAGATACATTTCAAAAGGAAGATTTCATCTGAAGATGTTTTATTCTTGAGGGACATTATGATGTTTCATAACAATATTGTTCAGTGCTCATGTTTGGAGAGATCAACTAGTTGTTGGTCAGTCAAAACCCATAAGGCCTTTCACATGAACCGTATCATTGTTTCCTAATGCACTGATACATCAAGCTGCAGTGTTACCCTGACGCCGCAATATGTACAGGCCAAGTGTCAAGTACCTGTTTTACCTTTCATCCTTTTGGCCTCTGAAACGTATCTGTGGCCACTGTCTTCTAGACAATATTAGCATGGTACATCAGTAAGTGGTTGTTGTCAGCGTGCAAAATCAAAAGATGAACTTCTTCCCTCTTTCTTGCTACCAAGCAAGCTGGTAAAATCTTCCTTGTATTAGAGGTGTGCAATATATATAATCTACAATATTATTTGTGATTGTTTTAACAATGTACAATCTGACAATATCAAATATGTCCCTTATTTTACAAAGACACATAGAGAATGCATGCATACGCTACGTGATGTTGTCTAGTGGGTTAAACGCTTGCACGTTTAGAGTGCATGCTTTCACTGTGTGATTTACTGTAGTCTATTAAAATTCATTTAGAATGCCCCAATATTCAAGATAAGGGGGCAAAAATACCTCTGTCTTTTACATATACGGAATTTAATATAGTTAATCAATATCTGAAGAGTGTCATTTTTGAGTGTGAGTACAAATGTGATATTGGTTTTATAAACCGTTCAATAAACAAAAAGTTAATATTGAGCAACTTACATTTTAGTGTAAATGCAAAATAATACTTCAGATGCAGCTTCTGTTTCAAATATGAATTTTGTTGATACTGATTTCATTTGGTTGCAACAGCCCTATTGTGTGTTAGTGTTGTAATTGAATTATTCATTAAATAAAAGAATTTAACACAAAAGATGAAGCATTCATTTATTTAGGTTTAAAAAATGGCCATAAAAGATACAAATCAATTTAAACTTATTAAAAAAGATAATTTGTCACTGATGCGACCTGACCACCACAGAGAATATAAAGAATATCAAGAACTTTAGGAGTCAGTTGTTCACAGCAGTCCTAAACCTGCCAAGGTACCAGCACAATAAACACTCAGCAAAATATTGTCTGATCATTATTATCGATAAAATCCAAGAGAAAATTGACATAATTTGTCATTATCGCACACCCCTACCTTCTATAACACTTCACATGGAGGTTTGCCGCTTGTTTTGAGGTGCGTTGAAGCCCTGATGCGAGGCATGTGAAAGGGTTGCGTGTAAGTTCAGCAGGAACCTTGAGCTTTTAAGAGTGCTTGGACTTCCTGTGGGTGTGTCTGATAGCATTGTGAGGTGTGAAGGCTCATGGGATGGCAAGTGCAGCTCTAATGGAGCATGCTAATGAAGTGGCAGGAGGCTGCTGTGAGTGCTGTAGCTCTCTTCCTGTGAGGTGTTAACCGTCTTTTATCTTTTCATCCAACCCTCAGCACCATCCTAACCACAGCACAGTCCTGTCCAAGAGCAAAGAGAAGGACGACGAGAAGAAAGAGTCTGACAAATCCAGGGACCGCTCCAAAGAGAGGGAGAAGAAAGAAGACCGGAAGGAAAGAAAACGAGTAAGTGGTTCCTTCTGTGATGCCCTCTGAATTTAGAAAAGGGTTTGGGCAGGGGGCGAGTTTTTTGAAGCACTTTTCTCAGTCACAACACGCACGTCTTTGAGTAAACATCTGCTATTGAATGCCTGGTGAAAGGTGAAAATGACCGACAAGCGTCATTTTGATTTGTGCGGTTTCCCCCCTCTGCGCTTCATCTAGGACTACGCGAACAGCGAACGTGAGATGAGCCAGGAAGCCAAGCGCCGCAAAGATGAAAATGGAACGAGTGAGTCGATAATGCCTATCTTTTAAATTTGTTTTGCCCGCTGCCGAGAGCAGGAGAGGCGAGCTAGCGAACCAGAAAGTTCTCTTTCTCTGTGGCGGAGGCAATCAGAAAGCCCTCCCCATGGCGTCTTGGCTCTTGTGTTATCTGCCTCACATGGCTGCTCACTCTCTCTTTTTACACAGACTCCTCCAAACACAGCAAGAGCGCCAGCCCCTCTGAATCGCCACACTCCAACGACAAGGACAACAGTAAACGCTCCAAGTCCACCAGCAAGGACAAAGGCGATCTGGCCAAACCAGAGAAGACCTCTGGAGGCAAAAAGGTCTGTGACTCTCTCCTGTTACACCTCCACAACCACATCTGTCCTGCATCAGTGCCGTTTTCCAATTCGAGCATCACTATTAAAGGGTTAGTTCACCCAAAAATGAAATTTCTGTCATTAAGTACTCGCCCTCATGTTGTCCCAAACTCGTAAGACCTTAATTTGTCTTCGGAACACAAATTAAGATATTTTTGATGAAATCCGAAGGTATCTGATCCACTTGTCGGCAGCAACGACACTGCACCTTTTGAGGTCCAGAAAGGTACTAAAGACATAGTTAAAACGGTCGACGTGACTACAGTGGTTCAGCCTTAATTATTATGAAGCTACGAGAATACTTTTTGTGCAAAAAAACAAAACAAAAATAACAACTTTATTCAACAAATTTGTCTGTCCCCTGTCATACACGCATGCGTCGCGCTGCTCACGTGTCGACCAATACTGAGCCGCCGTTCGGACATAAACACTGAAGCTCTGCAACGAAAATAGCGTAGCAGTATAACGGGACCGACGAATTTGTTGAATAAATTCGTTTTTTTTTTGTTTTGTTTGTTTGCGCAAAGTTTTCTTGTTCGTTCATAATATTAAGGTTGAACCATTGTAGTCACGTCGACCAATTTAACAATGTCTTTAGTAACTTTCTGGACCTCAAAATGTGCAATGTTGTTGCTGCCTATGTGTGGATCAGATACCCTCGGATTTCATCAAAAATATCTTAATTTGTGTTACGAAGACAAACGAAGGTCTTACAGGTTTGGGACGACACGAGGGTGAGTACTTAATGACAGAAATGTCATTTTTGGGTGAACTAACCCTTTAGGGTCTTTGCACACTGAGTCTGAAATTTTCGTATGCGTTTTTTGTATTTGTCATCCTAAAATTTGTCATGCACAGAAAACGTGCGCACTGAGTCCGATGCGTATTAATTACTCCGTTGCGAGAAATTCGCAAAACAATAAAAAATTGAGTCTTCAAGCAGTGAGGATGATTTTGTTGTCCTTTCTCTTACAAAGAGAAAAAGAAAAGGAAATGTTGGGTCCATTCAATCCTGAGATTGCGAATTGAGGAAGGAGAGTTCCACCTCCTTATCAAGGAGCTGCAGGATTATCCCGAGAGATTCAAAGTTTACTTCAGGATGTTAGTGGCTCAGTTTGATGCTTTGCTAGTGATACTGGCACAATCTGTCTTTATTTTCCGTCTCTTTGTATTCCACACTTTGTTTGTCATACAGTGCTTTGTGCTGCAAGACGAAGTGGATCAACTTGTCAGACGGCATTCTGGATTTTGGCGTTCCCTTGTATGGCTCTGAATTGTCAAAACGCCTATAAAAATGCTTGCTACGAATCCGAAAATTGCAGAAAATTAAAAACCATCCGAATTTTTTTATGACGGACGAAAGTTTCGGAGGCAGTGTGTAAACGTGATTGACACAACGTGAGGTCGTATTTATTTTTTAACGTGCAAAAAATTTGGATGCGAAGTGTGCAAAGACCTTTACTGTCGCTCATACCTGGAGTTCAGATCTTAAACAAATCACTGACCCTAAATATTCAACTTGACTTATGACTTATCCTGCATGTTTGTGCTGCAGACATGAATATAACCTAAATTGTACAAAAAAATAAAAAAAATAATCTCATTGAGTGACTGAGCCATACCTAGAGAGCAGAATATCATATCAGATCTGAAAGAAGTGTTCAATTTGCATGTAATTTTTTTTGACTGTACTAAAGCATAAAAATACCCTAAAATGTGTGCTGGTATTTAGGAAAAATGCTAAGTTCACATCCTTGTTTCTTTCATCTAAAAAGCTATGAACGGGAGCATATCAAAACATGGATAAATCAACTCATAAACTTAGTGTAAGGCTCGTCGCCTTCCATTGTCAATTGTGCTCGTTCCTGTTGCACGTTGAGTCTGAGGAGGAGGGGCCGAGGAAAACAACTCTCCAATAATTTCAATTCAGATTGCAGTATCCATTTCAACCACTAGCTGTCAATATTACATACTGCACCTTTAAAGGGGAAATTGTAGCAGTCAGTCAAGTTTACATTTAGTAAACTGATTTCTTACAGTTATAAGCTATAATAAAAACTTTATGATGTAGACAGTGATGTTGGATATTCATCCAAATTATAGTAAAAACCAAAAACATTTCTTCACTTTTAAAGTACATTGAAAAAGAAGTAATGAAAGAGCCATGCTAAAAAATAGAAAACACCCATTGTTATGGCCACTTTAATACTTTGTTTCCATTTTGAATTGCCTCATTTTTGGCTCTGAATGATCTTTATTTATATAAAATCATGATAATTATTTGTTTGTATTCCTTTTGTATTATTTACTTATTTCATGTATATTCCTGTTTATTTTTACTGATTGAATTGTAATGTTGGCGCTGATAGTAACATAAGATTTATTTATGTTGATGGTAACATCAGATTTACTATAATCATTTGATATATCAGTATGTACATCATCTGTGTTTAAAAATATATAGTAACACAAATCTAATAAATACATGAATAACTAATGAATTGCTTTTCCATTAGTCATTCCATTTCAAAACAAATGCTTATATTTCTTAACTGGTCAACGGAGCGAACCAACCCTGTGACGTCACACGCTGTGGTATTGCAAGGTGGTGGTGCCCCTGCTCCAAAAGCAATAACAAAACATCCCTTTTTCTTCAAAATGGTTACATTGATCATGTTTGTTATATATTTTTTTTATTATTATTAAAGTAAAGATTATTGGTTCTCTGTAGTTTTTGCATGTGTTCATAATTTCTTTGTATGACAGCATGGCCAAATATTATGTATACCCAATTTGGCATGTTTCATTGGGTTATCACAAATAAAACAATCGACTCAAATCACAACTACGCAACATGCCTACAAAATCTTTAATAATATTTGAACAAAGTGTAAAGATGTCAATTTTCCTAGGCTGGACTTTTGGCTACTACTGTAGTAAACTGTTAGAGTTTGACGTGTTTGTCATTTCCGTATTAAAATATTGTATTTAACAAACATTGTACACCATTTCAGTTACAGTAAAATATACTACATTTATAAAATGTTTTGACAAAAATATTGATCACATCAAGAGAACATTTTCATCAGGATGCAAAACAATAAAGAATGAACACAGAAGACCTTTTTAACATTAAACAAGCACTTGAAACACCTATGCATCATTTAAACGTTAATTGTAGATCCAGTATGATTGATTAAACCATTTTCTTCACACGTTCACAAATGCTTTTGTTTCTCTTCTGGGCACGCGGTGTTTGCTTGGGAACAGGAATCCAGGCATGACAAAGAGAAATCAGAAAAGAAGAGAGACAGCACCGGTGCTAAAGAAGAGAAGAAACAATATCCTTTGATGCCTTGAGCACAAACAGCAATGTGTACCTGTAGAGATGTTCTGTGGGCCGCTACACTGATGAGCCAATCAACACGCTGTGTTTTTCCTTAACATTCACTACCCATAAATCATCAGAAAAGCACAGATAATGTATGCTGACACTCAAGGTGAGTGTTCAGTGTTAATGTGGAGGAAGTGCTTTAAGAGCATTTGAGGACACATTCCGTTTTATTACCAATTTCTTATCAAGAGTTGAGAATTGGGTCAGTGAATATGAAAAAGAGCATTTATTGATTTGTAATGTGCTTTTCAATAATGCAGAGGTTTTTCCGGACCTGACGTTCCTCTCCAGCGGTATTCCCTGCTGTGGGCCACTGTGGGCTGCAGAATTCATCATCTCTAGCTTTCTCAACCATGTCAACGTCTTAATTCGCTTCTCCTATCACCGTCTGGAAAGAGGATTCCGTCGCACACATTTTGCCTGCATCCAAACTTCTGTTGTTTTGCCTAGAAACGTTGTAGCTCGTATTTTAATCTGCCATTTTTATTGTGATAATTTCAGTACTTCACTGAAAGTTTGTTTCCTTTAAATATTTAGCACAATGTGCTGCTTGCATCACAAACAGATTCAGGTTGAATTGGTGTCACTTTCAAATGCTTGCATTTTTATGACCTCGCTCTATTACCTTCCTTTTCCTTTGTTTTTCTTTTGTTTTTGCCCCTTTTTTCTTTTTAAGTAAAAATGAAAACTCTGGTTTCCGGAATACTACCTTTTTTTTTTTTTCCTTTTTAATTCACATGTGATATTTAGACTAGGTGTTTGAAGCAGTACAAATGCTCTATTTGTATATTATGTATACAGAAATAAAATGGTTCCGTGTAATAAGACATTTCCTGTTACTTTCATTTCAAATGTATGCCTCCCTGGTTTTCTTTGTGTGTTCAATCACGTTTTTAAAAGATTTGTATAAAGAATGGCAAGCTGGAGTTCTCCGTAAATAAGTGGACTAAAAAGAAAACAATTCATGATTTTCCAAATTACTTAATGGAGTTTTTATCTGGCAAAATCTACAAAGTGTATGCTTTTTCTAAATAAAATAGTTTTCTTAGTGTATCACTTGTCTGTTGTTTTTTGTTTTTATTTGATACTTGGGATTTTTTGCAAAACCATGTAACTGCATTTATTGCATCAGTTTGGCTGAGGGCTGGGTAAAAAAATATAGATTTTTCGATTAATTGATTCAAATTTTTACGAGCCGATATCAATCCCAAGAATGGATTAGTCTGTTTTCAGTTGATGAATGGAACACTGTAGTGCGCCGCTGCCTCCCATCCAATAAATCGCAATAAGCTTTGTGCTCTTGTTACTTTTGATATGAAATAAAGTTACAGATTTCAAATTGTGTCCATTTTACAGGGTTTCCACACGCCTTGAAAGTACTTGGATTTCAGACACATGAATTCAAGGCCTGGAAAGTACTTGAAAACAAATATTGGTCCTTGAAAGTGCTTGAATTAAATTTGAAATAAATTGTGAAAATTATAACACGTCCCTCTTAGTCCTAGTATATTTGTTTTGGAACCAAACAGATATCGCCCCCCCCCCCCTTGACTACCATAGTAGGAAAAATATTTACTATGGTAGTCAATGGGGGGTGAGATCGGTTTGGTTACTGACATTCTTCCAAATATCTTTCTTTGTGTTCAGCAGAACAATGAAATTCAAACAGGTTTGGAACAACTTGAGGGTGAATAAATGACAGAATTTTCATTTTTGGGTGAACTAAGGGTTATAAAGCCACAATTGTCAAGTCAGAATTGTGATATATAAATTGCAGTTCTGATTTTTTTTTCCTTAGAAGTGCTCATTTATATCTCTCAATTCTGACTTTCTTTTCTCAGAATTGCAAGCTTATATCTATAATATATTGTATATATTCTGACTTTAAGCCACAATTATGATCCATATAATCCTTTTTTTT
>RJVU01078462.1:1805595-1831703 GCA_003731715.1 Anabarilius grahami
CTTTACTATGTTTTTACTCAAGTAATGATTCATAAAAAAACGAAAACCAAAACTAGTATGGAATAATTGTTAATGTTAGTGATAAGAAAGCCGCAAATGGTTTTAATATATTTCCAAAATTAATGTACAAATGATTCTGTACCTCTTCCGGGTTAAAATGGATGCAAATACAATAGATGGATTAAAATGTTAAGTATTGTAAGAGATCTTTCATGACGCTCCATATGTGATGTGAATTTGATAGGTGCTTGATATAAAATAAACGGTCCTTGAATCTGGTGTTCAGGAAAAAGTGGAAACCCTGATTTTATTACGAAATTCAAAAAATAAACGCTGTTTAATTTGGTGCGATAGATTAGCGTGCCTCAGTTCAAGAGAAGTGCCAGCGCAAAACACACGTGAACTGATCATCTCCTTTGCTTTAATACCAGTTACAAAATAAATGAATGAACATCTGAAGGTACACTATATTGCCAACAGTTTTGGGACGCCTGCCTTTACGTGCACATGAACTTTAATGACATCCCATTCTTAATCTGTTGGGTTTAATATGGAGTTGGTCCACCCTTTGCTGCTATAACCGCTTCATCTCTTCTGGGAAGGCTTTCCATAAGGTTTAGGAGTGTGTTTATAGGAATTTTTGACCATTCTTTTAGAAGCACATTTGTGAGGTCAGGCAGTGATGTTGGACGAGAAGGCCTGGCTCGCAGTCTCCGCTCTAATTCAACCCAAAGGTGTTCTATCGGGTTGAGGTCGGGACTCTGTGCAGGCCAGTCAAGTTCCTCCACACCAAACTCGCTCATCCATGTCTTTATGGACCTTGCTTTGTGCACTGGTGTGCAGTCATGTTGGAACAGGAAGGGGCCATCCCCAAACTGTTCCCACAACGTTGGGAGCATGAAATTGTCCAAAATGTCTTGGTATGCCGAAGCTTTAAGAGTTCCTTTCACTGGAACTAAGGGGCCAACCCCTGAAAAACAACCCCACACCATAATCCCCCCTCCACCAAACTTTACACTTGGCACAATGCAGTCAGGCAAGTACCGTTCTCCTGGCAGCTGCCAAACCCAGACTCGTCCATCGGATTGCCAGACAGAGAAGTGTGATTCGTCACTCCAGAGAACACGTCTTCACTGCTCTAGAGTCCAGTGGCGGCTTTACACCACTGCATCCGACGCTTTGCATTGCACTTGATGTAAGGCTTGAATGCTGCTGCTCGGCCATGGAAACCCATTCCATGAAGCTCTCTACACACTGTTCTTGAGCTAATCTGAGGGCCACATGAAGTTTGGAGGTCTGTAGCTATTGACTGCAGAAAGTTGGCGACTTCTGCGCACTGTGAGCCTCAGCATGCGCTGACCCCGCTCCGTGATTTTACGTGGCCTAACACTTTGTGGCCGAGTTGCTGTTGTTCCCAATTGCTTCTACTTTGTTATGATACCACTAACAGTTGACCGTGGAATATTTAGTAGTGAGGAAATTTCACGAATGGATTTATTGCACAGGGGGCAACCTATCACGGTACTACGCTTGAGTTCACTGAGCTCCTGAGAGCGACCTATTCTTTCACAAATGTTTGTAGAAGCAGTCTGCATGCCTAGGTGCTTGATTTTATACACCTGTGGCCATGGAAGTGGTTGGAACACCTGAATTCAATAATTTGGAGGGGTGTCCCAATACTTTTGGCAATATAGTGTGTTAAAAGATAGAGTACAACTTACCAAAAACCTCTCATGTAATAGTCTCATGTAATAGCTCAATCAGTGTTTCAACTGTGGAAAGTTAAATAGTAAGAAAATAGTAGAAAGTAGAAAAAAAAAAAACGAAAAACAAGAATTCAGGTTGATTTTTAGTTTTTTGTTCAGGGGTGGAAAAATTTATAAACAGCTTGAATATTCCATTTCTACACGTGGGCGGGAATTAAACCCCCTTTCTGCTGATTGGTCAGCCGAAGATCAAACCGTGCTGTCATCGGTTCTTCCTCAGTACCGCACAGCAGAATAATAGTCCTCAGCTGCTGCAGTTTTACGGATTTTTAACGCGTTTATTGCAACTACATTTCATCTTTTTCTCATCAACAACAACACAACCCGTGTTGGGGCACAGCCTAGGGCTTTCTTCTGTGTAGATACACTTTGCATCAGCTGGGTATGGCAGGGTATGACTGCCTACTCTGGTAAGCCAGTAAGTTTAAAAATAAAATAAATATATAAATTAAATATAATTAGTTGTAAATTAACCTAATACTTTTTACACGCTAATACAAAAAGGAAAGAATAATGCATTGACTAGGGTAGGCTATATAGGCCTATCAACGTTCACACAAGAACTGTCAGAGATATTAAAATGCATACTCTGAGTTTTATAATGTCGAAAATGAAGGTAATAAGCCTTTTGAACAACATCAAGATGAGTAGTTACCCTAGTTCACACAGTTCCAATAAGTTGCGATGGGTTAAACTAAGCAAATAAACGCACCTGCAGTCAAGCGCAGACCAGTATTGAAGTGTACAGGAAATATGCAGCAGTCATAGCTTTTTCTGAGTTTTTTCATTAATATTGAGTATTAACTGATATCAAACATAACGGTGGGTGTTATTTTCTCTGCCAAATAAACTTCCAAAGCAAAGTCATTGTGCGTTCTCTCCAGGCTATCCAGTGTGTCCCACACCTTTCCCACACAGATTTTCAGAGTTGACCTTCTAAACAAAACAGGCCTAAGAAGTAGACTAATGGGCAGCGTATGGGAGAAGATGCGAGGTACATTCATATTTATGAAATGAACACCTAAAATAGCCTAGCCCATTTCTCACATGCGTAGTTAACCATAAGTGAATTTTTCTACACAAATATAACATTAACAAACATTATAAACCAAATAGCCTACATGTTAATGGTTATTTTACTTCCCCTCACTCCATGACAAATCTTTAAATGAATGGTATTCAGAAAAAAAATATATAAGTAGCCATGTATAGCCCAATAAAAAAAATAGGCTATGTATAGTTCCATTCATTACAAACAACATTTATTTGAAACAAGCCTAAAATAATTTTATTTTAATTGTTACATCCCCTTTTTGTCTAGGGGTGGTGGGAGAGTAACATTATTAATAAGGAAACAAAACGTGTCCCCACGAAAATCAGGGCAAAAATGAGAGAGAGTTGGTTCTGTCTGCAATCCCAGCACTCACAAACATACACAGAGAGAAACTCTTCAAGGTTTTAATTAAAAAGCCTCTTTCACAGCAATTAAGAATAAGGTAAACAGTAATGATAGTTCAAAAAGAAATGATAATTAGAAGCTTCTAGCTTCAGGAAGGGGTTAAAGCCAAAATAAACAAAAGGGGTAAACTACCTGGGAGTAAGGGAATCTAATTAACCTATCAAATAAACAACAAATCTTATCCCTGAGTACCTTACTATCCCAAAACAGGAGAAAAGCAAGGGTTAGTAAAAACAAAAGTGGCACCCACCTCCCTAGTGCATCTACAGGCAACAATAATGTGGCAGTTACACACTATCACTACAGCAGATACAACAGGTTTTCTTTAAGAAGCTTTAAGAGCACATATCCAACTATAGCCCTATTCGGACGGGATTACATGGGGAGGTGGGGGTAAAGTAGTAATTACCAGAGCTTCTCAACGATTTTAGTTCCGTCCGAATGTGCCATCTCAGTACTCATTACGGACAATGTCAGTAAAGATTACGGCGACTTTTACCTTCTGTAAAAAGGTCCGGAAAAATTGCCTCAGGTAATACTAATCCCGTTCGAATAGACCCGCTGTAAATATGTACGGTAAAATTCAGTCATTTCCTGTTTAAAAGTAGTTTTCTGCGCATTTTTCAAGCATGGAAGCACTTGAAGAAACATTAATTTGTGTTGTAGGTGGTGGGACAAGTCTGTGGCAAACCAAGTATTTTCCACATACTATTCAGAGCAAAAAGAAAATCGAAGCAATTGTCAGAGGCACAAAACTAATTTTATCTTTAGCTAAGTGCCTATTACCATCACAATTCAATCAGAATTTAATAAATAAATCGGACCTAACTGTTATATATAGTTTATATATTTATGTGTTTGCGCACATGGTATCAGGAAGCAGCGTATACCCACATGATGACAGGGAGGTGACGGCGGTGCGTAAATCGAGTTACCCCTCCCACTTCTGCTAGTTTTACTGCGATGTCTTGTCCCGTGCGAATTGGCCAATTAATATTACAGACATCCTGAGGTAAAATTACTTTACTCCACCTCCCCACGTAAAACTAATCCCATCCGAATAGGGCTTAAGTCTGGGAAAGCAGACAGGCCATGCTCTCTCTGGTGAACAACCAGTTCCCTCTGTTTAAATGCAAGTTCCTGTCCACAACTCTGACAAGGAACAGGTGGCATCAGTTAGGCTCCTGCTACAGGACAGGGAGGAACAGAGGAAAACAGGCAAAAACTACACTTCCCAGCAGGCTGTTGAGCATCAGGGAAACACAATCACACACACACATATTCACTAAATTAACAAAACAAAATACGTCCAGGGACGTAACACCCCCACCCATAAATTACAGATTACCACCGTGTAACAGTTCAGCAAAACATGTACTCGTGTACAAAGGTGTTAAATATTCACAGGTCAGCTGTCTGAACTGTTGGTTTTAGGCAGCGCATCCGCTATGACATTTTCGAATTCCTTCTTATGACTAATTTCTAAGTTGCACAATGAGGGACCAGCACATCAGGCGTTGATTAGAATTGTCCATTCAAGATAAGTGATTGTGGTCGGTATAAACTAACACCGGGGTACAACTACCTCCAACATAAACTTCAAATTGTTGCAGAGCCAAGATGAGAGCTAAGGTTTCCTTATCTATGATGCTGTAATTCTGCTGGCACTTGGAAAGTTTTCTGGAGAAGTAACATACTAGGTTTCTGGTTGTGCTTACTGGACAATTGGTCTACTCCAGAGGCATCTTCCTGCAGTAGAACTGCTCCTACCCCAGTTGCACTGACATTTATCTGCAGTTTAAAAGGCAGGGTGAAGTTTGGGGCAGCAAGCAATTATAATGTCCTTTGCAGCAGCAAAAGCATCAGCACACTCCTCACTCCATATTAACTTCTTAGAGGGACTCAGGAGGCTAGTTAATGGAGAGAGACTACAGTGGCGAAATTCTCACAAAATCCTCTGAAGTTGCCCACCATTCCCAAAAATCATCGCAAGTCTCGTTTATTCAAGGGAACTGGAAACTCTAGAATGGCTAAGACTTTAGCTTCCAATGGGCGAACTTGACCATGACCAACTTTCTTACCTAAGTAAGTCACAATGGCTTTTGCAGTGTCACATTTCGCCAGGTTCAAAGTCAATGAAGCTGTGTCCTAAAATGCTTGTTTTTTGTGTCGACAGCTTATAAAAACGTAGTTCTGTTTTTTTTTTTTAAGCTTGTTTGCTGTACACCCTGTCACGTAGCAGCTTTTAGATATTATTCTGCTTTTTGTTATAAGTCAGAAATGACAAGGAGGCAGCTTCACGCAATTCAAAGTCAATGGAGAGGGTTGAATTGTCCCCCAAGAACTGACGATGGCACGGATTGATCTTCGGCTGACCAATCAGCAGAAAGGGGCGTTTTGATTTCCGCCCACATGTAGAAATCGAATATTTAAGCTGTTTGTTCATTTTTCTACCTCAACCAAAAACAAAAAATCAAGCTGAAAAAACTAAACAAAAAAGAAGCCATTTTCTCATTTTTCTAATTTTAGAATGAAATCAAAAAACGACAATGATTGAAACACGGATTCTAAAAATATATGAGTGCCATTATCTCAAGATGCACACCAGTAATGTTTTTTTCTAATCCTTTAAGACCAGAAGGCATTTTTAGAGTTTTTTCTTTTCTGAGCGACATACACAAAAGTGAAGACTCAACTCCAAAACTTTAGCAAGGAGAGTCAAAAGGTAGGTATCGTTTGATAGAACACTTTTTAACTTTACATTTGGACATTTACATGCTGAGAAACTGCTGATAAAAGACAAAATATATATACAATTTTTATTATAATTTTTCATATTTTTTTATTTGACATGGAATAACTCAGGAAGGAAATAAGATCGAAGAAATATTAATTTTGGTGATGCTCTACTACATGTGAGCTGCATCTGGTTCAAATTTTGTGGTGATAGCATAAAGTATAGTTGAATAAAGTATTATTCATTTTTTCGCAGCTAGATGGCGCCCACGGGCGGTTTAGAGGCCCTTCTCAGCACTCGTTAGGAGTTTATCAAAATGGTTAGATGCATTTCTAAGCTTGAAAATGATATCTATTTTGTGTTATTCCACGATGGAAAACGAACATGGATGGTTCCAGGAACATTGGATACACACCGCATCCCGGAAAGATAATAATAAATAAATAATAATTTGTTACATTTATATAGCGCTTTTCTGGGTACTCAAAGCGCTTTACATATAGAAGGGGGAATCTCCTCAACCACCACCAATGTGCAGCATCCACCTGGATGATGCGACGGCAGCCATATTGCGCCAGAACGCCCACCACACAGCAGCTTATTTGTGGAGAGGAGACAGAGTGATGAAGCCAATCAGTATATGGGGATGATTAGGAGGCCATGATGGACAGAGGCCAATGGGCAATTTCGGCCAGGATGCCGGGGTTACATCCCTACTCTTTTCGAAGGACATCCTGGGATTTTTAACGACCACAAGAGAGTCAGGACCTCGGTTTAACGTCTCATCTGAAGGACGGTGCTTTTTTACAGTATAGTGTCCCCATCACTATACTGGGGTGTTAGGACCCACACAGACCACAGGGTGAGCACCCCTGCTGGCCTCACTAACACCTCTTCCAGCAGCAACCTAGTTTTCCCAGGAGGTCTCCCATCCAGGTACTAACCAGGCTCAGCCCTGCTTAGCTTCAGTGGGCAACCAGTCTTGGGCTACAGGGTGATATGGCTGCTGGCTGGGAGACATGTTTTTAGCCAAGTATGTAACATCATTTCTTGAGTAATATCTTGTGAGCAACGCAATAGATTGTTCATTTTCATCGTGAGAATCTGCTTTAAATAATGATGTGCCATTTTCTATGATCTGTGCATTTTTCTTGAAGTTATGAGCACGTGAAATATACATATTTGTATTCAGTTAGCAGCTGTGCACTGTTTTTGTTGTAAACGCATTTTACTCAGACTCATTAGAGGGTGAAAACAAGGCAACAGGAGCAGGTTGGAGGCTTGATCTGAACGTGTAAAGCAGGGGTCCCCAAACTTGTTCCTGGAGGGCCGGTATCCTGCAGAGTTTAGCTCCAACTTGCATCAGCACGCCTTCCTGGAAGTTTCTAGTATGCTTAGTAGGACCTTAATTAGCTGCCTCAGGTGTGTATGATTAGGGTTGGAGCTAAACTCTGCAGAGACACCGGCCCTTCAGGAGCAGGAATGGTGACCCCTGGTGTAAAGTCTCAAATTTTGTATGCAAAAAGAATTATTGTGCTACCTATATGGGTTCAGTTTTTATTGGCTCTTAAACAGACACGCAAACAGGTTAAAGGGTTAAGGCATGTTTATAAAAGCTAGTTCAATGTCCTAACTGAACTAAGGCCTAATCCTGGATTAATATAAGCCCTGTCTAAAACCAGGCACAAATGTTCTTCAGTATTTAATGCAAGTTTTTATGACAGCCACCATTTAAATAAATAAATAAAAAATAATTGGATTTGGAGTAGAAATATAATTATGTAATTGCAAAGTTAGTATTATAACTTTATTATTCTAAAAACTTCCTTGAGTGTAATTTAAGTGTGTCATGATCACCAGCTGGAGTGCCCTTGAGAGCCACCAGGAGGCACTGAACCAAGGGCTGCATCCGAAAACCTAGGTAGCTGTCTTGCTGCCTCGCTGCCTTATAAGAGAATGACTTGTACGGCAGCGTTTGTGCATGAAGGCACCTCACGAAACTGATTTCGGACAGACTTCTGAGGCAGCGTAACAGTTTAATGATCTACAGCAAAATAGCGCGAGCTTTGGTGAGAACTAAACAAATAATGAATTACTACAGTAGTCATTTCTCGATAGGAATGATATCAAAATTGAAATATGTTGGTCAAAATCGTACATTTATACACAAACTGAGCAGCAAACGCAACTT
Source organism: Anabarilius grahami (assembly GCA_003731715.1). Classification (NCBI taxonomy): domain Eukaryota; kingdom Metazoa; phylum Chordata; class Actinopteri; order Cypriniformes; family Xenocyprididae; genus Anabarilius; species Anabarilius grahami. The sequence continues at coordinate 1,813,749 of RJVU01078462.1, forward strand.
TCGGACGCAGCTAAGGATACATCTATGCTTCCTTCAAAAATCGATCTGAGGAAGGTATCTCATGAGACAGGAAGTGAAGCTAACATTGGATTCAGACGTGCCTTGATGCCTTACTACCTTGAAATGTGTCCTCAGAAGGCAGCATTTTCCAGTTTTCGGACGCAGCCAAGGACTTTCACCATTTCATCAACAACTTCATTTCCCATCATCCTTTGCCCAGACTCATCTGCCATTATTGTTTTCAGCTGTGTCTCATTTGTGTCATTACCCTCAGTAGTTCTGCCTATAAAAGCCTGGTCTTCACAGTCACTCATCGCAAGATGTTGTTTGTCTGTTAGACTGCACTTCAGAGCTTTTGTATTCTTGTTTTCCCTGTGTCTTGGTTTCTGGTTTATTTCCCATGTTCTCTGGATTTTCTGTTTTGTGATTTGGATTTCATCGTTGTTTGGACTGGTCACTGCTGTGTATGACCTTTGCCTGTTTTTTGACTCCGTTTATGGATTACCCTTCAATAAATGCTGCACTTTTGTACAGTTTTGTACAGTAGGCTAATTCCTTCTGATGTATTTGGTAACACACTTAATTACTAGTGGATTACCATTAGTGGTTAAACGGATCGTTGTTGATCTGTGATCCATACGGACCAAGCCCTACGGTTCGGCATGCATGTGATTCGCGGATCAATTGCAAGTTTCACCGCAATAGAATTTTGTCTTGCTAGTTTACACATTAAATAGATATAAAACCATTCCAGCGCTAGAAGAGGCAAAAGAGGATTTAATTCGGTAGGCTATCGGACGCCACGCTGTTATCGGTGCGCACAGACGCACATACAAGGCTCGCGCGCACACAGAGAGAGAGGCATTTCTCTTTCGCGTCCTCAATGCACTTGGATGGTCAGTCAAAATACCCCTCTCGGCAAGTACTCTCGTAAACACATTCGGTTATGTCTTAATTGAATGAGGTGAGAATTCGAATGTGTATCTATCGGATGTGTGTGTGCATGAGGTTACTCTTAAAGTGACAGCAACCTATAAATACCTGCGGTTGTCTGTCATGTAAATCAAACAACAAAACACAGCTTTAACTAAGATTAATCTTTATTAAATTTATGCAGTGAACAGTCATTTTGTATTTAATTATTACATTTCTGTACATGAAAATTAATACTACAGTTAGACCTTATACTTTATTTGTAACTTTGTTGTATTTATTTATGCTTGTAATTGGTGTACAGTATTTGTTTTTTTCACTTGCCTTTAATAATGTATTAGTTAGGCTAGTAGTTTCTGCTGTGTATCGGAGTAGTTAAAGAGGGCTAAGTAATAAATGCAAAGTTACCCCCCAATTTTATTTATTTTTTTTGGTGCTGATCCGGAAAATGATCCGATCCGTGACTTAATAACCGTGATATGATCCGAACCGTGAGTTTTGTGATCCGTTGAACCATGATCTTCACTTTAGAATACTGATCCAAATAAGTAGCAGTTCCTTTAGTAAATCTTGTCTTAAGTTATTACTATCCAATACTTTACAAAAACCTCAAAAGTTTACAATGACTTCAGTAGTTACTAGAGAGTTATCATGTTTCTCGCTTTAGAATAGGCTACTGATCCAAATAATTAGTAATTCCTTCTGAAGGTAATTTGGTAATACTTCAGTCATTACTAGAGTGTTACCATGATCTTCACTTTAGAATTAATTATACATTGTGCATTATTCACATTAATTATGAACCTGTATATAGTAGTTCTTAGTAGTTCTCTGGGAGGTATGAAAAAAATAGAAGTTACTGATAAGCTAATAGTGAACTACCACTTTCAACTGAGCACTGTTACTTACTAATTCATTCATCAGAGTTTATTGTTAGTTAATAGTAGTTACAAGAGTGTTAATAATGCATTACTCATTTGCTCCTGTGTAGTTATTCATTAATGAAGGATCAGTTTTCTAAAGGGTTACCAAATTCCCTAATACAGGCTGATAAAAATGAACAACTACCGAGTCATAACTATCACCATTTTCCCTCATATTAAAAAAAAAAAAGAAAAAAATTATTGGAGTGCAGCACTCGTGTTTACATATCCTCACATTATGACTAATAGTTTTAGATGCATTAATGGATTCCAGAATTTATAACTCTCCTGTGACCTTTACCAAATCATCTCCTTGGAATTACAAGGTTCTATCTGCATTCTGCGCAGTTTTGAGATATTGAGCTTCAAAGTTTTTTGCATTCCATTTGACTTTGCAGACAGAACCTTTTCTGTTTTCTAAATAAAAAGTCCCAAAATGTACACAACTTAAAAAACAAATCACATAATGTTAATAATGTCACAGAATAAGAATATGTGAATAACTCAAATTTGACGAAATGTTTTCTCATGAATGGGGTGGATTTACAATTCCTCTTCTTATATTATATAATAAATTGGAAATCATAGTTTTCTTAAAGGTTCACCGAACATGAATGACGCACGAGAACAAACCTCTTCTGGAAGCTCAAACGTGCTGCTTAACACACGAGAATGAACCTCATTAGTTACGCAGCACGTTTGCGCTTCCGAAGAGGTTTGTTCTCGTGTGTCATTCATGTTCGGTTGAGCTTCTGTTTATGTCCGCAGATAAAAAATCATAAAAAGTGATCGAGTCTCTTCAGAAAATTTGGACTAAACCGCTCAATTCATATGGATTCGTTTTCTAATTTCTTTATGAACTTTTTGAAGCGTCAAAGATCAAGTTGCACAGGCAGTCTATGGAGGGAGAGAATGCTGTCAGATTTAATCAAAAAGATCCTCATCAGTGTTCTGAAGATGAACGATTATCATGCAAACATTATCATATTATAATATGAAGAATTATCATACAACACTATACATGTTTAATATCATTTGAAATGTCTCAGTGTGAATGGTTCAGTGGTCCCATCCCCACAGAAGTAAACCAAAAGGTAATAAAGGTTTTTAGAGTTTAGAGATACATTGCTTACTGTGGTAGGGGTGTCCTCTCCCAGGGTCTTCCATGCAAATTAATACCTTCTGTTCCCAAAAGGTGTAAACTACCACGGTCTGGAACCTTGATTAATGTAAATTCCTATTGTAAGTTCTTGTCCCACTTTGAGGGATGTTTTGTTTTGGTCTAGGTATTTAAAGAAACATTGCATGAGGCTCAGAGTGTGATTCTGTAGTCAGATCAGCCCATTCCAGACCCATTCTCCTTATTTTATTGTACTAGCCATGACCTCTGGTTAATGTTTCAGCTTTATTCAAGTTGTTATATAGTTCTATTATTAACTATAGGGGGCTAGATGAAAAAAATACTATTGAGATAATTGCAAGCATTGGGGAGGCATTATTTTATAGTAGCCATAACCTCTGATTATTGTTTGCACTTTAACTAAAGCCAGGGACACACTTAACGACTAGCTGAAACATTCTAAGACTGAACTGAACACACTTAAAGACTGTTTCCTTCAACTAGAGCAGATTTTAACCTTTGACAGTCAGAGAAGGGCACAAATGTTTACTATTGAATCAGACTACTACACAACACATTTAATGATTGGTGAGTCACGACGGGACATTCTGCCAAACTCAGCTGTGTGAGATCTTGTACTGAAACAAACATGGATATCAAAAGACAAAGTATATCAAATACGCTACTTATTTGCAGTGCAATTTGTGCATAATAAAATGGAAAAAATCCTGTCAACACTGGTGGTTTAATTTATGAAAAGTTAAACATAACTCGAATTTAAAAAAAAATTCACAAAGTCCTTTTTTTCTCTTTCAAGTTTTCTTTTTGCTGTTATTGCCTGAGTAGACACATTTCATTATCCATTTCCTGATTAATTTCATTAATTACAACATTTCTAGTGCTATTTTTTTAAACCTATAATCAAGCAATAGTATAGACTGTTATTCTCAAATCAGGAATTAAAATCGAATTTGTTCGTTCTGAGCAAAAAGTCTGGGCTATTTTTTCGTTCCGTTTCCAGAGTTACCAATTACCGGTTAAAACGAAAAAAATAGTGCTTTATTTATTCAGAAACAGAAGTCATTCAGAATGTTATTTGTATATTTTAGTTTTCATTTTATCAGTCTAAAGTAAATGTACAACGCTCCCAAAACTATTTAACGGGACTGACAACACTGGAAACTCTGAAAGCATGGCTTAATTTGACAGAAGAGCTGCAGAGATATTCAAGGAACTGTATTTCCTCATCTCAAATATACTATTAGATATAATTAGTGTAGCCTTTATAGGATAGGCCTATAAAATGATTTTATTTACAAATGTCATGTTTGTGATTTTTTTTTTTAATTCGTTAGACTAACATATATACAGTAGTGATACAAAGTCCAATTCATTTCTGTGAACCGGTTCTTTTCGGAAAGTTCGGCTCAATGAACCGGTTCAAAAAGCCGATTCATAGGTTCCTGACGTCATCATGCAATGATGTCACTATGCATTTCTTTTCTAACAACTCAGTGTCATGTTATATCGATGAAACCTTCAAATAAAGTCATTTGTGTCAACACACATTGAAACATTCAAATAAAAAGTTATTTGCATTAATGCATATTGCTGATTATTGCCTTTCATTCACTTAAGTTAAAGGTGTTTGTGATCACAGTTTTATGTAAGGTAAGACTGACCAATATTGAGTAGCCTACATCTTGGATAAGATTCACAACTACAGCACACATTTGATACACAAACTCAGAATATTTACAGAATGCAGTTTCACTTTTTTTCCGTATGCAGAACAAAATGAATAGCCTAAAACAATTAACGCGAAGCAAGTGTAAAATCAGTCCAATGGCTTGACGGAACGTCATAGGTGGGTGACGTCATTGACCAGGAAACTTTAAAGCATACCCAGACCAAACAATGTCAGCTTCTATGTCGTCAGCAAGCACTCTATGTTTTGTCATTCATATTTATTGTTGTCTGTCTACCAACATATTTTCAGTATGGCGAGCAAACAGCAGTTCAAATCGTATTCGTTGTTTGTTTGGGAGAGGATACCTTTTGGCCTGTTGAACATGAGACCCTTACAGTGGTGGCTCAGAACCAAGGGGCAACCCTTTTCACATGATCAAGGTCACGCGGCAATGCCTTTGTTCCTGTCCCAAGACCCAGTGTTGGGGGCTCCTTGTTGTCGCTTAGTGCTAACGACAGATGTTTCCCTTACGAGTTGGGGAGCGATCCTAGATGGACGCTCAGCTCAAGGCCTGTGAAGGGGCCATCATCTCACATGGCACATAAATTGTTTGGAAATGATGGCAGTGTTTCTAGCATTAAAACACTTCCTCCCAGACCTCAGGGGCCACCATGTTCTAGTTCATTCGGACAATACATCAGTGGTTGCTTACATAAATCATCAGGGGGGTCTGCGGTCTCCCCACTTTATAAATTGGCACACCAGGTCCTCCTGTGGGCTCAGGAAAAGCTCTTCTCTCTTAGAGCTATGTATATTCCAGGGTCGATGAATCAGGGAGCAGACTGAGAGCCTCCTGTCGAGGCCAGGGGATCTTTTTGCTTCTCAAGAGACGACTCACTGTCCGCTCCTGGTTCTTCCTGATGCAGCCACCCCCTCTGTGGGACTGCTTACCACACTCCATTAGGTGGCATGTCAGTTGGTAGAGACCCCTTAGTAGTTTGTTTCCTTTGTGGCACTTTGAGGCTGAGGCCTGCATCTCAATCTAGAGTACCATAATGGGATTTGGCCACTGTTCTAGAAGGCCTTTCTGTGGCTCCCTTTGAGCCTTTCGAAGAAGTATCTGAGAAGTTTCTGACTTTGAAAGTCCTCTTTCTCCTTGCCATCATGTCTCTCAAGAGAGTTGGAGACCTGCAATCCCTTTCGGTATCTCCTTCAAGTTTAGACTGCACCAGGCATTTCCAAGCTTTCACCATGCTTTTCTTCACCCTAGACCAGGGTGTATTTCTAAGGTTCCCACTAATTTGGCAAGAACTATTACACTGCAGGCCTTCTTTCCTCCTCCTTTCAGTACTCCAGACCAGGAAAAAATAAATCTGCTGTGGTGACTGACGACATCTGGGGGACGACCGACGGAGACTCGGCAGATGGATCCATGGGTGCAGACGGAGAGCCAATGACCTCCCGCGATATCGCTGGCTCTGGAGATCTCGGCGGTGTCGTGGTGACGCCCTTCGAAGGCGGAGCCAAAGTACCCGACGGCTGTGGTGGAACCGGTGTGACGGAGGACGGAGGTGACCCGAGGGGAAGAACGAACCTGCTGCAGCCGTAGGGGTGGAGGGACAGAGTGCAGTGGACGGCCCGCAAGTCCGTGGCAGAAGTGGTGTGATGACTGACCAAGGGGGAGCCGGCAGGATGAGGGAGCCCGGAGGAGCCGTCAGTCCGAGGGTCTCCTGTGGACCCAAAGGTGGGAGGAGGCATCACAGGATCCTCTCGCACGGGCGATGCAGGTGGATGCACGATCTGCGGCTCGACGTCACGGGGACTCCCCTGGAGATGACGCAGGGCTGTAGACATTCAGCAGCGGAGGGGCTTAAGGACTGGCTGAGTTTCGCGGTGACATCAATGTTGACAGAGCAATGGCAAGGATGACAGAGTTCATGCAGATTACTGCAAAAAGGAAATCATATTACATATGGTCAATAGTACAGTGCATAGATAGTGATAATGATGATACCAGGTGGGATAGGGTGGGAGTTGTTATTTCCTCACTGAAGTTGATCAGCCAGTCCTCACTCTCCGTAGTAATTTCTCCCTCGTTCGCTGATGTCGTGGGCTCACGCCCCTGGTCAGACATGTGATGAAGTGCCACTTCCGGGGTGAGGGTCACCTCTGTCCTCTTTGTCTCGGGCTCTGGTTGACGCGTTGTGGCGGGTGGTAACTCTCCATGTGCGGGGGGCTCGCACGAGTACTCCAAGGTCGATGGAGGTGATTCAGGCTCTGGGTCTGGCTGTGTTCTGGACCGAGAGGTGACGCTCTCAAGACACCAGATGGTTGATTCTCTCCAGCTCAGTCCAGAGGTGTCTGGGAGGTCCAGTGACTTCAGGGTCTCGTCATCGTAGGGGCAGGAGAAGGCGATGTGGAAAAACTCTGTGGCAAAACATGAAAAATTGCGGCTCTTCTGAGCCACAGACGCAAACTAGTTTGCAAGATCCATTTCTTGGTCCGGTATCCTGTCACATAGTGTTGCAGGAAGGCAGATGAGAAAGACGAGTACAATCCAACACAAAGTTTTAATATACAGAAGATCAAACAGACAGGTGAGCAGGCAGCAACACATACACTTAAGATTGATGATACCAGACTTGGAGTTAGATTATGATGGGCTTGTCACTACCTTTTGCCTGCGTGGGTATTTTGTTCCCTAATGTGTCTGGTTCCCTGAGAACAGGGAACGAGACACTGCGCTTCTTAGCCATTCCTTCGGGCTGCCTGCACAGTCCCTTCAGATGAAGAAGTGGATGACATATTCTCTAGGCGCTCCTTTTATACTTCCTGTTCGCACTAGCAGTGACGTCATGGCTGATGCCGGACAATTACAATTGTTGTGATTCTACTATACTTCAGCCATCAGTCACGCTGAGGCATTCCTCAATGTGTCTCAGGACGCAGTGTCTTGTTTCCTGTTCTCAGGGAACCAGGGTTACAGTCGTTGCAGGTTGGTACAGGTTGCAGAGAGGCACACATATGGAGACTCCTCTTCATGCAGCAGCCTAGAAAGACTGTGTAAGCATAGTAAATAAAGCTCCTGCTGGAATTTGGGGCAGATGTAAACGCACGAAAACTCCAGGTTAACGGACCCGTAGATGTTGCTCCTCCAGAGAGCCTTACAGAGGACTTCCTATTGATTTATGAAGTGAGTTAAATGTGCAGCAGCACTGCAGGCTCAAAATTTTGCATGTTTTACTGCATCAGTCCATATAAGCTGTGTTCCTTTTGCAGCGACACCCCATTCTCTACGTCAACTGTGCCATCAGCAAATTAGGGAGAGTTTGGAACGTTCCTGACAACATCTTCTACCACATTTGGCCCTCCCTAAAGCTATGAAGAACTTTCTACAATATAGATGGTGTCATGATGTTGATTTGACAAGAATAGGCTAACAATGTCCTTGGCATATAAATACTTGAATAAGTTAATAAACTTGTGATCGGTACCCCATCTTCTTTATCTTAGGCCTGGGACACACTAGACGATTTTCAATTCTTAACCAATTTTAAAACTGTGGGAGACCTCAGATATAATGACTGTTTCAACCGATTTTTAGCATTATAATCCTCTGAACGCACATACTAGATGATTCGACCAGACTGCGAGATCACACACCTGTTGAATGCAGGAAGGATTTCACAGTAAGACAAGATCTCACAGAGACTCGCGAGATCAGACGTGATCCTTGCATCTGCATTTTACTAGAGAACCCTCGCTTTCAGATACTCAGTCATTTGTCTATCTCACAGTAAAATTAAAATCTGAAGATTTAGTAAACTTGAAGCTAAAGTTCAAGTAAATGTTTATTTGTCCAACTGACAGTAAAATTAAAATGTGAATTATTTAATTAACTTGTAGCTAAATTAATGTTTAATTATCCATCTGATTAGTAAAATTAAAATGTATACCTCTGCAAATCCATTAAAAATAATTTACAACTGCAACTACAAACAACTAATAAATTGTGATTTTTATCGCAACATTTTGTTTATGATGCATAAATGTCAATTTTAACAATGAAAAGTAAAACACAGACAGTGNGAATATAATAATTGTTCATAAAACGTTGTGAATTATTGTATTCATATTCCACCCATAAATTGATTAATAACTGTACGAACACGCTACTTCGTTACAACAGTGATGCATGTGAAACAACAATAATGTGCATAGATCTGATCTACTGTCTTAAAATATAACTGATTCGTAATCATAATATGGTTAGTTTCTATTGATATCGAAGTGTATGCTTAATATGTAGCTTTGTGTTTGTCTCTATCGCCTAAGGGGTCCTTGCCCTGAAAAACACAATACCCCTGTACTATGCACTAAAACACTATGCTTACCCACTATATGTATGTAGTGTATGAATTTTAAAAGGTTATTTTGTCATTCAATATCAGAGTCTGTTAACCCCCTCCCCCTTTCGTAATTAAAGATGCGACAGTTATGATGCATTCATGTGCTATTGGAAATTTGATAATTCCCACTTCTGAAGTCGTGATTAGGCTCATCGCATTCAAGTTTCGAATTGGGAGGGTGTTCATGTGCAATTTTTACCAAGGAAACTCGTATTTATGATAATTCCGAAAGCACATGAAGGCTGCATAAAGTGCATGAAGCGTCCAACGTTCCACACTTCGGCTGTCCAAAATCGCCCCCATACCCTTGAATAGGCACTATTTGAGGGGACAGCCATTTGTAGTGGTGTCCGAAACCATAGTGGACCTTATCTAGTGCACTCATTCAATCCCACAATGCACAACAGTAACGAGTGTAAAACCGATGTACGCAGAAGTATAGACAGAGAACCAGAGTCACCAGAAAGCAGTAGATCATTCACTACCTTTACAAGTGCAGTTTCAGTACTATGGAGGGGGCGAAAACCAGATTGAAAGGGATCAGAGATAATTTTCAACTAGAAAAGACTGGAGTTGGGAGGCAACAGTGCTTTCCAGTAATTTAGCTATGAAGGGTAAATTTGAAATAGGACGGTAATTAGATAGAACTGAGGGGTCGAGGTTGGGTTTCTTGAGAACAGGGGTAACTGCAGCAGTTTTGAGTGGCAGAGGAAATGAAGCAGAGGTAAGAGATGTATTGATGAAGTGCGAGATAGGTGCAGAGATGGAAGAATGGCAAAGTTTCAGGAGAGAAGTAGGAGCAGGATCAAGTTGACAGGAAAAAGAGTTGGATTTCAAGATTAACTTAGAGACAGAAGATGGGGTCGTCAAAGAAACACAAGGCAGAGTTTGACTGGATAGATTTGGTGGATAGCTGAGCTTTGTATCAGTAGAGAAGCATTGGTGGACGGCATCGTTCTTTTCAAGCAAATAATCCAGAAAAGAACAGCAAAGCTCATTAGAAGCTAGGGCGTCCTGGGGTGGAGGTTTAGTAAGCTTATTTATTGTCTTTTCTGACCAGAAGATGGCACCCACAGCTGAATCATCCATCCATCCATTTTCCAAACCGCTGATCCAATGTGGCGTAATATTATACAGGTTTAAATTCCTTTTTAATTGATTATTAAATTGTTTAATTAAGGTTTATACACGGTTTCCACGGTTACCTTTAACCTTGCTTTCTGAAACATATTTTCAACGATATTTTGTTTATAAAGCATAAACGGTTGTATTTTTTTCGAAAATGACCAATCGTTTCGCTAGATAAGACCCTTATTTCTCATCTGGTATCGTTTAAAGCCATTGAAGCTGCACTGAAACTGCAATTTGAACCTTCAATCTGTTGGTAACCATTGAAATACACTATATGGAGAAAAATCCTGCAATGTTTTCCTCAAAAACCTAAATTTCTTTTCGACTGACGAAAGAAAGACATGAACATCTTGGATGACATGGGGGTGAGTAAATTTATCAGGAAAAGTGTATTTAAAAGTGGACTAATCCTTTAAGCCTTGTTTATACTTTCGCCTGGCTCCGCAGCGCGAGCCTCCGCCGACTGCGCGCGCTCCTCCCCAAACGGACGAGGCGTTTATACTAGGCGTGTTTGATGAATCTCTGAAATTCGATAGGCAGATAAATTCAGTTGTGAAATCCTACTTTTTCCAGCTCAGACTTTTATCAAAAGTAAAGTCATTTCTTTCATTAAAAAATTTTGAAAAAGTAATCCATGCTTTTATTTCTTCACGGTTGGATTACTGCAACTGTCTTTTACATTGGGATTTGTCATTCAGCTTTGTCCCGATTTACAGGTAGTCCAAAATGCGGCAGCGAGACTTTTGATGGGTGCACGGAAACGGGATCATATCACTCCTATTTTACGTTCCCTACACTGGTTACCAGTACACTACAGAGTGGATTTTAAAATTTGACTTCTCGTTTATAAATCCCTAAATGGAATGGCTCCACCTTACCTTTCCACCCTTTTGACTGAGCACCATCCAACAAGATCACTGCGGTCATCTAATCAGATACTCCTGTCTATCCCTAAATCTAGGTTAAAATGTAGGGGCCTTTTCTGTAGTTGGTCCTAGACTCTGGAATGATTTGCCCATTTCAATTAGACTGGCTTCATCTCTATCTGTTTTTAAATCTAAGTTGAAAACATATTTGTTTGATATGGCATATAATACATGTTGAAGCACCCTTACATTGTCTTTTATTGTTATATTTTCATGCTGAAGCTCCAATTCTAGTCTATTTTATGGTATTTTTTTTTTACAATTCTCTGTGTATGTGTTTTATTGCTTAATAATTTTTTGACTTTTTACTTATTGTGTTTTTCTGTGTTTTTAGCTATTGCAAAGCACATTGGACAATGTAGATTGTATTTAATTGTGCTATATAAATAAATTGCCATTGCCATATACTTGACGTGCTCACCGTTGTACTATTCTTTGAAACGACAGGGGGCAACTCAGAGAAATTGTTCTCCAGATCATCAGGAAGCAGGGGTGAGAAGAAGTAAGGTACACACCGGTACACACGTCACAAATAGGCCTACACTTCACCAAACCCACGCCACAAAAGAACCAAAGAATCATGTAAAATCCAGTAAACCTTGAGATTATTGCTTGTGACAATAGAACAATATATTTGGATATGATATGAGAACATATGAATCAAACTAAATTAAACAACAATCTCTTAAAATAAAACTTTTGTATTTAATTTCATTAACATTTTTATTAAACATGGACCTTTATTTTAATTAAAAATGTTTATTTCTGCTATTGCAGGTTCATTTTATAAATGTAAGCAATTAATTTGGACAAGCGCAAACTGGGTACTGGTAAAGATGCCGGTACAGATGTTCCTGCTCGGCCAGAATCGGCTTGAAGTCGTGCCTCTTCTGGTGCGGAGCCGCGCGCAAAGTTGAAGTGCACATTGCCAGGCGAAATGGGGTCTCGCGCACTCAACGCGCACAACGCGATGACGTGCGGACGCGGAGGGTATAAAACCAAGCTTTACGTTACGTGTCCGTTGGTGCGGAGTGAGAGGGGCAGAGCGAGCGTTTTCAGTTCATTCCCATGGAAGTTGCACTCTCAGTGGACACGCACAGTTAGTCTGTCAGCGAAAACAAGGCAAGTGTGAGGAAAAGAAAAGTGGACACGGCAAATAGACGACTCAAATGTGAATGGACTTAATTTTTTTGTTTTATTTTGCCTGACCACCACAACGCAAAGACAGCGTGTTGAACAAAGAAAGTAAATGGTATGTGAGAAAGTATAGCGCTTGCTTTTATATTATTAGTTACAGAAAGGCAAACTAAAGGCTATAATACTTTCTCATTTATTGTCAACATATATCATTAAAACAAATCTCTGAATATCTAATTAACATTTAATTTCACAAACCTTGCATATTTAATCGAATCCAGCTGTGAGATCTTCTGAGGTGTCTTCTATTTGTAGCCCGCATGAACGCGTGTATTCTGTGCATGCCATCTAAAATAAAAGTTGTTTATTTTATAGTTTGTTTATTATATGTTTATTTTAAATTTTCATTTCATTTTCATTCAATAATTTAATTGTAATTTTCATATGTCTAATTTATTAAATATTAATGAATAAATATAAATTATACATATCATAGATATCGGCTTTATATCGGCAGGGTTGGGGAGTAACGAAATACCTAACTAAGTTACGTATTTAAAATACAAAATTTGAGTAACTGTATTTCATTACAGTTACATTTTAAATGGGTGGTAATCAGATTACAGTTACATTTGAAAAGTATTTTAGATTACAATGTAATTACTTTGAATTTCATTTAAACATCAATGTAAACTGTGACGGGTAATTAATGTAAAAAGCAATTGGTGATTCTCCGACTCTGACAGTCTGCAAAAGCATCAGCTACATTTCTGCTCATAAGTTTCATTCCCCCTGCAGAATATGCAATATTTTAATCATTTTAACCAAATAAGAGGGATCATAAAAATTGCAAGTTATGTTTTATTTAGTACTTTCCTGAATAAGCTATTTCACATAAAATATACTTGCATATATTCCACAAGACAAAATGACTGAATTTATAAAAATTGCCCCATTCAAAAATGTGTGTACCCTTGAATCTGAACTGTCCTGTCATTACCTGATAATCCACGACTGTTTTCATGTTTTGCAATAATTGTTTGTGAGTCCCTTGTAACTGTAAAAAAAATGGTAATTGCAACTTTTTATCACACAATTCTGACTTTTTTCCTTGCAATTGCGAGTTTGCGTCTTATAGTTCTGAACTTTTTTTCAAATTTGCAAGATATAAACTCATAAATGCAAGTTATAAAGTCAGAATTGCGTGATTAAAAACTTGCAATTCAGACTTTTTTCTCGCAATTGCGAGAAATCTCACAATTCGGACTTCTTTTCTTGCAATTCTGACTTTTTACTGGGAAATTGTGAGTTTATATCTCAGAATTCTGACTTTATAACTCGCAATTGCAATTCTGAGAAAAAAGTCAGAATTGTGAGAGAAACTTTTTTTTTTCTTTTTTATGTGTTACATACTTATTAGTATTCCAAAGTATTCTAAAGTATTTAGATTAATTTACCAAACTTTGGTAATCTAACGGAATTCGTTACAAATTACTTTTTAAAGCGTGTATTTTGTAATCTGTAGTGAAATACATTTTAAAAGTAACCTACCTAGCCCTGTATATCGGCCATCTGTCACCTGCTCTCTAGTATATTGGCATTGGCCATCAAAAAAAAACAAAAAAACAATATCGGTCGACCACTAGTCGGTGGCCCTTGGCTTTGTATTGTTGGCAGAATTTGGCCCTTGGTGAAAACTAATTGAGGAACCCTGATATACAATATTACTGAATGACATGCTGAAATCTGTGTGGTCTAAGTGTCCAAATACATTATGTTGAAGAGATCATATTAATTCTGTTCAAATTTACTATCCAAATTATAAAATTGATTTTATTGTGAATATACACCCAATTATGAGGTCTCATTTTGAATAGCTAAAATGTTTCATTTAGGCTGAATATTGTGAGTACAGTCTTAGCTGAGGGGTGTTGTTTCATTGTGTTAAATCACAGCATTCAAACATCCAAGTCTATTATCAGTTATCTAAGTGGTTGGCTAAACTATTGTCTAACATAACATGAACAGCACAAAAAGTAGCTTGTTTTAACACATCAGGTGGGAAAGTGTCTGGACTATCCAACAAACCATTCAACCATCTGTTCATTTTTACTGTAGAATTCATTTTGAGTTAATTGCAGAAAAATATTGTAAAATATAATCTGGTTTAAAGGTGGGGTAGGCAATGTTTTTCATAAACACTTTGTTAAACTCTCTTCACATCCTGATCAGGGGCCAGTTACATAAACTTAGTCACTATATTAAGACTGTGTCTTAAGAACTAGTTTGACCAACTTGCATTTAACCAAGGGGTAATCAATGTTATTTTTCCAATTCCAATTACACCAATCTACCTTTTTATGTAACGGACTTAAAAAAATTAGGACCAATCTTCAAGAAAAAAAAATAGTGTCTTAACTTTTAAGACTAGTCTAAGTGGTTTATGTAACTGGCCCCTGGTCTAAATATTAAAAAAAATATACTGTATATCTTCTGTGGAAGTCTCAGGACCAAAAATGTTTGTTCAATTAATTGGTCCGAATGCAATGATTCAATGTCCTACCTGCCTGTCAACTATGTATTTCCATATCGCACCCTGCTCGCGCAGACATCACAAGTCATCAGCACGTTCCATGAGGCTATGCAGAGTTGAGGACAGAAGTTGCATCCCAAATGACACACTATACACCATGTACTCATGCACTATGTACTCATCCACGTATTGTATGAATTTTATAAGTTTATTTTATCATTAAACATCAGAGTCTGATCCCCCCTCCCCCTCCGCTACGTTATTAAAGCTGCGGGGTTCTACGGGGGTGCTGGAGGGCGCAAAACAGGCCAAACAGATTTTGAAAACCCACCAGTGCGCATGTGTGTTTCCAGTCTGTAGAGCGCTGAGAGAGAACATGTTGTTGCATTTGAGTAATGTAGCCAATCACAGACGTATCTGATGATTTCTTCAACACAATGGCCAATCAGAGGCGTTTAAGTTACACCGCTCAAAACGCTGGGGATTGTTCAGTGCTGAGTTATGCAAAGCTCACAAATCCTCTCATCATAACAAATTTCATTAATTATAACGGAAGTGTGAGATCGCGATGAACCGAGATGAGTGACAGCTTTGTTAACAATTATAAAGGTTTGCACATGTAATATTGCTTTTATACAACAATTCAATAAACATGAAGTTAATATTAAGTGAGTGACTTACATTTTAGGAACAGTATTGTCAAATTTTGCTCTATTTTGTCAACGAAAATAGTTCCAAACAAACTGAACCGCTGCGCATCTCCGAGCAAACGCAGTTGTTTCTTTTATGAATGAATCTGAGTTTTCAAACGAATCTAGTGAGTCAATGATTCAATGACCCAGGCTGCGTTCCACTCCACTTTTAGACACGCACTCGCGAACTTCCCTAAGCACTTCTCCAAGCACTTCCCCTTGGGGGAATCCCTGCTGCCATTTTGAAGTGCGTTCCACTTCGTGAAGTGGACGAGGGAAGTTTATATGGACAGACCCTCGCTCCCTCGATTTTGAATGAGGTAGCGAGTCTACTTCATATGTACACTTCAGGCAGCTCCACAATGCAACACGATTGTGATGTCATTGCACATCGCGTTTAATTTACCCCACCACAAACAACTCTATGATAAATACATTTTTTTTTTTTTTATATATCTAAAACAACTCAAACACACCTATATACATATAGAATGCAGCATTAAACAGTTTCATAAGGGAAAAAAAAAAAAAAAATAATAAATCAACTCCATAGCAGATTCCAAGTGATCAAGGGCTTAGGAAATTCCAATTCAGCCCATTGCATGACTTCCGCCAGTAGTGGGCACTCGTGCAACGTAAGTAATGACGTACATCCGAGTCAACGAGACTGAGGGAAGTTAGCTTGGGAAGGGCATAAAAAACGAACTGGAACGCAGCCCATGTCATATAAACAGTAAGTTGCTTGCTTTGCTCCTGAATGAATCAGCTGTTTGAACTAATCGAGTGAATGAATGATTCAGTGACAAAGACAGTGACTTGCCGCCCCCTACTGGCGGTTTTAGTTTCATTTTTAAAGTATTAAAGTAAAGTATTATTTCAGTTAATGTTTAAATCATTTAATATTTCTTCAAAACTTCAAAATATTCTTCAAAATCTTTATTCAAAAGTTTCTATTTAAAACATTAATCTCATAACATAGTTATCATAAATTTAAATGCATTCATGCCACCTCTGAGCCTCATTAAACAGTCTGTAAATACAGTGCTGCTTGAAAGTTTGTGAACCCCTTGCAGAATCTGTGAAAATGTGAATAATTTTAACAAAATAAGAGGGATCATACAATATGCATGTTATTTTTTATTTAGTACTGTACTGAGTAAGATATTTTACATAAAACTTTTTTACATATGGTCCACAAGACAAAAAAATAGCTAAATATATAAAAACGACCTGCTCAAAAGTTTGTGAACCCTTGATTCTTAATACTGTGTTTAGTTACATGGATGATCTATGACCGTTTTCTTGTTTTGTGATGTTGTTCATGAGTCCCTTGTGTCCCGAGCAGTTAAACTGCCCAATATTCTTTAGAAAAATCCTCTAGGTCCCAAAAATTCTTCAGTTTTCCAGCATCTTTTGCATATTTGAACCCTTTACAACACTGAGGGACTCCACTATTAAAAAAGGTTCAAACATTCACTGATACTCCACAAGGAAACTCAGCGCATTAAGAGTCAGGGGTGAAATCTTTTGAACAGGATAAGGATGTCCAAATTTTTTCTTATTTTGTTTGAATATCTTTTTTTTTTTTTTTCATTTAGTACTGCCCTTCGGAAGCAACGGAAGACACTTAAATATTTGCCAGAAGACAAATTAAGTACAATATTCAACCTTTTCTTCAAATTCAAAAGGTTTTCACCCCTGGCTCTTAATGCATCGTGTTTCCTTCTGGAACATCAGTGAATGTTTGAACCTTTTTTAATAGTTGTGTTTGAGTCCCTCAATTGTCCTCAGTGTGAAAAGATGGATCTCAAAATCATACAGTCACTGCTGGAAATGGTTGAAAACGCAAAAGATGGTGGAAAACTGAAGAATGTTTGGGACCTGGAGGATTTTTTTGAAGAACATTGGTCAGTTTAACTGCTCAGGACAAACAAGCGACTCATGAACAACCATCACAAAACATTAAAAAAACTATTCTTCCTGATTGTGTCTTATTTTTCTAGCTCAGTTCATAAATATAAATGTATGAATTTGTTATGAAAGATGGCACATTTAATAAGGTTAGAAAGGCTGTGTCTCTTGATGCTTTGCAGACTCTGCTCTCTCATGTGTTCTGGAGGAGGTGTGGTTTTAGAGAGCGTTCTGAAGGGAGGGTGGGGCCTAATGCTTTCAAAACTAGTTTGCTATAGAGTGGTGCAGGGATAAAGTATTTTTGTTGGCCAAAACACAGAAACGAGTTTGCATTTTAGCGCTTCCAGTTCCATTGTCCCAAAGTCAATATCTTGTTTTTCTATGGGTTTTTGGTTAGATGCCTGAAATAAAGTCTGTGATGACCACAAGCTCAAGATATTTTCACGTTTTATTCTAAGACATAAAATACATCAGTAATACCCTCTTGTGATTTTTTTGCTTTTGTGCCTTGAAATAGGCTAAATGGGACTACAGAGGTCATTGGGGGCAT
>RJVU01078462.1:1833894-1844147 GCA_003731715.1 Anabarilius grahami
GAACACAGCCTCTGTGGCTCCCTCCGATCACCACCAGAGGGAACCCTCACCAGAGTATTAACTCCCACATGAACTCCATTTCCCATAACACCCCGTACCTGGGGCTGATCACCTGCCCAGGTGTGGCTCATTACCCTTCCCCTTTATAATCCGCTCCCTCTCTCATCTCCCCGCGAAGTCTTGTTTTGCCATGCAGACATTACCGAGCGTTTTTCTTGTGACTGATTCCCCGTGTATGACCTGGATTGTTTATTGGACCTTGATTCTCAGCCGCCTGCCTTTCCTGACCCACTCTGCCTTGTTGTTTGTTTGCTCTGTCTGCCTGCCGCCTGCCTTGACACTTTGCCTGAACTCTGACTCTGATTCTGTCCAGTCTACCGTGAGTTTAAAGCCGTTGTTTGAAACCTGCCTGTTTGATTCACGATTATTGGAAATAAAGCTGCAAATGGATCCCAATGCCTCTGACTCTTCGCTACACTTACATTTTAGGAACAGTATTGTCAAATTTTGCTCTATTTTGTCAACGAAATTAGTTCCAAACAAACTGAACCGCTGCGCATCTCCGAGCAAACGCAGTTGTTTCTTTTATGAATGAATCTGAGTTTTCAAACGAATCTAGTGAGTCAATGATTCAATGACCCAGGCTGCGTTCCACTCCACTTTTAGACACGCACTCGCAAACTTCCCTAAGCACTTCTCCAAGCACTTCCCTTTGGGGGAATCCCTGCTGCCATTTTGAAGTGCGTTCCACTTCGTGAAGTGGACGAGGGAAGTTTATATGGACAGACCCTCGCTCCCTCGATTTTGACTGAGGTAGCGAGTCTACTTCATATGTACACTTCAGGCAGCTCCACAATGCAACACGATTGTGATGTCACTGCACATCGCATTTAATTTACCCCACCACAAACAACTCTATGATAAATACTTTTTTTTTTTTTTTAAATATCTAAAACAACTCAAACACACCTATATACATATAGAATGCAGCATTAAACAGTTTCATAAGGGAAAAAAATAAATAAATAATAAATCAACTCCATAGTAGATTCCAAGTGATCAAGGGCTTAGGACATTCCAATTCAGCCCATTGCATGACTTCCGCCAGTAGTGGGCACTCTTGCAACGTAAGTAATGACGTTCATCCGAGTCAACGAGACTGAGGGAAGTTAGCTTGGGAAGGGCATAAAAAACGAACTGGAACGCAGTCCATGTCATATAAACAGTAAGTTGCTTGCTTTGCTCCTGAATGAATCAGCTGTTTGAACTAATCGAGTGAATGAATGATTCAGTGACAAAGACAGTGACTTGCCGCCCCCTACTGGCGGTTTTAGTTTCATTTTTAAAGTATTAAAGTAAAGTATTATTTCAGTTAATGTTTAAATCATTTAATATTTCTTCAAAACTTCAAAATATTCTTCAAAATCTTTATTCAAAAGTTTCTATTTAAAACATTAATCTCATAACATAGTTATCATAAATTTAAATGCATTCATGCCACCTCTGAGCCTCATTAAACAGTCTGTAAATACAGTGCCGCTTGAAAGTTTGTGAACCCCTTGCAGAATCTGTGAAAATGTGAATAATTTTAACAAAATAAGAGGGATCATACAATATGCATATTATTTTTTATTTAGTACTGTACTGAGTAAGATATTTTACATAAAACTTTTTTACATATGGTCCACAAGACAAAAAAATAGCTAAATATATAAAAACGACCTGCTCAAAAGTTTGTGAACCCTTGATTCTTAATACTGTGTTTAGTTACATGGATGATCTATGACCGTTTTCTTGTTTTGTGATGTTGTTCATGAGTCCCTTGTGTCCCGAGCAGTTAAACTGCCCAATATTCTTTAGAAAAATCCTCTAGGTCCCAAAAATTCTTCAGTTTTCCAGCATCTTTTGCATATTTGAACCCTTTACAACACTGAGGGACTCCACTATTAAAAAAGGTTCAAACATTCACTGATACTCCACAAGGAAACTCAGCGCATTAAGAGTCAGGGGTGAAATCTTTTGAACAGGATAAGGATGTCCAAATTTTTTCTTATTTTGTTTGAATATCTTTTTTTTTTTTTTTCATTTAGTACTGCCCTTCGGAAGCAACGGAAGACACTTAAATATTTGCCAGAAGACAAATTAAGTACAATATTCAACCTTTTCTTCAAATTCAAAAGGTTTTCACCCCTGGCTCTTAATGCATCGTGTTTCCTTCTGGAACATCAGTGAATGTTTGAACCTTTTTTAATAGTTGTGTTTGAGTCCCTCAATTGTCCTCAGTGTGAAAAGATGGATCTCAAAATCATACAGTCACTGCTGGAAATGGTTGAAAACGCAAAAGATGGTGGAAAACTGAAGAATGTTTGGGACCTGGAGGATTTTTTTGAAGAACATTGGTCAGTTTAACTGCTCAGGACAAACAAGCGACTCATGAACAACCATCACAAAACATAAAAAAAACTATTCTTCCTGATTGTGTCTTATTTTTGTAGCTCAGTTCATAAATATAAATGTATGAATTTGTTATGAAAGATGGCACATTTAATAAGGTTAGAAAGGCTGTGTCTCTTGATGCTTTGCAGACTCTGCTCTCTCATGTGTTCTGGAGGAGGTGTGGTTTTAGAGAGCGTTCTGAAGGGAGGGTGGGGCCTAATGCTTTCAAAGCTAGTTTGCTATAGAGTGGTGCAGGGATAAAGTATTTTTGTTGGCCAAAACACAGAAACGAGTTTGCATTTTAGCGCTTCCAGTTCCATTGTCCCAAAGTCAATATCTTGTTTTTCTATGGGTTTTTGGTTAGATGCCTGAAATAAAGTCTGTGATGACCACAAGCTCAAGATATTTTCACGTTTTATTCTAAGACATAAAATACATCAGTAATACCCTCTTGTGATTTTTTTGCTTTTGTGCCTTGAAATAGGCTAAATGGGACTACAGAGGTCATTGGGGGCATTAAACATAATCAGCAGGTAAACTCATCTACGCAGTAGTCGCTTTCACAGACTCGTAACAAGATATAATTGTTAAAAGATTGTAATCTCGATTCAAACACCCACACAATCTTATTCCAAAATGACAATAATTCAGCTACGTCTATGAAACCTTTGACAAGTACGATCTCAGCAAACATTCAGATCTGTGTTGGCGCTGCCGCTGATCCAGAGAGAGCAGTTGTCATGTATGAAACAGCTAAACAAACAGTCTTTTCAACCACACAGTATCATTATTTCTCTGTCACAATAATTCAAATTATCACAGAAGTACTGGGATAAAAGTTTATAGTTCGGATATAAACACTTATGTCTACAGTAGTGATCAAAACCATTTTAAAGTAACTTGATGCTTTAAATTAAGATTGTATCAATTACATCGTTACACCAGTAGGTGGTGACAAGTGACTGTTAAAAATGTATTTGAATTAATGTCATTGAATCATTCATTCAACAGATTTATTCAAACACACTGATTTATCCAGTAATGAAACGAAATGAGTCATTGAATGTTTACTGATTGTTTAAAAAATCATTCAAATGAATTAAAGTATTAACTCAAACTTTAAGGGAAAATGTTCTGAAGGACAGAAAGAGTTGTCGGAAGCTTAGTGATGGTGATGTTGAATTCATGTGACCGTGGTGTAGGTCGTTTATACGTTTAGCTTTTTACTTTTGCCGATTGTATTCAGGCTTGTTCATTTGTAAAGATTATTATAATGAACAAAACGTGTAAGAATCATAAGCTTTTGTTAGTCACAGAGCTTACTCTCTGCAATCCATAAGCCATTGGAAAAATCCTATGTGGTTTTTGTCGAGGGAACAAGTGTGATGTTACAAAAATTCGCCATCACTGCAGCGCTTTATAGCGAGCCTCTCTGAAATTGCCTACCCTACCTTTAATACCCAAAATATAATAGTTTGCTTGCGTGTAACAGAATATGCATTACATTTTCTTTATGGGGGATAAAGTCAATCTTACAACATTTTCTCAGTTTGTACACATGGTGCTGACTCCATTTATGTGAAAAAAAACGTGTTTTTTTTAATGAAGTGAAACAAAAAAAATATATATATTAGTGTAAAAACATTAGTATTGACGGAGAATGCCATTCTCGTGTGGTTGATGGTTTCTTTGTAATCCAAAACCTTCTCAGCACAAATAGCCTGCGTTGATAATTTGAGGACCACAGACTCATTGTGAGCAAGGAAAACAAAAAGCCCCAACACATTCTTCTATACATTTTTTTTTTGTCTTTATTTACAAAATGTATTAAAATTCTTTGTACAAGGCCTCACTATCAGGGCTCGGGAAAGGACACCCACGCATGCATGTCTTACATCAGCCTGCCGCCTGCTCATGTACTCTGGGCAGAAGTGCAGTTTTACAGTTAGGAGCAGGTCAAAATATGAATGCTGAAACCGACTTTCTACCGACCCTCTAGAATCTAATGGAAGTCTCAGGGCTTTACTTGGCAATCACAAGTTTTCGCATGCAGATAGAAAATTTGGGAATTCAATCACTCGTTTGTGAATCCTTCACTAGAAATGTACAGTTCGTTTAGATTTGTTTTCCACGTTGTAGTCTTTTAAAAGCTTTTCATTATAAAACTATCTGTCCATGGTCACAGGATCAGCAATATCCTCCAGCCCCATGGAGTCACAGTTTGTTTTCCTTCTCTCCAACACAAAAATGTCACAGCAAAATGTAAATGTGCTAAGCTTCCCGTTAGCTCCGTTTATAAATCTATTGTAAATGTTATTAATCCTAGTCTTGTTTTCTAAATAATTCACCAAACACTAATAATGCTCATCAAATAAAACTAAATCTCAAAGCTTGATTTCATGTGCGAATTATATTCGGAAAACCGTGAGGTAATCAAATACTACATCGTAAAAGCCATGTCCTTTTTGTGGATTGCGGTTTATCTACATTAATGTGATCCGTTTTATAGCTTCTGTTTCTTGTATAGTATGCCGTAATGACTACAAAATCTTGGAAGTTCATGTCAAGCGTGTGCGAATGAATGAAATCGTGAGACTTTGAGGTGATTTTTGGTTTTTTGAAGCTCACGTGTGAGAACGCCATTATTGAAGGTCAAATGGGGTTTATAGCTTCTGAACTTCTGAGAAATATAGATCATCAGACAAAAGAAAAGCACACAATATACTGTAACATATCCGACCGACTCACAAAGATCCTGATCTTCTGATAAATTAATACACCGATTGAATGAGTGTGAAAGCAAATTTACAGTATTACAAGCTCGACCACCAATGTCCAGAGAGGACGTCTCGAGTCCGATCGGCTCTTTCGGTGTGCTAAGATCGCAAGTGATGGCTTTATTTCTCGCTTTTTATTTCACAGATATGATGATGGCATTGATTGGAGTGATGCAATGTTTCTGCGATGAGTTTGCATCAGTGTGAGACTCTGAATATTCCATAAGGCACTGAAGAAATCTATTCCAATTCTCGCGGCAGTCCACGCGGCCGTGGTCTTTGATTAGCGTGCTGTGGCGTCTGCGTGGGCAGGAGAGGCTGGAGTTGATGTGTATGGAGAGAGTGGGCGAGAGGGGCGGCGACCCCTCCTGAAGATCCAGCCGTCTCTGTAAGGTGTCTTGTCGTAATCGTCACACCACGCTGCCAAGCTGTGAGTCTGCAAACACACACACACATGTTTTTCACTATATTAGTGAGGACATTGCTTAGACTTCCATTGATTTTATATCAGTTCTATGGCCTAACCCAACCCCTACCCCTAAACCTACTCATTACAGAAACGTGTGCAAAACATTAGATTTAAATAAAAACATATTTTGGCTGATTTATAAGCCTTTTTTAACTAGTGAGGCCATTAAAATGTCCTCACTAGTCGGTTGTCATAATATTGCATTATATAAGTGAAGACATTTGGCCCTCACAAGTATAGTTAAACCTGTACACACACACTCTCTCTCTCACATACACTCACACTGACAAACTCTCTCTCACACATACACTCACTCACGCACACACACACACACACACACAGGTTTGTTTTGCTATCAAAGTGAGGACATTCCATGGGCGTAATGGTTTTTATACTGTACAAACTGTACATTCTATCCCCCTACACTAACCCTAAACCTACCCATCACAGAAAACATTCTGCATTATTATATTTTTAATAAAACATTGTTTAGTATGTTTTTAAAGCCATTTTAAATGAGGACTCATAAAATGTCCTCATATTTCATGTTTACGTCGTAATACCAGTGTAATACCCATGTCATTATACAAATTTGTGTCTTCATAAATCATAAAATACGTGCACACTCTCACACACACTTTCTTACACGCATTCTCACACACACACACCTCTCTCTCTTTCTAACACACACACACACACACAGGGACACACACATTAGAGACTCACAGCTCTATGAATATGCATCAGAGAGTATCACTTGCATTGTACCTTGTATTATCATCCATCCTCTGACGCTGTAAGATGTTATATTAAATCTTAAAACATTTAAATAGATTTTAAACATGGAACATTTGGAAATAATGAAAAATCTATAATGTATTTCTTTGATTCATTATAACACAGGCTTCAGCAGCTGCTATGAGACTGAATCATGTCAAGAACGCATCCTGGTCATATTTCACACCAAAATCAAAAGAAAGAATAGTTTTTAGTTATTTTTTTTTTTCCTTACGAGTTTTTATGAAAATGCAACACTCCACCCTATTCTCATTACTATAAGGTGAAAATATTCAAATACAGTTCAAAAGTTTGGGGTCAGTATTAAAGAAATACTTTTATTCAGCAAGGATGCATTAAATTGAAAAGTGACGAGTAATGATTTTTTTATTCATTATTACTTTCTATTCCACAAAGGATTGAAAGGGAAAAAAAATGATCATGATTTCCACAAAAATATGAAGCAGCACAACTGTTTTGAACAAATGTTTATTGAGCTCCAAATCAGCATATTAGAAATATGGACTAATATTAGAGTAATGGCTCCTGAAAATTCAGCTTTAACAGAAAGTTCTTTTGTAATTATTTTTCACAATATTGTTTTTTTTTATATAAAAAAAGTAATATTTATTTTTGATCAAATAAATGCAGCCTTGCTAAGAAGAAGAGACTTTCAAAAAAAGAACCTAAAAAAAAAAAACAGACCCCAGACATTTGAATGGTAGTACAAGTATGTATACATTATTTTAGTATCTGTTGGGCTGTAATATCAAAATAATGTCACAATGTAAAACATATTAGTGGCTGTAAAATACTGTATACAAATCTCTTGATTTTGGGGTTGAAATATGACCCAATTTCTTTGAGATTCACTGATTAAGTGCATGTCCTGATTTGATATTATTGACAGTCATTTCAGATGACATCCTGTCAATATTTTAGATGATAAAGTTAGCTGCTCTGTTCCTCCAATCTCTGACTGTCCCATACTGTGTTGGTTTGGTTTGTCAATTTTTTTCTGTGCCAAATGATACACATGTAGAACATGGATATCTTTCACTATTTTCTGCCAGAGTACAAATATTAACAGAATGTGTTTCCATCGCATTCCGTAGCGCAGTCTGACTGATGCAACCATTTGAAAACAAGCCAGCATCGGGGGGAAAAAAATCAGCCAGAACGCTGCTGCACTTCTCAATTGATTCGATTATCTGGAATTAATGACATTGCGAGGACAAACACAATCTCCCGCTTTGGCACACAAGCCCATCCATCCAGCACACACACACACACACGCACACACAGGCGGCGTAGAAGCATTACCGTTAGATCTTAACGCTCTCTGTTCCATACACGTTGTATCCTTCTCGGTATGTGGCAAAGTTTTGGGTGTTGGCTGGCGGGGCTGGCTTATAGTTTTGGGCGTTCTTTTCAAGTTTCAACCGTTTGGCTTCTGCACGTGACTTGTAACAGAACTCTATCAAAGCCACCATCATGGCCAGCCCTAGTCCACCAACCAGAATATAGAAGACACCAGCAACATTGCTCAGGCTCAGTGCACTTGTCTTGTCCTAAGAGAAGCGAGGGACATAGTTAGCATATCTTGCAGTGGCAATCGTTTGACAACACACACTATACAGCTCTTCACATGTTCTATCAAGCAGAACTACTGACTATAAAATACATTTCTACTGCTACCAGAGGAATGTAGATTCCAATGGAGAGATTAAGCCAAAATATCAGTCTATGATATGGCTCATCTAAAGTTCTAACTCAATGTAATTTAAAGTCAATTAGGACCATAACTGGTGAATGTAGATATTTTCTCTAACCTGATCTTCTCATTGGCTTCTTCATGTATCTGAGGAAGCTGGTCAGTTACGTACAGGTCAGACCTCTAACTTAATAACCTTACTTTAAACAACTGCCTTTCCATCCTTTAACCTTCAAATTAATATTTTGACATATTTTCTACACCAGAGTACTGAATTTAAGAATCAGTCAAACCATTCTGCTGCAGTTTACCCCCCAAACTTGTCCATTAAAAATTTGTCCATTAGTATTACATTATTTGCCGTTTATTGAGCTGGTTTTTACTGCGATATTTCGACTATTCTGTCTGTTATAACAAATTCTTTCCATCTTCACTTTCTAAACAAAATGAGTCAACCTTTGCTTCTCTAATGAAACTTGCGCTTAAACTATTTGTCACGATGAGAAACGATGTTCATGGTCAACGCCACAGGAGGCTCAATAATTGAATAGGCCTTTTCCTTGAGTAAAAGACAAATAAGTAACAACACTAATACATCAAATTTTAAATTCGAAGTTTGGTGAGTAAGAACTGCAGCATAATGGTTATTGTGTCATTTATATCAAGTGAAAAATAAGCAAGAAAGACAATTGGTATACAAAAATTAATCTAATCTGTTGATCAATTTGTACTTTTAACTAATTCCCCATTAGATTTATCATTACAGCTTAATGTGAGGGCATTCATTGGAGGAAATACTACAAAAACAAACAGAGAAACAGAAAAATATGTCTTATAATTTATCTGATCATCTGAAATAATGGGGAATTGTGCAAAACTGTAGGCCACACGCCCCCTTTTTTTCCTTATTTGTGGCCATGAATCATTACATCTACACATGAGTTAAATCAAGCTACTTGACTATTGACTTGTTCTTTGCATATGAACAATATGTCAAAATGCAATTTTTTGAATCAGTACAAAAGACCTGCAGCGACTGACCTTACTTCCCGAGTCCTTGGTTCCACATTCACCCTTATCGTACCACCATTTGTTTTTCAGCTTGGCTAAGATGCCTTGTTCACTGAGTTTCAATACTGCAAGGTTTACAGGAGTTCTTCACGTGGGAAATAACATAAATAACATTATATTATGTTATTTTATGTTATTCAAGTCTTAACTACTTCATACTTTACAAAGCGATAAAGCAGGGCTCCTGGCCATTATCAACACACATGTGGCAGGCATTCTGACTAGTACCTTCCATTCACCAGGGCTAATCTAGTGTGCCAGGACCTACCCGTATCGCTTTGAGTAATCGGCATACACTGTTAAGAGAAGAACGGGCAGGTTTCTGAAGAGATCGCCTGCGTGACTATAAAAGCAGAGAAGCTTCTTGGTTAATTTGATCATCTGAGAATGTAGATCTCCACTGGAACCCTCGACTGACTGACAGACCAATGAAAATTACCAGTAGTATTTTGCTCAGGCTGAGGAGAGTTGACATTAGGACTCTGTGAACGGATTATAGGCGGAGAGTACAAAGAAACCAAACAAGCAGACACACATACAAAAGTAAACAAGACCGGACACAAATAGTGAAAGCATTTACCAAGGAAAACTTTGCGTTTACCTGTGTTCTGGAGTTAACGCGGCATTAACGCAAACCGCTGCCTACTGCAGTAATACTACGTCTTGCTAATCAGTGACTACAGGTCCTGTAATTGATGTTAGCGTTAGTGGCTAACGAAGCAGGGACTATTGCAAATAAACAATCTACTTTTGATCAATAATTGACGTAGAAGCCATTTTGGCTAGTAGCCTTTAATTATATACAGTTAGCATAATGCTAGTAGATGTTTCAGATGATTAAAGTCAACATGAAATCAAAATTTGATTCCAAATCTTTCATCGAAATGCAATAATTTGCTCTGCCTCTGAAATCACTTGTGTCCTGCTCTATGGAAGCTTGTTTCCACCACAGAATAAATCGTTTTTTCACAGAATTGCAATTTTTTTTATATATAAAAAAAAAAAAAAA
>RJVU01078462.1:1848511-1889782 GCA_003731715.1 Anabarilius grahami
GGGTGGGGGTGGGGGGAGGGAGGGGAAGGGGAAGGGGAAGGGGAGGGGAGGAAATGACAACACAGGACATCAGGGTAGGTGGAATACTATAACAACATGGAGAATATTGTTATATTATTCCACCCACCTTAATGCTGAGCCTTTGGGGGTCGCCACACCATAGCCCTTAGAGTCCAGATTGCCGCCCACTTTCATGGTGTCGCAGGGCTTCCTCTGCTCAATGTATTCGTTCATGGTGGATTCGAGAAGAAAGGCGAATTTGCCCTTCGACTTTCGTACCCGTGCCACTCCGTCCGGTGTGGTCTTGGCGAAGACGGAGGGCTCGGCCGATTTCATGTATGACCACATTTTTTCATACACTGCTATTTTTGAACGCTGTACAAAGGAGACAAAAAAACAGACATATGGCCATATATCATTACACATGAAGTGCACAAAGATCATGTCAGACAGATAAACAGCAAAATGATAAAGAATTACAGACATTGTATGTTTAGTTCGCAGTAAGTTTGCTGCTAATTAGCAGTATACCGAGTATGGTATACTTGCTCTGACTTGTTCTGTCAACAAAAGGAAGACGTTTCCTGAATCCACTCAACTGTGTGGTGTATGAATTTTATAATGTTATTTTGCCATCCAGTATCGGAGTCTGATAGCCCCTGCCTTCAGCTATGTAATTAAAGCTGTGACAGTTAAGCGCATGAAGTGTCCAACATTCCACACTTTTTTCCCTGTTAATTAATTTGAAGTGCACTTTTTCTTGTTGGAATTTTCAGTGTGAACACACTAACTCTATTTATACAAAAAAAAATGGCAAGAAAAGTACATTAATTGGGAAGCACATCCAGTGTATTAGCTTGTCATTAGCTTTGTATGCAAACCTATAACAAATTCAATTTGCAGTTGTGTGAACGTGAAAAAGAAGTGAACCGAAACACTTCGCATTCACATTGCACGCTCTCCACCTTTTTCCTGAATGGGGAAGTCTCACCTGACTCCTCAAGGAAAATATTTCTGGTCATCATATGGAAATCATATAGATCCATACCCAGGTGGAAAAAAAAGTACACTTCCATAATATACTTAAAGTGCTCTATTTCCATGCACTAATTTTGTTCTTAAAATACTAAAAATTGTTCTTTAGAACATAATCTTAAGAACATCTAAGTGTATCAACTGTGCTATTTTGAGACACCATGAATATGAACTAAAATATGCTTATAACATACTATCTCTGTATTACAAAAATGTATTTAGTTACCACTTGTACTACACTTGAACCCATAGTGTGCTACAAGTGTTAACTAAATACATTTCTGTAATACAGCTCATAGTATGTTAAAAGCATATTTTAGTTCATATTCATGGTGTCTCAAAATAGCACAGTTGAGTACACTTAGATGTTCTTAAGAAGAATAATTTTTATTATATTAAGTACAAAATTAGTGTGCGAAAATAGAGCACTTTAAGTACATTATGATAAGTACGTTTTTTTTTCACCTGGGTAGTGCCGACACATTAACACATGTCACAATGACTGGCAGTGCCTCACCTGTCAAAGTTTAATGAATGGCTAGATGACATGAAGCATCCTGAGGTTAACCACATTGATAACAGGTGAGCATTCATATCCTACATACTGTACAGCATACAGCTCCAGATAATGGTATAGTTCAGAGGGCTTTTTGTCCAAAAATGATAAGACCACCCTTATAACTTCAATTATATTAAACTGAAGCCAGTGGCACAGATTCCCAATCAACCATGCCATACCGGCATGATGAATACGATCTTCAACTAGATGGAACTGGATTAAATATTTTGACTGTTGCAATCCCAATCGGGGTTATGACCTGTAAAGCTGCCTGAAACATAATCATGCACTGTTCGCTCTTGGCCAGAGGAGAACTGGCCCCCTGACTGAGCCTGGTTTCTCCCAAGTTTTTTTTCTCCATTTTTATCACCTGTTTGTCACCTAATGTCACCTGTTGGAGTTTGGGTTCCTTGCCGCTCTCGCCTTTGGCTTGCTTAGTTGGGGACACTTGATATTCAACAATTTGTTTTTGATCTGCCGGCATTGACACCATTGTATGCGAACTACATTAATAACTATTGATTTTTTTACAACGGAATGAGTCAATACTGAATTTACTTAAGCTGGACAATGACTGCATTTACTTTAAGAGCCAAAATTATTTACCAGTCACTATAAAGCTGCTTTGACACAATCTGCATTGTAAAAAGTGCTATATAAATAAAGGTGACTTGACTTGACTTGAAGCTCTGCAAGACATGCTCATTTTTTCTCATCAGTCTTTGCCATAGAATACAATTCAGGATTTCCTTCAGTTTATTGCCAATGTTGTGTCAGCCAACAACAGCACAGCTTGTTTTTAATAGTATTCAAAAAGTTTGTTTAATTAATTTAGACACTCTTTTCACCCATTATTATTATGGGTTTCTAATTGAGACCGGAATAGTACAACAGTTCAAAGGACATTGGAATCTGTCACCGCTCATTGGTTGCTCTGGAAAAAGGTGGATAAACAAATCAGCAAAGCTGATTTATTGGATAATCTGGGTTGATTTGCAGTGTTCACGTGTAAGACAAAATTCTTGCGAATCACTTGGACGAATCTAAATCTGACCAAGTGTCTCTCTGAGGCTGACAGAAACATATGTTTTCTTTACACAAGCTTTTCTGTTACACTGTCTACCAGCCATCACTGATAATGCTCACTAACTAGTCCACTACTATTCTAGAACGAATAGTCAGTTAGTTAAAATAAGCAGCTTAGTAGCCATAATACAGAGGTGTCCAGTTTCAAATCAGCAGGGTTTCAACAAGGCCAAATAGTCAGTGCCTAAGCTGAAGGTGCAATAACTGCAGAATTATTTAATGCGTCAAGGGGAGCATAAATAATGACAGCATGTGCCAACATAGAAAACTGCATCAGCAAAAAAAGTCACAGCGGTTTACTTCCAGAGCACCAACAGGAACAGATGGGCACTTCATAGGATCGTTGCTAAATGGCACAATAATAGACCCTTAAAAATCACCAAAGAACTAAAAAAGTTTATAGCAGGGCTATTATACAGACCCAAGACATGGGGAAACACACATCTGGTGAATGGAGAATTAAACCTGGGCAATTAAAAAAAAAAAAAAAAGTCCAATGGCATTTCTTACATCTGGACTGACTTTTGTTTAAATAAAATCAAAGGATGGCTTCAACCCATTGTATCTGTTGGAAACTGTTAAATGTGATAGTGGATGTGCAATATTATGTGTTGTTTTATCATGGGAGTCATCATATCAAATGATTGTTGTGTGTGATCATATAACAGCTGAAGATTATGAGGCTGTTTTTACTGCTGCATCACTATTCCCTCATGATATTCCCATATTCCCTCATATACACATCAAGACTATATAATAAAGACTAAGATGGCCACCTTCATCATTACATATAATCACTGAACTCTTATGGGATGTTCTGGAGCTAAAAACATGCTATTTATTTCATATAACATTTCCCTCTCCAAAGAAAATATTATTTTGCTAATAACGGGACACTAATTTGTTGGCAGTTTCCTTCTGTTATTTGTATTCTTCGTACAAACCAGATTCTTTTGGAGGAAGATCTGAGGTCACCCAACAAGGTCACAGCTAGGAACTCCAAAGGCATTAAATACAGTGGGATTTTGTCATTATAAGTAATAATATGAGTGCTATTAACTGTGAATCAAGACAACAACTGAACACAAAGCCCACAGTTTTCACATAACGGTTTGTATTAATAATGGATACATCACTATCCGTAATTAAACTGCTATCAAGTGAGACTAGCATCAAGGTTGATAAACAACTGAATTATGATGAACATACTCAGAATGGTGTTATATATTGTGCTACCAACAAAGCTGGCAACTCAATAATTAGATCATATAAATACACATCACATTTTACTATTAGCATAATACATATTGTATTAATGAGTAGAATGTCAATAGTGGTAATTTACGAAACTCTAGTCTTTGAGACTGTTCTTCACTCATTTAAAGTTCAAAGTCAAAGACATTAAAAAGATGATTTTCTGAAGAGCAGTTCCCCATTAGTGTATGTGACAAAACTAGCTCTGCATCCCAACAGGCATTCCATCTATCCTAAATAGTATGCAAGATGATAATTGGTGCTTCATAAATCATAGTACATTGAAAAAAGTGTCAAAGGTGCAGGATATGCCCCAAAACTGTCTTACTACTCAGAAGTATACACTTTCCCATGTTACCAAAGCTGAATATAGTATTCAAGAGTACAAAGGTACCTTATCCTCTTCTTTTTAAACTGTTTATGTGGTAATACCATGTGGTTTTTTTTTTTTTTTTAACATTTACCATAGTAGTACCATTGTATTCTCTGATATCCCATGTCAAAAAAGTACACATTAGCATACTTTTAAAAAGAGTACTTATTATAGAAATTATATATCTTAAGTGTGAATTTAATGTAATGTTCTCAACACTTAATTCTCTTTGAGTCGCTTTCAATAAAATTAAAATGTATTATAGTTTAAGTTTATATTAAATGCAATTAGTTGAACTTAAAGGGATAGTTTACCCAAAAATGAAAATTCTGTCATCACTCACCCTCATGTTGTTCCAAACCCGTAAGACTTTCGTTCAACTTCAGAACACAAATGAAGATATTTTAAATAAAATCTGAGAGATTTCTGTCCCTCCATTGACAGTCTACGCAACTTCCAGTTTGATGCTTCAAAAAGTTCATAAAGTTCGTAAAACTAATCCATATGAATTGAGCAGGTTAGTCCACATTTTCTGAAGAGACTTGATTGCTTTATATGATGAACAGATTTAATTTAGGCTTTTATTTACATTTAAACATTGATCAGCGAATATAAACAGAAGCTCATCCGAACCTGCTTGACGCACGAGAACAAACCTCTTCCGGAAGCTCAAACGTGCTGCGTAACACACGAGAACCACAACTGATGTGTGAGTTGATTAATAAAAGTCTAAATTCAATCTATTTATCATCTAAAATGATCGTGTCTCTTCGGACAATTTGGAGTAAACCACTCAATTCATATGGATTAGTTTTACGGTCTTTTAATGAACTTTTTGAAGCGTCAAAGTGGTAGTTGCATAACTGTCAATTGAGGGACAGAAATTGCTCATATTTCATTAAAAAATATATATCTTTATTTGTGTTCCGAAGATGAACGAAAGTCTTACAGGATTGAAACGACATGAGGGTTAGTAAATGATGACAGAATTTAAATTTTGGGGTGAACTAACTCTTTAAGAATGCTTTGACCCAGTCAAGTAAGACTTGTACAGCTTTATATGTAATTTTAGAATTACTTCTATTGTCTTTGAAATATGGTTAAAATGTGTTGCCAAATGTACTGTCAAGCATTTATGGTAAACTTGAATTTAATGTAAGTTTTATTGATGTTTTTATGTCATGTATTTAAATATAGCCTATTTATGTTAAATGCAATATTGAATAACACACGACAGTTAAAATGATGTTATTCATATTCATGATAAGTTAGTAAACACATCAAAATAAGTGTAGAAAGAAAGATTAAAACATTGATTAAAAAGTACTTTAAAGTTATAACTTTTAATTTTTTTTACAAGGGATACCTTGAAGGACCATATAAATACCATTTTTGTACCATGACAAAATGTTTCATATGATATATGTGGTCAAATCCAAACCCTACTGCCTCAACTATAATGGGAAGCGTTTAAACCTTCCTTCGAGGCGAGACAGTCCTACAATAGCAATTTAGGTCAAAAGAGAGTTGTTGCTCTGAAACTGTCTCCATTCTGCTTCAATATGTCACTTCAACTACTGAAGATGTGGGAATAAATACTGAGATAGAAGAGTAGAGACAGGGTGACTGCTCCTGACCGACTGCGAGAGTGACGTGAAGTCGAAAGCTCAACCATCCTCTCCTCCCTTCAGTTTTGGTGAGCATTACCGGAGCCTACATTGTACCGAGCTAGGGGTCATATCATTCAGCTCGCAAAATGAAAGTGTCACCGCACTGCAGACGCGCAACCTAGCATATAAACTTCACTGAGACGCTTAAAATGGGAAAAAAAAGTGTTTACCGCAGCTCTTGTTCTACAGGGCCTTGAGAGGTTGAGGAGCAATGCTTCTGAAGACTGTTACCTCACTTTCAGGAAGACAGGTAGTTTTTAGAGAGCAGAATTAAACAGCTCTCAGTGCGATGACACAAGCTGCTGTGCTGTCTCTGTCTTACAGGGCACAAACCTGCTGCTAAAGTCTGCTGTCAGTCGTGCCACTGAGCTGAGAAAATGCCCGACAGTTTGAGGATCTTTCCCTTTGTGTAAGGTGTCACATTCTTCAATGGATCTCTGTAGTACCTTTGGTTCATCAAAGAACCAAGAACCCTTTTTAGATATATAAGGTTGTCGAGTTGGTTAAACTGTATCGTTCTTTGGAGATGAAAAGGGTTTCCTATTGAATCAACTGGAATTATTAACATCAATTATTCATTCATTTGAATTAATGAAAGGATAGATAGACAGACAGACAGGCAGACGACAATAGAATCAGAATCAGAAATCAGAATCAGAAAGAGCTTTATTGCCAGGTATGTCTACACATACTAGGAATTTGTTTTAGTGACAGAAGCTCCACAGTGCAACAGAGTAACAGCGACAAGACAAGACACATAATAAAAAGAATAAAATAATAATATACAAGATTTACAAGATAGACAAAGTGCAAAAAAAGCAAAAATAGATAGATAGATAGATAGATAGATAGATAGATAGATAGATAGATAGATAGATAGATAGATAGATAGATAGATAGATAGATAGATTGATTGATTCTAAGCCAGGGCTAAAATTATTTAATAAATGAACAGATGACCATGAGCCAAACCATGCATTTATTCCCCCCCATGTATTTTATAATAGGTTAATCTGAACAAGATATACTTTGGACAATAATTAGAGTATATTAGAGTTCAGAATCATAACAACATGGTTCTAATACTGCTCTATTCTATATATTGTATAGCTATATGTCCTGAGTAAACATATTCCACACATTGCAGGCTGCTTTCATCATGCCCCTCTCTCAGTCTCTCCTCATATCTCTGTCCTCGCCACCGAGCTTATTATGGTGCTGTTCACATCCACCTCATATCGCCTGCTCCATCTCACTCTCCACTAAAGCTTTACTTCTGAATGATTTGGTTTGGAGACGGAACATATTTCTCCTCAGTGCACAGTGCTTTTTCTGCAGTATACTGCTTGGATTGTTACTCACCGGGAAGCTTTACTCAGTGTACTAGGTGTGAATGTCATTGCATTAGATAAACTATTAAAAAGTGTGTGGTAAGAGTTATTTATTAACTCACAACTGTCAGGCATATCAGTTTGTTTCCTGGAGTTTTTGCCAGAAGGTCCTGAAAGTTCAATCCGTGAGGTGCATTTAATTTCATGGTCAGGCATATTGTTCTGTATAATGTATAAGGTTTAGTGCCCCTGTCCCATAATTCCTCAGCTGTGAAAGTGTTTCCATGCTTTGGGCAAACATTCTGGATGCAGCTTATGGAGTTATGCATGATATATAGGTTTGGATTAGAAATAATATATATGCTCTGAGACTTCCTGAGGCTTTCCTGCACATTCAACATTCATTTGGGATTCAATTGTTGTAACGTATAAAAGTTTAAAATACATGGAAGGAAATTTCACCACGGACCATCAGCCAGAGTCCACTGTTGACTCAGAGCCCGTGTCCTCCATGAAGCCAGAACTAGATCAAATGCCAGAGGTCATCTATGTCCTAGAGCCTGAGCCCATCACGGAGTCTGTTCAAGTGCGAGAGCCAGCACCAATGTCCATCCCAGAGGGTGTACTAGTGGAGTTTGAGTGCATGGAATGGAGTCCTGCCCATACTCCCACCACTGAGGATGTGCTGTGCCTGGTATGATGATTAGGATGATAAAATTCCCTAAAGTCTCCAATCCCTGCTGGTCCTGCCCAGCTTCGAGTCTCCTTCATCACCGCTGGTCCCGCCCAGTCTCAAGGCTCCTTCATCGCCACTGGTCCCGCCGAGCCTCAGGATTCCTTCATTGCCACTAGTCCTGCCCAGCCTCAATTCTCCTTCGTTGCAGCTGGTCCCAGCCTCCCACTCCCTCCTCCTCTGACAATGCCGTTCAGTTCCTCGGCCTGACTCCGCTGACTCCCTTCAGCCCATCGGCTCCTCTTCAGCAGCTCTGCCCAGCTGCTCGGATCTGCCTTGGGCTTTCAGGCCTTCAGCTCCACCCTGGTGTGTTGATCCCTTGGCTTCACCTTGAGCCTCTGAGCCCTGGACTCACCCTCGCCCCTCCGACCCATCGGCTCCACCTTGGATCCATCGGGCTCCTCCTTCCTTCCGGTTCTGCCATTGTCCTCACTTCCACTGCCTCCATGTGGGTCTGCCCAGCCCCTGTCTCCACCTCGGTCCCCACGAGCCTGTGACTCCACCTTGGCCCTCCAGGCCTTTTGTGTTTTCATCTTCTCAGCTCTGCCTGGGTCTTCACCTTGCACGTCTCTGGACTTAATGTAAAAATATTATCTCGTGAACCCAATATCATGTCTTGTCTCGAGAGCTACTTACTGTTCATTGTCTAATAAAAGTAGGTTTAAAGCACTTAATGCCAATTTAGTATTTTCCATGACCTAATTTAAAGTGAGAACATTTTAATGTTTTAAAATACTGTACATTAGTTAGGTAAATGGTCAACAAGTTGCTAAAAAGGATAAAACATTTTTATCTAACTCTTTACATCTGAGTTAATTAAACAACAATAATTTGTTTATTAGAGACAATAAACAAATAATTCACTATTTGCATATAGCCTATGAAATAACAATGTAGAAACTACTAAGATAAACTATGAATTAACTAAAGTTTGCAAATGATTTTTTAAGTGCTTTGTTTCTGTGTACTTATTATAAAGTGTTACCTTTTTTTCTCTCAACAGTAATGACATGGTACCATGTCAAAAAAATGTCATGCCAGGTAATTCTCTGTTTGCGTGCCCTTGGGAAATCAATGATTTAAATGTCTAAATTAACACTGTTTAACAGATTGTTTAACAGATGTATGCAAAAGTAGAACAGTAGTAGAATTACACCTTTATTACAATAGTATTTCACAAGTGTAATACTTCTGTAGTCAACAAAAACTGGAGGGTAACACTTTATTTCGGTGGTCCAACTACATGTCAACTAGCAGTCATTAGAGTATTAGTAGACTGTAGTATACTGTTAATAGACTGTTAGGTAAGGGTTAGGTGTTAGGGTTTGCGTTAGTAGAATAAGTTGACATGTAGTTGCTATGTTACATATAGTTAGTAGAATGTCTAAAGTGGACTATCGAAATAAAGTGTGTCCAACTGAGGTTGTGCGTACATGAGTGTTGAATGTGGTGAATCTCCTGAGTGAGTTAGCTGTTTTTCTTTATGTGAGAAACAGATGTGAGCACCTTGAGAAGATATTGATCAAGGATTACATTCTATCCACCACCGCATCACACCGCCTGCACACTTTCAATAAAACTGTTTGTGTTTTAGAGAATAAATATACATCAATGTCAAAAGAATCATGTCGATTGTCAGTAGGACAAACTGAATGTCACGATTTTTGAGATTTTAACAACCTCTCTATTGCTCTAAAAACTGTCAATGAAGAATAGCATTTTAACAGCCAGCTGAGCACTCAGCGCATAATAACCTGAACTGATGCTCTCAATCATTACAAATTCCTCAGGGCCAGAGGCACAGTGATGGTTTTAAATATTAAAAAAGATTTCATGCACCATATCTGCTTTTAATAAATGTAATATTTTATCTCTTCAAGAAGACAGCTCTCAGTTAAATGTGACTGGACCGTCCTTACTCAATAAGGTGAGCCTGGAATATCTGAGAGCTGTTCTGTTAAAGGGGCTATATGTAGAATTCAGAAACCATTGTTATTAGCGGCATCGGTAGCCGTTAAGTGAATTGCAGCCAGAAAATACATAATGCACAAGAGACATAACGCACAAGCACACATAACATACAAGAGACTGAACGTGATTCAAGGCCCCGATATACTCTTTTTCATTCTTTGCTTAGAAGTAAAAAGTTGGAAATACCTTTGCAGCAATACAGGTCCTTCTCAAAAAATTAGCATATTGTGATAAAAGTTCATTATTTTCCATAATGTAATGATAAAAATTAAACTTTCATATATTTTAGATTCATTGCACACCAACTGAAATATTTCAGGTCTTTTATTGTTTTAATACTGATGATTTTGGCATACAGCTCATGAAAACCCAAAATTCCTATCTCAAAAAACTAGCATATCATGAAAAGGTTCTCTAAACGAGCTATTAACCTAATCATCTGAATCAACAAATTAACTCTAAACACCTGCAAAAGATTCCTGAGGCTTTTAAAAACTCCCAGCCTGTTTCATTACTCAAAACCGCAATCATGGGTAAGACTGCCGACCTGACTGCTGTCCAGAAGGCCATCATTGACACCCTCAAGCGAGAGGGTAAGACACAGAAAGAAATTTCTGAACGAATAGGCTGTTCCCAGAGTGCTGTATCAAGGCACCTCAGTGGGAAGTCTGTGGGAAGGAAAAAGTGTGGCAAAAAACGCTGCACAACGAGAAGAGGTGACCGGACCCTGAGGAAGATTGTGGAGAAGGACCGATTCCAGACCTTGGGGGACCTGCGGAAGCAGTGGACTGAGTCTGGAGTAGAAACAGAGCCACCGTGCACAGGCGTGTGCAGGAAATGGGCTACAGGTGCCGCATTCCCCAGGTCAAGCCACTTTTGAACCAGAAACAGCGGCAGAAGCGCCTGACCTGGGCTACAGAGAAGCAGCACTGGACTGTTGCTCAGTGGTCAAAAGTCATTCAGAAATCAAGGTGCCAGAGTCTGGAGGAAGACTGGGGAGAAGGAAATGCCAAAATGCCTGAAGTCCAGTGTCAAGTACCCACAGTCAGTGATGGTCTGGGGTGCCATGTCAGCTGCTGGTGTTGGTCCACTGTGTTTTATCAAGGGCAGGGTCAATGCAGCTAGCTATCAGGAGATTTTGGAGCACTTCATGCTTCCATCTGCTGAAAAGCTTTATGGAGATGAAGATTTCGTTTTTCAGCACGACCTGGCACCTGCTCACAGTGCCAAAACCACTGGTAAATGGTTTACTGACCATGGTATTACTGTGCTCAATTGGCCTGCCAACTCTCCTGACCTGAACCCCATAGAGAATCTGTGGGATATTGTGAAGAGAAAGTTGAGAGACGCAAGACCCAACACTCTGGATGAGCTTAAGGCCGCTATCGAAGCATCCTGGGCCTCCATAACACCTCAGCAGTGCCACAGGCTGATTGCCTCCATGCCACGCCGCATTGAAGCAGTCATTTCTGCAAAAGGATTCCCGACCAAGTATTGAGTGCATAACTGAACATAATTATTTGAAGGTTGACTTTTTTTGTATTAAAAACACTTTTCTTTTATTGGTCGGATGAAATATGCTAATTTTTTGAGATAGGAATTTTGGGTTTTCATGAGCTGTATGCCAAAATCATCAGTATTAAAACAATAAAAGACCTGAAATATTTCAGTTGGTGTGCAATGAATCTAAAATATATGAAAGTTTAATTTTTATCATTACATTATGGAAAATAATGAACTTTTATCACAATATGCTAATTTTTTGAGAAGGACCTGTACTGTTAACGCCATCCACGCTGCTGAGAGCGACGTTTATATGAATATGTAAGTATCTGATCATAGCAATGTGGATGTGTTTGCACCAGCTCTGCTATTTACTGGCATCATGTCGACAGACGAGGTCATTAAAATGACACTGTTACGACAGTTTTAAAATAAAGTATATTTGAGAATACTACATAGACCTGACTATCTTTGCATGACACATTGACATTAATACATGAAAATTCTTACATATAGCCCTTTTAAAGGTAACAAACACATTATTTTGGTAATTTATAATTATTTTCCAAAATTATGCTAAGAATTCAATGTACTAGGAAAGATAAATGATGTGTGTACTTGGTGAATTTTAAAAGTGAAAATTAGAGTTTTAGATTTAAATTTATATGAAATTAACACGTTATTACAGTAATTCTGGTCAATTCTTAAATTCCACAAACAATTGATTAAATTTGTATTGTCCGATTGATGTATTGCATTGCATCAATGGATTTTTACAAACCTAGTATTTATTATATTATATGTATCAGTACATTAATATTGAAATAATGTGCAGTTGGTTCTCCGAGTGCAGAGTTGAGCCCAAAACTCAAAAGCCATTTTAGACTAACAGCTTTAATAGGAAATA
The DNA here is from genome assembly GCA_003731715.1 of Anabarilius grahami. Taxonomy (NCBI): domain Eukaryota; kingdom Metazoa; phylum Chordata; class Actinopteri; order Cypriniformes; family Xenocyprididae; genus Anabarilius; species Anabarilius grahami. Next base: position 1,860,934 of record RJVU01078462.1, read on the forward strand.
CTGAGTAAACCAACCAAATAAATTAAGTAAATATAAGCATATTTGGAAAGGAAATAATAAACTTGGGGTTTGTGTCAAAGATGATGACATATGTCTTGCTCCAAATGTTGTGGATAATTTGAAACATCCAGCTGTTCTCTGCCGTATGGCTCTAATTAAACTGGAATGTGTTTTCTGAAAACAGATCTAAAATAGAGCTTGAATCTCCATTAATCAGGTTTTTTCCCCCCTGTCAGGTCTCTGCAATTTTAATTAAAGATCCCTTGGAATAGTCGTTCACACATGTCATTGGAAATCTGAAAGCTGTAGAGTGTAACTAGGACACTCATTATATCGAATATTTGAGATCCCAAAACCCATGGGTTGTCGACTTGCAAACCTTCAATGGCATCAAAGGCATGCCATCATACAAACCTGCAACCGACAGGACAGTAAACATTCCTTCCGATGGATGTGTGTGTAGAGTAAGCAGTTTAAGTATTACAGTATCACACAGATAGTTAATTTCAGCCCTAATTGCAATGTCAGTCTTGATGTGCTCATGGATATATTGCTTACTTTATTCTCAATATCTTTCAAGTGTACTTTTTGACCCTCTGGGCTGCTTTTCATTACGCACAATTTGCAGGCCCAGGTAAAGCAACTAATTAAGGTTTTTGAGCTGACCTCTATGGCTATATGTGAGATTTGATTAGACTACAGAGACTCATGCCTGCCTTTGCCTGGCTTCACTTTGACAGCTCGGGCTAACTCGAGGTTGTACACAGCACCTACAGCAATCATCTTCATTGACTTAATGACTACTTCATCAAAAAGGGCTGCATAACGCAGACCTAACTGACTTTGTCAGCTAAAAGAGAATAATTACCCTAACAAGCAGGTGTGGGAAAGGAATGGTTGCAGCTCTTTGCAGAGCTAATGTTCCTTTTTGTTTGGTCTCCAACAACAAGCTCCAAGTGTCCACCCTGCTGTAATGAACTTCCATGCTGATCCAGGCTTACTTAACTGATGGTTAAGCTACACTACTAAACTGTAAGACTCCAAGGCACCAGCATCCAGAATGGAACATGGACTAAGTCAATTTACAACCCAGTCTCACTGGAATAACAGTTCAGTTTTATCCAACAGAGATAAATGTGAATCTGGCAATGTTTGTTACATTGGTTGTTGTACGTATCATGGCAGTTCAGAAATGAAATGTCTGGTGAGTTGTGCCAAAAGTTCAATGTGGTACCATGTTTGAAAACAATATACCACCTACATTAAACCCGACCCTAAACATAACCAAAAGTGTTAAAAGCAAATGTGAGATTAAAACACATTTGCTGATGAAACCATGCCATTTAAGCATTTTAGCTTCTATTGTTACTCGTTTCATGGGACTCCACATCACTAGTGCAATGCTGTACCAGGTGAGCTACAGAGCAAGTTTACTACAGAAGAAAAGCATATGGAGCTGGTGATGTACAAGTTTTTGAGTTTTGAGTTTTGCAAAAATGCAGGTAGAGGCCTGTGTTTTTCCATTGATCCTGGAGGTTTTAGGTGGATGTATGAAATTAGTTCCACACAAAATTCACACAGTTAATCTATCCAGTAAGTTAAGGTGCTTTCTCTATTGATGGTGTGGTAATTTGTGGGGTTGAGGATTGGTGACTCACAGGATGGTAATGCAGAACAGCTTCTATCAGATAGGTTGGTTTAAAGGGATAGTTCACCCAAAAATGAAAATTTGATGTTTATCTGCTTACCCCAGGGCATCCAAAATGTAGGTGACTTTGTTTCTTTAGTAGAACACAAATAATGATTTTTAACTCCAACCGTTGCCGTCTGTCAGTCGTATAATGCATGTCAGTGGGAATTTCGTCTATAAGGGTAAATAAAAAACAAGACACGAAACGATCGGTTTGTGTCCTAAGACACGAAACGATCGGTTTGTGTGAGAAACCGAACAGTATTTATATAATTTTTTACCTCTCAAACACCACTATGTCCAACTGCCCTGCACATCCGGTTAGTGAGGTCTGAACGCGCTCTGACAACGGAAGTGATGTCTCGCACTCATTGAAGCAAAGCGTGAGAGATCACTTCCGTCATCAGAACGCGTTTTTTGACCTCACTAACCGGATGTGGAGGGCAGTTGGACATAGTGGTGTTTTAGAGGTAAAAAAAATATATATATATAAATACTGTTCGGTTTCTCGCACAAACCGATCGTTTCGTGTCTTAGGACATNCCACAGGGTTTAATTTGGATTTGTCTGTGCATGTTTTTTTTTTTACCCTTATAGACGAAATTCCCACTGACATGCATTATACGACTGACAGACGGCAACGGTTGGAGTTAAAAATCATCATTTGTGTTCTACTGAAGAAACAAAGTCACCCACATTTTGGATGCCCTGGGGTAAGCAGATAAACATCAAATTTTCATTTTTGGGTGAACTATCCCTTTAATGGATTCATACAAAACTTAAAAAATCAAATACAAAAAAAGGAGGGTTTTTTATTCCTTGTTTAGCAGTTCAACAGCATTTTCAGCATTCAAATAAAAAGAGTATCTTTTCATCAGGCATGGTGTCTCCTTGATTGGCTGCATCTGGCCCCTTGTTAAGTGGCAGTTTGGAGATTGTAGTTCTTTCTTGTTGGCCATCTTGCCTCAATGCATGGGATTCTGAGAGTTGTAGTTTAGGTGGAAGGCCGCCAACCACCTTACTGGGATGGACCTCCCATCTACACACCCTCTGGTGATGCCACAATGGCCAAATATATCAATATAAAGTTAAAATATATCATTTTTTTTTTTTATAGTAAATGAGTTTTTGAGGGCTCCTAAAAGTATAGAAAATGCCTTTGAGGGGGGCAGGCCAGCCAAGCAGTTGCAATGAGATAAACAGGAATGCTAACAGCAGTGTTGCGCTGTAGCTTTGCTACAATCATATAGGTTTAACAGTAATTAATTAGCAAGGTAACACTGGGAAACACTACAATTCTCTGGCACTACTTCAACAGTTAAGTGTTATGTTGAAAATGTTCTGTCGGCTGTTAAGAATCAAAAAATTTGTGATGTCCATTTTGTNAGTTAATCTATCCAGTAAGTTAAGGTGCTTTCTCTATTGATGGTGTGGTAATTTGTGGGGTTGAGGATTGGTGACTCACAGGATGGTAATGCAGAACAGCTTCTATCAGATAGGTTGGTTTAAAGGGATAGTTCACCCAAAAATGAAAATTTGATGTTTATCTGCTTACCCCAGGGCATCCAAAATGTAGGTGACTTTGTTTCTTTAGTAGAACACAAATGATGATTTTTAACTCCAACCGTTGCCGTCTGTCAGTCGTATAATGCATGTCAGTGGGAATTTCGTCTATAAGGGTAAAAAAAAAAACAAGACACGAAACGATCGGTTTGTGTCCTAAGACACGAAACGATCGGTTTGTGTGAGAAACCGAAAAGTATTTATATAATTTTTTACCTCTAAAACACCACTATGTCCAGCTGCCCTGCACATCCGGTTAGTGAGGTCTGAACGCGCTCTGACAAGGGAAGTGATGTCTCGGACTCATTGAAGCAAAGCGCGAGAGATCACTTCCGTCATCAGAACGCGTTTTTTGACCTCACTAACCGGATGTGGAGGGCAGTTGGACATAGTGGTGTTTTAGAGGTAAAAAATAATATAAATACAGTTCGGTTTCTCACACAAACCGATCGTTTCGTGTCTTAGGACATCAATGTGTTGTCACGAGCCGCAGGGTTTAATTTGAATTTGTCTGTGCATGTTTTTTTTACTCTTATAGACGAAGTTCCCACTGACATGCATTATACGACTGACAGATGGCAACGGTTGGAGTTGAAAATCATAATTTGTGTTCTACTGAAGAAACAAAGTCACCTACATCTTGGATGCCCTGGGAGTAAGCAGATAAACATCACATTTTCATTTTTGGGTGAACTATCCCTTTAATGGATTCATACAAAACTTAAAAAATCAAATACAAAAAAAGGAGGGTTTTTTCTCCTTGTTTAGCAGTTCAACAGCATTTTCAGCATTCAACTAAAAAGAGTATCTTTTCATCAGGCATGGTGTCTCCTTGATTGGCTGCATCTGGCCCCTCGTTAAGTGGCAGTTTGGGGATTGTAGTTCTTTCTTGTTGGCCATCTTGCCTCAATGCATGGGATTCTGAGAGTTGTAGTTTAGGTGGAAGGCCGCCAACCACCTTACTGGGATGGACCTCCCATCTACGCACCCTCTGGTGATGCCACAATGGCCAAATATATCAATATAAAGTTAAAATATATATTTTTTTAATAGTAAATGAGTTTTTGAGGGCTCCTAAAAGTATAGAAAATGCCTTTGAGGGGGGCAGGCCAGCCAAGAAGTTGCAATGAGATAAACAGGAATGCTAACAGCAGTGTTGCGCTGTAGCTTTGCTACAATCATATAGGTTTAATAGTAATTAATTAGCAAGGTAACACTGGGAAACACTACAATTCTCTGGCACTACTTCAACAGTTAAGTGTTATGTTGAAAATGTTCTGTCGGCTGTTAAGAATCAAAAAATTAGTGATGTCCATTTTGTAAATAAATCATTCAGTTTCTTGCAATGAATTGAATTGGTTAGCAAAGTCTCAATCAGTTTGTGATTCAGTGTGAATCATTCGGACAACTCAGTCACTCTGATTTGTTTGGAGTAGTTTTTCATGCTGTAAATTAACAACAGGATCCAAATGAGTGCTGGATGAAGTAGATATGCGCTGCGACGATGCATCATGAACAAGCCTAATGACTCTCGAATTGAACTCTTGAACATGTAAATCACAATTTTCCAACATAAAACACAAACAGTACACAAAAGCACTACAAAAAAAGTTTATGAGTGCACTACTGGCATGACAACAAACACAAACACATTAACTTTGGGGAAATGTTTTGTTTGTAAATTCTTCTTGAACTATGAGTCTTTAAAATAATTGTTACTTGGTTTGGTATTTCATCTAATGCAATGACATTTAGAAATGTTAAATGTGGCCTAAGTGTGTCTAGATCATTGTTGTGTTCTATTCAACTGTCATGCTGATCTTATCAACAAGGATGTGAGCAAAAACTAACACATAAATAATAATTAAAAGAAATACATTTTTGGCAAAGACTGAGGCTGGGAACCTTTTTTCTTTGTGTTCTTTGTGATTACTGTAACTCAAAAACACAGCAGCAACTAAAGGAAGGATTCTGACCTGAAAGCTTGCACAGCCATTGAAGTTTTATGCATTTTAATTCAGCTGAAGATCAATGCAGAAATGTAGCTCTCTTGAGCAGTAGGAGACTCACCCTAAAGAACTCTTTGGTTGATCCTGAGTCCAAGGTTCCGTATGCAATCTCTGTTTGTTTGGCTAGATCTTCAGCGCTCTCTATGGGAGAGACCATCCTCTCAACTGTGAGGAAAGCAGCTAGGTTGGCCGTGTAGGACGAGATTATGATGAGGGTGAAGAACCACCAGACGCCTCCCACTATTCTGCCCGATAAGGACCTGATGCGCAAACACAAACATTTAGCCTTTGAATACTTTCCTGATGTTTCACACAATTGTAATTAATATATCAACTTTACAAACATGCATTTCTGTACATATAGCGAAACGGTCACCGTGATCTTGCCAAGTAAGACATGTTCCTGGGTCAACATATTTTAATGAACCTGGAACAACATTCCTGTCCTAAAATTTAGTCCTAACCCGTGTCCCTAAAATCAGAGGGAAATGATAGGTGAATAACAGTGATGTAGAAGCACCTAACCCTGGTTGTAAGCCTAAACTTGACATAAACTGTAAACTTGTCCCTCAAATCTGATTGGTTAATTGGAATTTTGTTCCAGGAACATGTTGTACCTGGTGAAATCACATTCACCATAGTGAAACACAAATTAAACTAATTTGCATTTTCCTGTATTGGTGATTTAAGTCTAGCCCAAATGAAAGGAATAGTTCACCCCAAAATTTTGTCATCAATTGTCATCATCATGTCATTCCAAAACCCATAAGACTTTGGTTAATCTTCGAAACACATATTTTTAATGAAACCTGAGCGGTTTCTGTCCCTCCCATTGAAAGTCTAGATAACAAAAACTTAGAAGACTCAAAAATGTAGTTAGGCTTTAATTCACATCTAAATGCACAAAGTGATAATGTCTCTTCAAAAGACTTGGATTAAACAGCTTGATTTATATGGATTTGTTTATGGTGTCTTTATGAGCTTTTTGGATCTTTTCAATTCTGGTTACCTGGACCTTCAATGGAGAGGCAGAAACCTCTCAGATTTCATTAAAATGTCTTAATTTGGAGATTAACCAAAGTCTTATGGTTTTGGAACAACATGAGGGAGAATACATGATGAAAGAATGATTATTTTTGAGTAAACAATCCCTTTAAACCTAAGAAGAACATTAGATTAGGAAATTTGTTACAAATCAATTTAAAATGTTTTTGGTGTATTTGGTTATTATAGAGAAAGTGACTGAAATGCCAAAGTGATATGTCTTAGTCTTTGTACAAGTAGTTGAACATTTCTATTCTTCATGTGTATCTCAACTGTAGTCCAGCACTGCTGCTGTATTTGTTCCACATTCATCCACTTCATTTAGATACATGACTTGCATCCTGAGCTTCTATTTATCTACCTGGAGAAGCCATTTTTGCAAATGCAAGATATTCACATGTAAGTATGGAATTTTCTGTAGGGCAGTTTGGCCTTTAGAAGACTGTATTCACTCTCAACCATGCGGATTTATAAAATACACATACAGATTGCAAGTAGAAACTCTTATGGACTTAAGTATATAATTATTGAATTTTTGATTAATATGACTTTTAATAACACTGTAGAGCCATTTGAAAACTAGTCTGCAGCGATACAGTCATTTAAGATGTAATAACCAATCAATGCTGTATAGTGTTCCACATAACTAGTGTTACAGATCAAGGCCAAATGCTAGTTAAAAGCCGCAGGCATGATTGCACTGACAGGAAAAGAAAATTGAAATGATTAATTAATTTAAAATCTATTTGTCTAGTGCAAAAACTAAACATTTGTGTAGTTTTAGAACTATGATAGTGTAGTATTAGATGTAATTGCATTAATATGAAATTAAAGTTAAAATGTAACAAAATTTAAATTTCAATCAATCAGTGTCGCAGCAAATAAGCCTTCTCTGTGTTATTTATTGAGATATTTTGAATGTCTAATATCTGATATTGAGAAATGTATTAATCTTTTTTGTGCTTTTTTATTGCATGCACAATTGACAGCCGGCAGTGGGGAATATAAGGGATTCTGAAAAATGATCTATGACAGCAAGCTGCACAATGGAGTCATTATTAATCAACTTCCTACTGTTAAATGGCGGAACAATGTGAATAATCATACATCTCCGTCACAGATGCCTACAAAGTGCTGCAGTAGGACTTCTCAAACAATAAATGAATCAGGTAAATGAGAAATTCATAGAAAGAGCCAAATGAGAATATGTTGCTCAGCTAATCCTTTACAAAAGAACAAATTAAAACTAGAGCTGTGTCGGCATAATCTTTCATACGTGAAATACTGGAATTAGCCTCAAAATTAGAGCTGTAATGTATTTAATGTGCTTTGTTGGAAACGTCCCTTACAGAAACGTACCGTGACGCTTGTATCATTGATATACAGTGTACCATGGTACTGAATGACAATGTTACCGAATCACCATAATATGTGTATGAGTTATCACATATTTTGACTAATTTATTATCATAATCTTTTGTGATTGATGAATAAAAAAATCCCAGATTTTCTATCTGGTCTGAGGCCATATTGAAAATCTGGGATGTTTTTTTCAGTTAAATTGAACCCTCAAATCCCAGCCTACATTTCATGATGGGGCCAATGTAGACATGATATGGGTTTGTTCATGGGTTTCATGTCAGCCCTATTTGAATTAGCCCATACTGGGACAAACTCATTTATGGCCCATACTGGGGCTAATTCAGATAATGCCGACATGGAACCCATAGACTAACCCATGTTGGGCCCATTCCTCAAGCCCACATTGTGCCAAATTTGGCTCCACCGTGAAATGTTGGCAAGGTGGAAACCTTTTTTTATGACAATAAAGTGTCAGGACGAGGTACCAACCTTGGTGAGATATCACAGCCCTGCTGCATGAAGGCCCCAAGAGAGAACCACAGGCTGTTAAAAATCCCAAAGTCATTAGGCGGGTCTGGAGGGGTCTGGGGGTCTTTGGCTTCATCAGTCTCATCCAGGTGCCACTCGTAGGGGCTGAAGCGGCTCACGAGGAACAGCACCACACTGACGCCGATGTAGGCAAAAACGATACACATCCAGATCTCATATGCCAGAGGGTCCAGGAAAGAGAACACACCCGGCTTGGACTTCTGAGGTTTCTTGATCATAATGGAGATGCCCAAACTCATGAAGGGCTTAGAAAAGTCAATGACTTCCTCTCGCACAAGCGTGATTGTTAACGGTGCGACAGCTATATCTGCTCTCTGGAAACGGGGACATGAACAAAATGTGTTAGTGCAGAACATGCACCAGTGCAATAAACAAGCAATGCAATAGTACTGTAAATTTACAGATGTTAGCAAGGTATTCATTTCTCAGAAGGAAGGTTTGGCAGGTTTGGTTGCAAATTCACTTCAAGCTGTATATTGCAAAGGGTCTTAACTCTTTCCCAGCCATTGACAGAATTTTCTGGCTTTCTGTGTTTTCACTGTTATATGGTAACAGGCGCTATTACGCAACTTCTGAGAGAGAATCTCCAGATCAAAACACAGGCAAAAAGGCTTTGATCTGTTTTGGGTGCTGAGGATCTGTTTTGGGAAGTGAAGAATACCAGAGTGCATTATTTGAGCTGTAAAGTTGTCTAGATCATCCTTTTTGAGGTAAAATTACCTACAATAAAAAGAGATCGTTTTTTTTTTTAATTAATTGAAAATATGCTAATGTAAAACAATTATCCATTAATTAATTATTATCCATTTATCCATTGGCGGGACTACATTAATATTTTTTGGCATTAACTGAAACTGGGTTTTTGAGCAAGATGAGACTAATGTCAAGATATATAACCATTTATTATAATAGTATAATAGTATATATAATCATTTAATAGTATATATTTTTTACCATTATGCTGAAGTGTGGAGCTTTTGCTTAGGTTGAGAGCGGGTGCAACAAAAATATGTTATTTGCTGCTTTACTCGACAAGTAATTTCTATTTAGCATTTAGCATGCTGTTGTGTGTTAGCTAGTAGCTTGTAGATGGTTAAACTGTAATAACATCATGAGACTCAAAAATGTGAAAAAAAAATGATGTTGGTGCATATAAAATTAATTTAAGGCTACTTAATTTGGTCACGTAAAAAAAAAAATTATATATATATATATTCATAATTTATATTCACAATTTATTTTATATTAATATTCCATTACATGAACAAATGATGTTTCCTGACAAAGGTTTATTATTGAACTAAACTGAGAGGAAAAATATTGACATTTGATTCAATTGAAATTGATGTACATGATTATATCATGTAAATTCAAAGCTCTTATTTCCCAGCGTAGGCAGATAAATGTCTGGTTATGCTTTACCAACGTTATTTCTGTTAGTGGAGTTTGCTTTGTGTATCTTTGCACGTATCATTCCAAGGTTTCTGTGTTTATATAATCACATGATTTTTGGAAAGATTGGATATAATTTGCAGAGACAAGGCCATAAAGAGATGTTACAGCACTACTTTCAAAACAGTGATTAGTACATTGCTGTATAAACATCATTTTTGTTTTTTCAAACTGAGGGCTAAATTATTTTCTGTAGGTAATCAGATGTTGTCCAAGCTGTGTTGAACCTGGAACATTCTACGAACATTTGGATGAATCAATCACATCAATTTGCCACAGAGAATTACATCTTGAGCTAAAAAAGGGGACATTTTGTGTTTTCTCAGACCTTGGTGAGGAAGGAAACCAGGAAAAAGACATTCACAGAGACAGGACTTTCACTGCCTCAGAGAAGCACATGCAAGGCATAACAGAAAAGGCTTTTGACCGTGTAGCGCAGAAGTGACAGCTGAGTGTTCACTTGACTAGATAGCAAGAGTCTTGCTAATTTCTGTGACCCCTACACTGCTGTATCAGGCGACAAACAGAGCGTAATCGGAACAAGCAGGAGACTTTGTTGGAAAATCTTTTTTGAACGCTTCCCTTCTCATGCTTCACATAATGTTGCTGTGGGAGCTGCAGATATGAGGCACAGCCGCTTCCCACTTCCCACTTCCCATAATCCTCAGAGGCACTCTAGCATGAGCGTATAATAAAAAGGCAGTGAAAGATTTTATCTCACATGTGTCCCCAGCCAGGAGGACATTAGTTATGCAATCAGGAAGTATAAGGTCACAGAAACTCTGCAGGTGAACGCTGGTTATAAAAGCCTCCACAAATATTAATATCCTTTTATCTTGTGGTTGTAGTGAATGGAACTCCGGTGTACTGTCTCAATAAATCATATAATCATTTGCATATAAATAGCTAATTAAGAGTCTACCAGAAGTGATTTATCAGTGAGGAAGAAATATGCCTCAAAACTTTCTGCACAATAAATAATTGCATGTGATCTTTTTAGCTTTGAAATTATCTATGTATTGCACAAACGTTCCCAGGTAAATCCAATTGATATTAAAAGCAGACCTGTTGATAAAACATGAAAGAAAAAAAGAGAGATAAAATAACACTGCCATGTCAACTAATCCACTTAGATTTCATTTAGAAGAATCCCAGAGGAGTCCTATTCATTATTTTCTTATCTGCTAATGGTAAGTAACGGAAAACAAATCCATGAAAGCTGTAGTGTTTCTACATTGGGCTTATGAAAAACAGAGGGATTCACTGTCATTGTTTAGACAGAGCTGTCGTTACTGTCTGAAAACTTTGAGTCAACAGATGACAGGAGTGGATCATGTGATTATAATATGATTACATGATTATAGTATCAATCAGTGTTGGGGAAGTTATTTTGAAAGTGTAGCTTCCCATGATACAAGCTATGCATAATCTGAAGTAGTTAAACTACAGTCAAGCTATGATTTTGAAAAAGTGATTCGCTACACTACAAGCTATCAAGAAAAAACTTAGCATTAATGAATATATATTGAAAGTCAGAAAGGCCATTCTGTGAGATAACCTTTGAAAGACTAGCAAAATCAAATATATTTGTCAAAAGGTCAAATGTGACTCAGAAACGTTTGTCCTGGCTATCTGAGCTGAAAGGGGGCCACTATTATGCTTGATGGTTCCATGATGGTGATATATATATTTTATTTCTGCATGCAATTTTTTTTCTTTTCATTTTGAGAATAATTTGAGTATAATTTCCAACGTTAGCACATCAAAACCAGGCAATCTCTCTGGCTGATGGTAAGGAAATTGAACAGATGAGGTAGCCTAACCCTCATGCATTTTGTATATGGTCTTCATTCTTGAATGTCGGCTCAGGGAATTGGAAGTGATTTCGCTGGGTTTTCCTCCATTTATAGCAGGGGAGCGCTTTGACAAATGCAGAAATGGCGGGCTGCCTGGGCTTGCTGTGAAAAGTGCCTTTGAGATCCAACAGTATAGAGATGAATCAAAGCAGTGCATGTTGGGAAGGAGCATGTTTAAAACACAGAATCGCCACCAGCACTGTCTGGCTGCAGATATAGTTGAATGACACCCAGACATTTCCAGTCTATTTCCCCACGCTTTTTACCATGAACTGAAGAAATAAAGGCAATTCACTTCTTCCAAACCCTTATTTGACAGCAATTTCTCTTTATATAATTTATGCAAGGTTCATGTATAAAAGAGACAACTGCAGAAGGAAAGGTTAGTATTTCACTGCGAGAACTATAACAGAACTATTATTATATATAATCCACTACTCACCCCATAGACTAGTTCACCCACCATCCCGTTCCAAGTCTTGGTCTCAGGGTCACGGGCGCCATATTTTCCATCCATGACTATGGACAGTCTGTACTTAATCCCAACATGTTTGGCAATCTCAGAAGCTAAATCGACACAGTAGCCTTCATACTTGTCATTGCCTTCCAGATGCATGTGGTTTTTCTTGTACATCACATATGGTGCTTCCTGTTAATCAAACACACACTCATTTATTACCATCTTTGCTCATTACTTTCATTGTCTGGTGTCACAGGCACCAGAGCCCACTGACAGCTTATCAGTCACAGGCATGCAGGCATGCTGGGACATCATGACTGTACATTCATACCCACCCATTCTCTCACACACATAATCCACCAAACTGGAACACATACAAGAGGAACGACAGAAGCAGCAGACAGGGGATTGCGGGACATTGATCCACATGTGGCCATAGTCAGAACACTTTGCTAATCGCCCAGCCCCTTCTAAGGCCTTCTTTACACCTGATTATTAACAACAGTCTCAGGTGATCCAATTACAAGTGGTCAACTGAGATAAATTGTTGTCTACACTTGGTGTAGAGTCTGAGACTTAAAGTCTGGATCTTGTACTCTTGGTTCTTGAGATCTTTGGAAATCACATAAATGATGCCTTGTCTTACTCTGTCATGATCTGAGACTTGACGTATGGCATCAAGAAAGCTGTCTGAGTTCCAGCATACTTATTATAGGTAATAATTTTTTCAATCTTTAGTTAGCACTGTACCCAACTAAAGATTGTAGCTACAGAAAATTTGCATGAAACTCATGGTCGTGAGTGGCTGCTTAGCCACTATATACAGTAGCACAGAATTAGAAATTCACCTTTTTTTCTGTATTGGTTCATTGACAATTGGCAGCCTGGTTCTCAGATGGCTGGGTCTTGGGATTTAAGGGGTCTAGTTTTGATTTTGGTCTTGGGATCAAAACACTTGAGATGGATGATATCAGGTGTAAACAAGGTCTGAGACTATGAAGCAGCATTCGAGATGAATAAAAGTAGGTTCAATTCTTCTTTCTTATGCACACACACACACACACACACACACACGGCCGTGGTGCAATATCCCAGGGATCTGAGATGCATTGGCATAAGTTGAGGGTGACAGGTGAGGTAGGCAAGAAAGTATGAAGTGAGAAGGAATCCGATTCATGAAGTAAATGGCAGTGACTGCAGAGGAATCATAGTGTTGATTCTGTTCAGACATTATCAAGCACGTTGCACCTATATGCGCCAGAAGCCTTTATCATTCCAACAGAAAGAACATTGAACATAGGCCTGCTAAAAAGACCAGCTTTGACCAGCATGAATTTCAGGCTGGTTTATGCCAGGTATTGCTGTTTCGTTCTAGCTGGTGGACCAGCACAGGTCGACTAGCATGGTCATTCTGGTGATGCTGGCTGACGTACTGGTTTAGCTATTCACACCAGCACACCAGTGTGTCATGCTGGGGACCAGCATCCAAAAAAACAATATGGTCTTTTCAGTAGGGAAAAAAAACCAAAGCAAAAACAAAGCCATCGTTAGAATCCAAACTCATAAGCACTTTGTCGACATACAGGATTGAACAAAGAAAATTGTGCAAGCTGGTTTTATCCTCTCTTTCGCCCCCATTTCAGACACTGTGGCAGCGGCTTGCTTTTTTAAGCACATCATTATTACCAAACAATATGGCTTCTCGCAGAGAAAACGCATCCCATTAGAGTCAGAGACAATTAGGGTACCAGTGGGTTAGCAATGGTTTGTTTGTTCTGTGCTGAATGTATCCTCTCACCTCATCCTTTGTGCGATTGTTTTCGTCCTGAATCCCACTGATGGAATAACCGACAGCTGCTGGTTTAATTGCTCACATTCAAGTCATTTGAAAGACTGACCTTGGTTTTTGGTGAAACAAAACAATTACAAGTGATTGTTGTTTTACATGGGATGATGTTGTGAGCATTGATTTGAATTCCTCAGAGATGTATATTCGCCTTGCCAATTGGAGGCTGATGCTAAAGCTAATGTCGTTAACTGCAGGAGATGAAGTGATACGTCAGCATTGAGCAGTCCTCCGGTCAATGTAAAGTGGATCTGTGCAAAGGCCTCATACCTGGCCTTGCTCAAATACGCTTGTACTTTGCCAGAGGCAAACCATCAAACCCTTCTTTGTTGCAGTAAGCATTAGCTTGCTGATCTAGCTCATGTGTCATTGACCATTTACTTGATGAGTGGAGTCTTGAAGTCTTACCTACATATGGATTGTATGTCTACTTTGATGATGTCAATGTAAAACCATCATACCTAATGCCGTTATTGTGATGTCACTGCTACGACAGGCCACTGATATATGGAAAATCAAAATGCTTTGACACCCACACGGATACAGTTGAAACACTCATGCGTCACTTTTCCTCGCGTTCGACTGTTTCAACGTGTAATGAGTGGATGGAAAGCAACACAAAAGAAATGTACTTCTACCCGCCCAGGACAGAATGTATCAATCTAGGAGTCAACACCATGACCCTGATGGGCAGAATATGCGACACGTTTAAAACGTCATGGAGCGTGTACCATAATAGTAGTGACCACAATTGTTCGGTTTTCCACTGAGGAGGAATCGTTGGTGAACTGCTGATCCATTATATTAACAAAGCGCTCAAACTCGTTCCAGTATCCGATCTGTAAAGGGAAAACATTCATGTTATTATCAAACAGCAGATATTTTTACTGCACCAACGCTAACTAGAAACCCCCACCCTAGCCCTTCTGCTCAGCTAAGAAGCTGTTGTGGATGTGTACTCTCATAAGATTGTGTTCATTAAAAAAGTATTAGATCTCTGTGCTGCTGCTGTTATTGCCTGGAGTTAAACAAAAAAGACAAATTCTTGGCTGACATTTGTTAAACGGGAGAAAATGCTTATGGTGGAATTTCTAGGGATGCAGAATCTGGAAGCTACTCTTGGATGTAATTCTGTTCGACTAAAACTCAACTGGGTTAGGTTGTAATGCTTAACACATTCTGTTATAAGGGTGCACTGTGTGTTTCCTCTTTGTTATATGCTTGAGTTGTTTAACGGTTGAGTGGCATGTGTCAGAAACTTTAGCACAGCACTAGCCACTAGGGCATCACTGAGGTGACACTGCAGAGGGGTCCAACACAGTCCTGTACATCACTTCTGACAGTCACTGTCAATGTACGTCTCCTTACCGACCCTGACCCTATCTAACCTTAGGCTAAACTACTCTTATTCATGGTGATTGTTACTGCGATGCCAACTGAAATTCTATTTTATAAAGGGCTTTTGCTATTAGCTCACAGGAAAGCTAATGAATACTGGTTATGCTGATTCAAGCTGCTGCGGGTCATTGGTTTTGTATTTAGTGGCCTTAAAGACCCCATGGAGTGGTTTGATAAACAGTTTTATTTCCTGTTTTTATGTATTTCTTATTGAAGTTAGGACATATTGGAGGGCTTGTCCAAGCAATTTCTTTTGCAACCAGTTAAGACAAGACACTACAGGCAAAAAGTAGGGGCCCTATAATACACAATGCGGCGCCAGGCACGGCGCATGTTTTTTGCTAGCATTTGTGCGCCCATGGTCTGAAAACGAGGTGTGTTCAGGCGCATTGTTGGCGCGTTACTATTTTGAGGCAACTGAAATAGACTGCGCCATTGACCAACTGAAACCTGGTCTAAAGTCAATGGCGCAATATTTGTATTGTTATTTAAAGAGCGCATTAATAATATGCGCCTATGTGGGTGCACAACGCTCATACACTGCTTATTACGCACAAACGGATGCGCAGCAGCACACAAACATGCCAAATATTAAAAATAAAAGGATTACAATATAAAAGATTATTATTGTGTGCATAAACATAAAAATGCTTTGGTGGAATCCAGCTTTTCCCGTAGATGGTCTGCTTGCACGCTTTAACCTCACGCATGAGCAGATCCATTTCCTCACTAGAGAAGTGTTCAGTTTTTCCGCTTGCAAATTCCGCCATGTAAATAGTGAATCCACCATGGCGCGAGCTCAATTGGCTTTTAAAGGGAATGGGAGATGAGACTCTGGTTTGTTTATTGCACGTTACGCCCAAAAGACACACATTAGTCATTAAGAGAATAGGGACAACCCTTTTAGACCATGTGCCGGACACGCCGACCATTTCTCCCATCCTTAAACTAGCAAAAGTGGATTCGGACACGAGCTAAGTGCACTTGCGCTGTGCGCTTTAGACTATGCGCTTAGATCTTTAAAATGGGGCCCTAGCACTTTCATTCACCAAACTTATATTCTGAAGGTTTTTTTCAGAGGGGTTTGTTCATATATCATTCACCTGATTTATATAACATTTTATTTCTAAAACATGGTGAAAATGATTTTGATTTATGGAGTGATAAAACGAGATATCCAAAATCACCTCTGTAAAAACCTTCAACTCTAATATGTTAACAAAATGAAAAACAAAGTTTGAGCCTGGCTTTATCCAATGTTTAGATTTCTGTTCTGGAAATGTATGCATATTAGAGCATTTTTATGAGATCATTTGCATATTAAAACGTATCATTTCAGAAAGTTTGTTATACAAAATGTAATGTCTTAATGTACTGTGATGTACAGTATTAACTGGGGAAGTATGGTGATATCTATTACTTAAAAAATACCCTATTCACATGTGGTGTCTTGCCTTAATAGTAAAAAAAAAAGAAAAAAGAAAGAACATTTTTTTTAAACATGAGTGCCACCATGCTATTGCTTGTTAGTAGTATGGATTGCAAGATTAGTCATCAGTCTATTTTCTCTGATGATAAAGATTTTATTTCTATTTATCTGTCAAAACTTTTTTTTTGTCAGACTTTAGGGGTAAACTAGCATATAGATAACCTCAAAGCTATCTGTAGCTGGAGGGCAATTTTGGAAATGAATCCTTTTCCCTTAACACAGCTGTTGTCCCCGAAGTGTGCAGCTCTTTTTCGCTTTACAACTATTACGCTATTTATCATAAAATTATTGAGCTCATTAGTCTTGAAAAAAGCAATACAAGTGAATATAAGTCTTGAAATGTACCATGATTTGAGTTCTTACACTGATCTTACAGAGCTTACACAGCAATGGACAGATTTACTGCTGACTTACCTTTCTTGGTCCCCCTGTTTTCATTTCATAAACATCAATAGTGTAGTTTGATCTACGACCAAAGCTGTCAAACTGGATATTGCCAGTCATTCCTTGCACTTGGACCTGCCAAGAACAACAACAACAACAACAACAAAAGGGTCATTCCTGGAGTTTGGTGAATTTTATGTCCACATGAAACAAAAAAATCAACATTAATGCTACACGGTTTTTCATGTATAGATGTACCCCAATTAACACAAATTCATAATGGTTAGTACTTAAGAATAATAATATTAATTGAAGCACTTTCCCATGCCTCCAATCATGTGTTCTCAATGTCACATTGAAATTAAGGATATACTGTATATACATACAGCTATGGAAAAAATTAAGAGACCACTTAACATTGATTTCTGAACTTGGAGTGGTCTCTTAATTTTTTCCATAGCTGTATATATATATATATGAAGACTTCAGATGCAAAAGCCGTCTGAAATTTTCTTCTAAAATGATCATTTTTATCAAGCTCGTATGTTTAGGTTCAGTAATTTCACTTTAATGGCAATTAATAGGTCATTTTCATTGCTATTAAAGTGAAATAACTGAACATAAAAATGCTCATTTTAGAAGAACATTTCAGACGGCTTTTGCATCTGAAGTCTTCATAAATATATATATATTTTAGCAATTTTGATTATTAGTATATACACATTTACATATTCTCTTTGAAATAAAATGTCTCTTTGGCATATTGTGTTTTTTTTTTTAGTTTGTAAACCCATTAAATTAATTTATGTTGTTCAAACTCCAGTCTACCCTGTTACATTTGTGCTATTTGCCCTTTAAAATCTTAAGCATTTGCCCTAAATCACATGACTTTGCAGAAGTAACATCATTTCCTTGGAGGGAAACCAACTACAAGAACTTTTTTCCTCAATTTTAGAAGACTTATGTAATAGTATAAAACAAATCATGTCCATCCTGTTGTGTCAATTTATACTAGACATGATTTTTTATATATATATACATATATATTATATCCCAAATGTAAATCTTCTGCTAGCATGTTGTTCTGCCCTAGCTAATAATAGGCTTCATAAGCTTAAAACATCCACCCTGTTAAGTAAAAAATGTCATGCAACAGAATGGACAGACTCCATAGAATGAGAAATCTGAAATATTTGGTCAGAATTATAAGGTTATAATATAGCCTGAATAAAAAACAAGACTTGAAAAAATGTTGTTGAATTTTAAAGTTTTTTTCAAAAAAACTGTAGGAATGACCCGAAAATAAAGTAACCAGCAAAATAACAATGGCACTTAAGAATACATTTGAATGGGTTATCTGAATCCTACAGAGACAAGAAGCGTACTCACTCTGATGATCAGAATTACACATTGAGAGATTACAAACAGTCATTTTCATAAAAGCTGGAAGACTCAAAGAATCTTGCCTGAGTAAAAGAAAGTTTACCATTTTGAGAGCTCGTTCAATGTCAATTCCTTGGCTCCAAGGGACCGCAGGGTTAGCCAAGCAATCGCCTGCACTGCCTCGCCTGGACACGTCTACTCGCTGGCGGCGTAGGTACCGGAACGCCTCCGCAATGACCAGGATAGCATCATAAGACAGCGCTGAAGTATACTGTACACAACAACCATTAAGCACCTCAGTTATTTGTTAGATCAGTTTGAAATAAGCAAACACATTATCTGTAAGTAAACACTTTGAAGAGGGTTAAAATAAGCTGCCCTCTTTCAGGTCCACACGCATATATTGATGTACATAATGAAGGATAATTGCGATGCATTACTGCATGTAATCATAGTTGGCAAACGCAACCAAAGACGACACACTTCAGGGATGTAGCTTGCACATTGTTTCTTGCTATGTAAAGAGTGTTAACCAGGTTTCTAATTACAGAGATATGTAAAATGTTTAGTTATGTGAGACTCAACAGGGTTTTGCTGCTATTGTTGTGCAACCTGTAATTACATCCCATTTCAACAAAGAAAATAGAACAAGCTGGCATCTGCTAATTTGCCGTGAGCTGCATTGTATTGTTTTGTATTTCTTCAAAGCGACTATAGCAAGGAATTTAGCGACTAAAATAAATGCAATATAACAAAGGTAACATCAAAGGAGACATTGTACATTTACATTCTCAATTCAAAACACCTTCTGATGGCTTCATTAAAATACTGTCTTGGAAAAGCTTTACACACAAACAAAGTGTGTGTTGCTGCATGTGCACATTTCAACAGTATTTTTTTTTTTTTTTGGCTGAATTGAACAAAACCTGTACTTATATGTAAGAATAAATGGTAACACTTTACTTAAATGTATAAAGCACATATTTCATAAATAATTGTAACTAAAGTTAAAATTCATTATAATATTTGCAGATTCCTTGTTATATCTGAAAATGGTTTTTATCATGTGCTTTAATGTATTATACATTATAAAGGCGTAGCATAAGGACTATAATGTATTATAGTGGTTACAATTATTCATGAGACCGTACAATGCATTACAAGGTGCATTACAAGGCATAATTAATGCATTAAAAAAATATTTTTAATGCATTATATAAAGGCTTTAAGTAAAGTTTTACCAAATAAATTAAAATGTAATAATTTAATAATAATAAAATGACCCACTGGAGTGAAATGTACTTAATTTTCATGGAAATAATAAGTGTTGCCAAATCCGCAGTTTACACTGTTGCCGCGGGTTGAACCGACCCCAAATAACATGATATTTAGCCTCTGGAATGCAAATTTTACCAAGGGAACCCGGCCAAAAACACGGATTTTACCCCCCAGAATGCAATTTTTACTCAGGGAGCCCCCTGAAATGGGCTAGTTTTGGGCTTGTTTTGATTAACAATTGGCCGTGTTTTGTTGTGAAAATCTGGCAACCATGGAAATAATGTCACAATGCAAAATATAGTAAGTGGTCCCTTAAACAGGTTTCATTTTATTTATGGAAAATATAATCCTTCAATGTTTGGGTGACTTTTTGTTTATAACATTCAGGTGTTTTTAAACTCTGTCTACTCATTACTTTGATGTAATTTCTTACCCACCCATCCATAATAAAACCTTAATTAAACTGCATTTAAAATCTCACGATCGTTGTTTAATTAGATGTAAATTGAGCCCCAGCTTTAATAGCACCTTGGACTGAATGTCAATATATCGACTGTTGCAAGGAGGAAAAAAAAAAAGAAGAAGTCAGGCAAAGAAAGAGAAAGTCAAAGATCAGATGATTTAAAGTTGTTTAAAACAACAATGATTTAAAGTTGTTTTGTTGTTGTTGTTTTAATAGTAGTTTCAGACCTTCAGAGGTGTGTTTCTAGCTTCAGGAAACTCTCTTTCATCTAGACGATCCCATCTCTGGAGAAACTGCTGTACAACTGAGTTTTCCGGATTGATTATCTGGAAGCCGCTAATGTTTGCTCCGCCGAGAAACACCTTGTCCAGACTGATGTTGGTAAAGCCCTGTGGAATGAGAAAAGTTAGGATCCGGGACATGATGGCAATATAACAATGATCATGTGAAAATATATTTTGTAAAAACGGAAGGTCTTGTGTGTATAGAGTGATTGTAAGTGGTCTAATCTCTGGATTAGCAACTCAATGTTTCTGGTTCAAAACCCAAAAGAGGAAAAGCGCAACATGGCCAATCACTGGGGTTCCTTATAATCATTATGGCCATGAGTATAAACAGGTATTATCTCATTGAAAATCTTGAAAAAAAGTGTGTTTTGGCATATTATTATTATTATTATTATTATAATAAAACCATAAAACAAGAAGTAGTATCCCAGAGTGGACCACTGTGACCCCCAGTGTGCATTAAAGTCAGTGAATATCAGATAAGTTATGACATGGCAAGATTTTTTCAAGGTTGTAAAATTAGTAAAATAATGTTTTAAAATAATGACTGAGAAGTGTAAACGCACATGTATTTAAGGTGTGTTACATTTACATTTACATTTATGCATTTGGCAGACGCTTTTATCCAAAGCGACTTACATTGCATTATACTATACATTTGTATCTGAGTATGTGCAATCCCTGGGATCGAACCCATGACCTTGGCATTGCTAGTGCCACGCTCTAACCACTAAGCTACAGGAAAGCTGTAAAATTGAAAAATGTATAATTACTTTTTACTTGATGATTTCACCACATTTTTAGAGATCGTATAAAAATTACCACAACACAAAAACATACATACATGCTTTGCATTTGTTTAATAAAGTATCTTTTCATCTTCTTGAACATTCTTATTTGCCAACAAATTTCCATTATTTCTCTTTTTTTTTTAGTTAGTGTACGGAGGTGCTGCAACTCACCAAATTGGCAATAACGTAATGGTAACCCCGACTGTTCTTTCCAAGTGTCACAACCTACAGGGAAGAGAATCAATAACAGTTTACAATCCATGTAAGAAGAGCGCAGGGGCCTTATATCGTCCCTCAGGTGAGCTTCTCTCTCCATTTACACTGTTTTAAGTGACAAAGACACTCAACATTGATGGATGATTTCACATGCAGCGACTGACAGTCTTTGATGTGGCTTCCTACTGTATGCTGGCCAATATGTAGGTGTATGCTGGGAATACACTTGGACAAAACCCTACATAACTCTGACTTCTTGTGCATCACTGATGACTGTAACCTTCACCTCAGACCTCTTTTCTTAGTGGCCTTTAGTGAAGCATGCAAACAATGTTCTCTTCAAGGACATAATTATTCCATTCATGATCCTGAGTGATGTGTCCTCATGATTCATTTTGAAGGTAAGATCACATGGCTTTGTGCAGGTTGACAGTGCCCTGCAGTTAATAATTAGGTAACACTTTATAATAACTGCATGCTATGAGGCATTAATTAAGCATAAGTAAATAGTTAATTCATCATTTATAAAACATTAAAAGACATTAGTAAGCAGTTTATAAATACAGCTATAAATGCTTTGCTCTTGATTTATAAGCATATCTATAATGTATTTAATAATTGTATTTTCATACTTTATTAATGATCAATTTATCATTTCTAAATTATGTATTACATTATTTACAAACCAGTTATTCAGGAGTTGTCAGGGGTTCATAAGATCATTTAGAAAGTGTAAGTGAATTACTCAGTGTGTTAATAAATGCTTTATTATCACATATTCCCACTGTAATTCATGATTAATTCAGGTAGTTATAAAGTCAGTTAACTATTTTTGTGAGGACTATTTTTGTAACTATCTAAAGTGAGGACTATTTATGGCTCAAAGTTTTTATAAAGAAGATTAAAAGGATACAGGACATAGAAATATTTATTTCAAGCAAAAAATTTAACTTTAGAATGGGTAACTTAATATAAAATTAAAAATAAACCTCTGCAATGTCACATTAGAGAACAGCAGTGTAGAAGATAACTGAGGAGCCTTTAAATCTCCTTTGTAAAGCTTTACGAGGCTTAAATAGTCCTCACTTTAGATGAGCTTACAAACTTGTTAGCTGACAACTTCTAAATGTTTTATAACTACCTGAATTAAGCATGAATTACAGTAGGAATATGTGTTAATAAAGCATTTATTAACATAGTGAGTAACTATTAGTATATGTGTAATAAGATATACATGTATGTTTAAATAGTTTATTAATCATTTACTTCCTAAATGATCTTATGAACCACTGACAACTACTAAATAACTGGTTTTTAAATAATGTAATACCTAATTTAGAAATGATAAATTGATCATTAATAAAGTATGAAAATACAATTATTAAATGCATTATAGATATGCTTATAAATCAAGAGCAAAGCATTTATAGCTGTATTTATAAACTGCTTAATAATGTCTAATAATGCTTTATAAATGATGAATTGACTATTTACTAATGCTTAACTAATGCCTCATTGTGTGCAGTTATTATAAAGTGTTACCAATAATTTTATTCACTTTGATAATCAAAATGACATATTTAAACTTTTTTTTTCCCCTGTGAAAATAATTTCTTCAAGGCTTACAATAGCTTGAATGTAACTCTACACCTTTGCTTCATTTAGTATATGCGGAACAATGAATAGGCAAATTAGTCCCCGCCTCCACTCGATCACAGCACCTCGTTAGGAAATGGGCAGTTTCAAACCGTTTCAAGGAGAAAAAACTCAGCAATGGTGTTGACTGATGAATTTACAAATGGTTTGTCTTAAAACATTAAAAACTCCACATAGACATATAAATTATTTATATTAAAAAATTATATAGTTTTATATAGGAATAAAACTTATATAGGATATAGTAAAGCTCACTTTTGACTTTTTTTTTGGGGGGGGATAAAAAACTCTATAGAAATGTTTCTGGTTTGTTTCGCTCATTCAGTCTGTGTTGAGCTGTGCCCATATTGCATATTAAAAAGCAATAACTTGAGCAGATGCACTATTCCTAGACAGAACCACTTGTTCAGCCAAAAATGAAACTCCTGTCACCATTTACTAACTTTCATGTCTTCTGAAATGAGATGTTGTGCAGAATGCTTCAACGCAACACCAGTAGACAGCGACTAGGAGCTGTCAAGCCCAAAAAAAAATGAAAAAAAATGAAAAGCACCAGAAAAGTATAGTTTATATGACAGAACATTATTATAAACAGAACAAAATTTCAGTTGTTAAAAAATATTCTAGCTTTTAAACCTATGTGCATTTCGATTAGTTACAAGACACACCAATGCCTTTTGGCTTCTGTCAATGACTCATGTTCAAGTTTTAATCTAACACAAGGCTCTTACATGTCTTCAGGATACATGGAATACAGTGACAGCCATATGGGTTACTCCTGCTCCCTTTTCATTTTTGGGTGAACCTTTAATGTTCTCAAAAACCTCAAAGACTCTGATATAATGATGCAGTCGTAGCTTTTCTGATGCCCTTGACTCTTGGCTCCACTGAAGGTTATCAGTTCTGTCCCACAAACAAATACTGCTGCAGGCACCTCACACCTGAGCGAGAGCTGGCGGAAGAACAGAGATCACGATGAACTTCACAGCCTGCAAGCCAGCAGGACGACTCTACAACCTTGATGTGGAAACAGCCAGGGCCTAATGACATGAATCCATTCAAAGAGTCTAGGCCAAGACCTGACGCTGAGCACTACAGCTAACACAGCTAGCACATGACAAGAGTTTACCTTTGGAGTGAACCCGTCCTTTAGTTTTAAGTAACCAGGGATATTCCTTTAAAAGTCATCTAAAATAATGTGAGATATTAAAGGGAGCCTATTATTCTTTTTTTATTTTACCTTTCCTTTAGTGTGTAATATAATAGTTTGTGATCTGCAAAGTTACCAATTTCATGGCAAAGGGAGAGAATCTCTCCAACAGAAAACACCTTCCTGAAACAGCTTGTTTGTAGTCTTGCCATTTTTTCCATGACTTTGCTACATCACCATGTTACACATTTGCATAATACCTGCCTACTGGCTGCTTTGACCCATCTTCGAAGAACAGTTGGCCATGTGATTTCGCTATGTTGAGTAGATGCCAATTTTTTTTCTGCTGCAAGGGCAAAAATTTGTATGGACTTCCAATAGCGACACCATAGTTGCCATAGATATCATACTGTTTACAGCTGCTCATGAAGCCTCGGGAGCTGAAATACAATTATGGTAAAGGGGCGTTACATCTCCAACACACGCTTTAAGCGTGTGACCAATCATGACCAATTTCGACTTGGCCAGCTGACCAATCAGAGTGGGAGTTTTGAAAAGGTGGGTTGCGTCCGAAATCACATACTCTCTTAAATAAGTACTTTGTGATTGCTAAAAAATATGTTCTATGTAGTATGAATGTGTATAGTATGAATGTATTACATTCGCCATGTTGTCATTATCATGTGACCTACCATCGTAGGTTGAGTCGCTTCACTGCCATTCACAAATCCTCTCCTGTGGCCTCATGGGATTGTACAACGCTTTCTCCCGACCAATTCGTACGTATTTTACGAGGTGGCTGATTCGTATGAATTCATACGACCTCACTCGTACGAATTCGTATGATTTCTCTAAACCCCAGTGATGGGTAGGTTTAGGGGCGGGGTTTGGGGTAGGTCACTCGTATGAATTCATACGAATTAGCCACCTCGGAAAATACGTATGAATTGCCGCGAGATCGGGTTGGATAGTTAAGTGTCCATCATATGCACACTTCATAATCTCACAGGAAGTAATAGGTCATCCGGGTAGTTTTTGCTTACAATTTTAGGAGTACTGTGATTTCAAACATACTTCTTTTGTCACATACTTACATTCACTTACTATATAGTATAGAAGTATGCAGTGTCTGACGCAGCCATGGGCTTTAGGAACTAAAACTGGTACACTCTAGTTGTGCCCAAATCTGTGTACTAATGCACTATTTTATGGCGTTTTGTAGTATAAATAGTACAAGTAGTGTGTTCACACTAAAAATTCCAACAAGAAAATGTGCATTTAAAATACACAGGCAATGCACTTAATTAACAGAAAAAACTAAGTGTGGAATTTTGGACATTTCACGGACTCAACTGTCACAGATTTCCTTACATAGCCAAAAGGAGAGATGCGATTAAACTCCAATGCTGGATGACAAAATACATTATAAAATTCATATAGCTGAGAACATAGTGCATAGTGCATAGTATAAGTACATAGTGTATAGTATGTCGTATGTTACAGACAGAGAGTGAAAAGAGCTGCTGCAGCAATGAACAGTATAAGAAAAATGTTTTTTTTTTTCATGAAAATAAAATTATGAACTTGTAAATGAGCATAATAAATGAGCACTTTAAATGATAATATTCAACAACTTTAATATTTCACAGTAACAGATTACTGAAATCCCAGCGTGTAACATAGACGGCTGAAGCTGGGCTGATTTCTGAGAGGCATTATGGGACTGGATTACAGTTGTGCTCTGAGTTAATGTGAAGTAAATACCCGAAGATTCCTCGCTTACTTTGTAATATTCCTCCCCCGACTGGCACATTGATCCCACCTCTAACACTGTCACCTTTGTGTTTGGCCAGCCAGAAAGAGATTTGGTGTCCTTGAGGGAAGTTTTCACCCCCCGTCGTGATGGGCAAAGACAGACCGGAGTGACCCAGTGCTCTCCCACAGGCAGAACCTATTACTCACACAGGTCTGACAGAGAGAGCCCAGTGCATGGGCAGAAATGAAAGCAATCGCAAAGCATTCAGTCCAGAGGTTCAATAAAACCAGACGTCAGACTGCTGGGTCATTACAGCTCAGGCGTGACCTTTAGCTAAAACACGCAGAGCTGGGATTAAGACTCATGCGCAATAACTGCATAAACAGTTTGACTGTTTTAGGAAAATGATGTTAAATGGCATAGCAGGAATTATATAATTGCTCTTCCCTGCAGTGAGCGCTTAGGGTTTCATTTCTTGGGGTTTATGAAGAAAATGATATTGGATAGTACCATGGAAGAATACAAAAATGAATACGAAAAAAAGAAAAAAAAAAACTAGATTTGCATTTCCTGGAGGAAATATGACTGCTTGCAAAGAGCAGTGTGAAAATTTTAGGTAAAATAAAAATATAGCAATAGATATAGAAGGTAATAGAAGGTAATATGATATTAATATGCAAAATATGCTAAATAAACAACTAAATATGTAATAAAAGAAAAAAATAAATCATTCACCATAACTCAATATGTAAATCAGTTTAAAAAGAAGACCAACTGCAATCTTGAATACAAATATTACAATGATATAGTATCATCAGGGTTGATTAAATTTGAATGATAAACATTATGTACATTATGTAATTTAGGGAGAGATTTTCAAACTTTATAGGAGTTATATAGTTTTTCAGTTTATTTTATTTTATTTATTTATTTAGAATTTAGTAACATTACTTTGCCTAAAAATGGGTTAAGAAACACGATGTTCACATGTGAAATAAGTAGCACGAGTTTGCTCTATTTATGTGTTAAATTAGTCCAGAATGATATGGAATGAGATTTATAGCCCGGAACACACCAAGCCGGCGGTCGACCATCAGGCAGTTTTTGTTCGTTGACCGACTAAGTTTTCTCAGTGCTTGGCTGCTTGGCTGCTTGGCTGAAATTGGTCCTCGTCGGCTTTTTTTGGGGCCGATTCGACATGTAGAATAGGCGTCGGAACTCGTCGGTCAGTCGGGCCATCTGATCATTCTGTGGTGCGTTTCCCAAAGCGAACTATGGTCGCAAGTTCCGTCGT
The DNA here is from genome assembly GCA_003731715.1 of Anabarilius grahami. NCBI lineage: Eukaryota > Metazoa > Chordata > Actinopteri > Cypriniformes > Xenocyprididae > Anabarilius > Anabarilius grahami. The sequence goes on from RJVU01078462.1 coordinate 1,888,310, forward strand.
TACCAATAGAGTTCAATGGGACTTCCGACCATAGTTGACTAACGATGGTTTCGGGAAACGCACCCCTGATTGGCTGTTCAGCTACTGCCACCTGCTGGTATGGAAAGGTATTTCTTCTTACGCAAGCGCAGAACGGATGTGCTACTTGACCATTGGCTGTCGAGCATCGGTTTGGTGTGTCAGGGCAAATTTGGACCGACGTGAGCCAACCCCGCAGTCTGCTTTCATTGCCACTAGTTCGTCTGCGTCGGCTCGGTGTGTTCCGGGCTTAAGATACCAAACTTTGACCGGACAAAGAAAAATAAATATTTATTCATCTGTTTGAAGTCACAAAACTTCAGAACATTTTTGTGGACAAGGAAGGAAGTTTTGAGTTTTGAAAGAATTGTATGCTTTCACAGTTCTCTTTTATCTCAAAAGATGGTTCCTCTTAATATTTAATGATATTTTTTATATACAAAGGTATAAGGTTAATAAAAAATTACACACATAAGGCTACAAAACAAAGATAGAATGCTGTCTCTATGTTATGTGGTTTGCAAAATTAATTACAAAATACTGGAGAAGAATAAAAATGTATGAGGTTGTTCAATACAGTGTTCATCAGCACTGTAACTAAAACAAATAATGAACAGTAGGAAGTGTATAAATGCGGGTCTGGTCTTATCTCACTCACAGCATGGGTCAGCTCGGGTAACAAAAAAGCTGCAGCATCATCAATTCCTCCTCCAACACTTACCTCATGGTATGACCAATCAATAAGCGTTCTTCAAAACTCATTGACGGTTGAGGCTGGGGGAGGACAAATGGCCCCAAACGCTTTCCAAAAGCTCTCTAGAACACTCAGTTATCTTCATTTTTCCTACCTCAGGCTAGCTTTTATGTGGGCAGGCCAGAAGCCGGAGTGATCCCGAGGGGATACATTCTAATTAACTGGCAGGAGCATCTGTACCTCTCCTGTCCTCTCAGCTGCTTTGAATTTAAACCTCTGTGAGCTGAGCAGGTCTGGCTCTTTTCCAAAGGACAAACCAAATACACTAACTGATCTGAATCTAGGTATCATTCCTCTGAAACATTAGAATTATGGTCTGTCATTATTAGGTAACTTCCATGCAGGAAGTAATGCAGGACAAATTGAAGGCATGAGAAGAGGGGCAAAACTCTTGGGTTACTAACCCCCATAGTTTTATGATGGAAAGTCCTCAGATATCATAATTATTGATTGTTTAAACAAACTAAGTAAATAAATATAAGAAGAACATAGCCATCTTAAAAGCATCAAGTGGACCAACACTAATGGCTGGCTTTTCATCTAAAACATATGCTTCAAAATACCTTTGAGAAAGCTGTGACCCATCTGAAATCATTAAACCAATCAACCCTGTTTTTCTAAAGTTTCATTTTAAGAATCTCTCTGTATCCATGTTTTCCTGTTAAAGGTTGTAGAGTGAGATCCTGAGCTGAAAAATCAAT
>RJVU01078462.1:1890298-1923349 GCA_003731715.1 Anabarilius grahami
AAAATAATCTATATATAAATTAAAATTATAATATATATATATATATATATATATTATTTTAAAATAACAATACTGAAATAGTGAAATTCACAATAGTGAAATTCACTTAACTTCACTTCACTTCACTTCACTGAATGAGTCAGTATTTTTGAATGAATCACGTGAGTCGATGATTCAGTGATCAAAGACAGTCACTTGCTTCATTCCTAAATTAATCAGCCATTTTGAATGAATCTGTTGAATTAATGAACCAATGACTGACTCAGTAAGACAGTAACTTTAATATTTAATGTATAATTTCATTTTCCCATCATTTTATATCTCTATATTCGATATATTTTGTTTTTAAAACACTAATCTTATAACATTATTTAAACAATTGTAACTGCAGTATAAATGCATTCATGGAATCTCCAAGCTGGATAAAACAGTCTGTGTAAACACATCTAAAAATATATTGGAAGTATATGATGAGAAATTTGTGAGCTTAACATCACTGATTTTTGATTGCAGACTTTAATATCTTGGTGAATTAGAGCACAGTTTGAGGCCTTGTTGAGCTCTCTTCTGAAACTAGACAAAACATATGAGATTAGTTATTTTCTTGGTAGGAAAGTATCCATTGCTTTCCATCTAAGGGAATTACTGTGTTGGAAAGCAATAGATGGTATTAAATAGGTTTCATGTCTGGTTTTTCTTTATTTTTGCAGCACCTGCGGAGGCACTACAGGGTCATTCCTCCCTTAATGTTTATTGTGCACAGCTGTTCTTTGTTTCAGTCTGTTCAATTTATAAGACATTCTATGTTATATTTGTTTCCTTCCATATTCAGATTGAGATCCATGTGGTTGAAGACTGGAAAGAGAAATATGGCTGATTCTTAATTCAGCAGCTGCAACTTGAGCACACTCGACTATCAAAAGTAGAAACACGAAGAGTGTGTGGATTACTGTTAGTGTATTTTTAATTAAGATTTTGGATTACCCTCTTTACTCTGTTTGACTATTGCCTGTTCCTGAATCCTGTTTCGTTCCGTCTCACTCTGTTTGCCTCCTGCAGTACAACTCTAACCCCCTAATCCCATTAGATTGTTAAAGTGACACGTTAAACGCTCTCCAGAGCCTGTGAGCTTTTAAGAGATTTTAAGGCCTCAGTCTTTAGGATTTACCTCAGATGACTTGAGATTTGTTTTATTTTGAGTCTTACTTTTTCAGCCTGTTTCTGTTGCAGGTCTAATGAGGTAGTTCACCCAAAAATGACTTCTGTCATGACAAGAGGGTGAGAAAATTAGATTTTTTAAAGTATGTTATTAGCCTTTAATACACTGACATTCATTCAAAATAAAACCCTGAAACATTTCTTTGTAAAACAAGGTAGGCACAAAATATGTTTTGAGTCAAAGATAACAATGATTATTTTTTAATTTTAATATGTGATCTATTACAAGTCAGACTAAAACTGAGTTATACTACCAGAATTTATGAATTAAAAGTAGCTGGGTATTCTGGGTTGGGCTGGTTTGTAATGTTAGATGATTTTGTTTTTCTACCAGATAAAGCTTTTCATTCAAAATTTTTTTTATTGATTGAATAAATGGGTATAGGATCGTCACTATAAAGCAAACTGAAAGTGAGGATAGCTATGAGTTCATTAGGAATAAGTGACAGACTAATATATCAGACAGTAGACCGATTAATTGACCCTTTGACCATTTCGAGATTACTGCTGATAACCGTACTGTCAGGATTCTGTCACTTCAGTCTGGTTTATTCTTGGTTTGGTGACAGAGCTCTAACACTGCCTACTGTCTTGTCTCTGTGTGAGAGTGCGGTTTCGAGTTTGCTTGGGCCATGCGCTCTTCCATCCGCTTGAGTTGTTTTGTGTGCGGAGAATGGTATTCGGATCCCAGCACTTTGGTTTAGTTCGGTTTCGGTTTAGTGCCAGGGATCGGGCATTCATGCTCCATTTATTTTTCTTCTGTTGTGAGCGCACAGGATGAGTATTTGCTCATTCTCTGCGTGCTCTAATCTCGTTGTGTGAGCGTGTGGTTTTGAGTTCGTTCGGACTGCTCTTCTTTCCATGTGTTGTTGTGTTCTTGTGCACAATGGCGGGGGTTGTTTCCCTTGCCATGTGCTCCGTGTTTCTGCTTTGAGCACATGGCTTACAACTTGCGTGTTTTGTTTGAACACAATCACAATGAACACAATCACAAGCCATGCGCTCTTGTTTTTATCATGTTTGGTGTGAGCACATGGCTTGTCATGTTTGTTTCTATGTGCCATGTGCTCCCCGTGTATTGTCTTAATCTGACCCTTCTTGTTATCTGATTATTGCTTCATTTGCTCCATTGTTACCTGCTTTTTTTGCTCTAATATATTTGATATCCCTGTGTTCTCTGTCCTTTGCCAGTTTGTCGTCATTTGTTGCCACGTTAATGGTGTTCTCCTGTTGTGTCCTGACCTGCCGTGTCTCATCCCGTCCTGTCCTGTACAGTCCAGTCCTTCCATGCCTTGCCGGTCTGTTTTCCCCTACAGGGTTTTTTTTTTCTTTTTGAAAAAGGCCCACATTGCTCAGCGTCTTTCAGTCCTTGCTCCTCCTTCACCTCAATCCTGACATGTTCCCTCTTGATCAAGTAACAGAAGTGTTAGCTTTCCTTTGTGACCATTACAAAATTAACCAACAACCTTGCCAACTGCTATTGCATAGGTATTTTGGAGTGCATTTTGAGATATTTTTTAACAATATTGTTGAACAACTTTGTCATCAATTACATATACTGTTTATTAATAAATATATTTTTATTACATCAAACACATTATGTAATTATAACTATTGGTTTACATATGAAAAATTCAGATGCAAAAGCCTCTAAGTGCCATCTGAAATTTTCTTCTAAAATTAGCATTTTTATCAAGCTTGTATGTTTAGGTTCAGTAATTTCACTTTAATGGCAATTAATAGGTCCTTTTCATTGCCATTAAAGTGAAATAACTGAACATAAACATACAAGCTTGATAAAAATGCTCATTTTATAAGAAAATTTCAGATGGCACTTAGAGGCTTTTGCATCTGAAGTCTTCATATTCAGATTTACTTTATGGATTTTTAAAAATTTCTATTCTTATTTCCTGTTTGGCCTTTTACTGTAAAAACTATTTTAGCCAGACATATCACCACAAAATTCATGCACTGAATGAATTCAAAGGTGCATCTATCTAAGACCTATTCTTTATGCTCCATGGTGGTAGATCCAGCAAGGCTTCAGTGAAGCATTGGCTCTCAATGCATTTTAATATTTTTCCTCCCACACTCCCGCCACATCCTGGCTCTGTGGTAAGTGCTGCATATTGTATCTTAAAGGTAGTCCCAGATGTCATTTATTTATCCCACTATAACCCCCAGATTAAGATGGACATGTTCATGACTTTACGCAAACATCAGCACAGACAGTCCAGGTAGAGCCAATGCTCCACCAAAGACCCTCTGTGACTCATCAAAGAATGTGCGCATTCATATGCAATCATAACAGAGACACAAATCCTCCTGGGAACTGCATCAAATCCTTTACAAAGCAGATATTGGCATTTTGTAGCACTATTTACCATATTCACACATACAGTAGAATGACACATGAGATGTCACTCTGCCTCATGACAGGCCGTCATGCACTCACACTGTAAAATGACACATCCTGAGTGTAAACCCCAGATCACAAGCTAGTTTTCCTCTTGAAAAGGCACAAGCCCCTCCGTGCTCCCACTGCAAGGGCACTGCTTATAAATTATTGCGATGGGTTGACATACTCAGTATAGCAGGGCAGTAAAAGCTGTCACCATTGCTCTTCGTGAAGCTTAACTCAGCTGTTGAAACCCTCTAGAGGCCAGCTCCCATTCCCAGTCTGTGCTGAACAGCTCAAGATCACAAAATTCAGATGGATTACGTTGAGCAGAACTAAATAGCGCGGTTCTCCTGTCTGGAATCAGCTCTCGCTGCAGGTCTCTGAAGGACCGCAGTCCAGAAACTTATCTCGGCTATCAGTGTCAGCAGGGCCGGGGAGATTAGTTCAATTAGATCCAGTTTAGCCAATACATGCTGAGGTCGGAAAAGGGATTAAAAACATGTGTGCTCCAGGGGGCAATAACACAGGATTCCCACTGTAATTTCCCTAATTCCTCTCCAGCCTACTCGTTTTTCGCCCTTAAATCGGCTGCAATATTTAGGAGAAGTACAGCTGGAGGCAAAGACAAGGTACAGCACAGCATTTCATTGGCTCTTTGTAAAATTTTGAATAAATGCAGATCATAAAGTGCTGCAGGGATGAGGTATTTCTCAAAAGTCAATCAAAAGTGCCCCTAACCATCAACAACAGTGTTGTGTTCAATTACTCAAAATGCGTTTGAATTAATATACGCATACAAAACAGTAACAAACCACTCGAAAGTCGCAAAGTTCCTGTTTTTTCTTTTATGTACGTGCCATCATACAGTCTGAGACATCATTGTATGTTGGTGTGGTTTGCATCTTTCTGCAGTAATCCAAAATTGGAAAAAATCCTTTTAGGTTTTTGTCGAGGGAACCAGGCTGATGTTATCTTGTTGGCCAAANAAAAAAAAAAAAAAAACAACCACAGAAGAACAACACTACCCACAATCCTGAAGACAGAAACACCAGTCAGAAAAGTCATTGTTGAAAAACAAGAATCTTAAACCCCACGATTGTTGTTGAAAACCAGACAAATATTTTTTTTCCTTTATGACTCTTCAAAATTATATAGACATGTGGGGTCTACGTAGAAACCGTCCTTCATTTAATCTTACGATAATGTCTCACATATGAGTACGTGTGATTCAAAGAATGAACGTATGCACAAAAAACATGCATACACCTCTCTTCCAGATGTGAAAGTCTCAAATGATCTTGTAATTGTGTGCAGATGAATGGTTTCATTCTTGTAAATGCCCCCTATTAATGTCATAACATATAAAAGAGCACCAGTCAACATCCAAATCCTTTAATTGAGAACGGCGAGGGGCAAGAATTGTTTAGATTTCCAAATAGCTGCAGTACTCCGATTCTCTGCCACAAGGAAAAGTGTGTACACCTGCTTAGACCCTGACGTGATACTAAGCATTTTTCCACATCAAAGACCGTTTTAATAAATATGAACGTTGGCGTGGTGTACGCACACTCTAACATTAAATCTGTGCGTACACATGTTTTATAGCATTTTATTATTTTTAAAAAGTATATTTTGCATTATACTTAGATGCAATTTTACATTTATAATTAATGATAAAAATACTCAATAGATGTATATCTATAAAACATGTTATCTGTTCAGTCTTGGACACTTGTTTGCTTCGAATCATATGCTGTAATGTTGTGATTCATCTCAAAGCCGTCTGGTTTGGTTTGAGGCTTAGAGCTCTATTGAAAGATTCTCAGAAATCCCTATGGAGAAAATGAATGGAAAAAATACTTTCTGGAACCAAGGCTGCTGAAAAAATGAGTAGTTACTGGTGCACTCTATTGATTTATAGTAGCCATTTTGGTCTTTTTCAAAAAAATAGAGCAATGACAACATCATTTGTGCAGTTTGCCAGAGTAAAGAAAACGGAATTATGCTGGTCGTGGTAAATTAATGCTAAAAATATATTATGGATTAAATTTAGTTGCAGAACAGATTCATAAAAGCAAGCGAAACAAAAAATTCAATGAGGAGGTATTGTGCTACTGGAGCTAATACATTTAAATTAGCACTAACGAGGACATTCCAATTCAAGGGCTGATTACCCTTCACAGACAGACATCAAAGAGCCGCGCCGATCTATTAGAGACCGAAGAGAAGAGGACAGTTGAGCTTAAATATCTGCTCAGCCATTCAGTTTAATTGTGTGCTTTGAGAACCCATCTAAGGATCTGTCAGGTCATCCATGTGGAAAAGACACGGGTAGAGTGATGGACTTCAGGAATATTAATAAATCAGGGACAAGACTCTTGCTAAATGAATAAGTCTTCAGATGCAGGGGTTTATGGGTAGGGAAGAGACGTCAAACCAGCCAGACAGGCAGAAAAGCAAACGACTGAGCATGAGACAGGTAGGGGGGAAATTCAGACTTTACCTGCTCCAAGATGACATTGATTCTGTCCACTTCACAGTCGATGAGGTAGCGTTTCTCCTGCCTTCTGTCCATTTCCTCAATGATGCGCCGGAACTCTTGGGGGTCCGTTATGCTGCCCACCGACCGCGCTGTAACTTGCCAGTTGTTTGCCACTGCTGCCTCCATTATGGCTTGAAGAATGGAAAATCCTGACAGGAAAACAATCATTTTTGTGTTAGCTTACACTCCAGAGCTTCATAGGTGTTGACATGCTGTCTTATAAAATTTATTCAGAGTGCATATTCAATTTTCCACAAATGAAGTCTTACAGTATGTATATACACAAAGAGAATTAATGTGAATTTGTCATTTTGGATTAGATATCTAGGTTGTCATACAGCAGTTTAAAAACAACTGCACAAAGTACAAAAATTATTCGCAAAAATATCTGCAATGCTACCTGAGTTGAATATAAAACAGATAGCAGTGGTCAATACAGCATTCCAGCGGTGTTTAAATACACATAGTAACAGTTATGAAACATCTGTTCACCAGCTGCATGCATTTGTGCCCTTAATAAATCAAATAAAACAGTTGGAGTACATTTTATTATTAAACTCCCCCTGTAGTCAATAATTTTATCCATTAAAACTCATCTTTGATCACCAAAATGACATATTTAAGCATTTTTTCCTTTGAAAAAAATTCTTAATGCCTTATAATAGCTTGAATGTAACTCTACACCCTTGCCTCATTTAATATACACGGATCTATGAATATGCTAATTAGCCCCACCTCCACTCACTTGCACAAGCTCAGCGGTCAACATACTGAGGTAAACGCTGCACAATGGTATCGCTTTTTACAATGTCAGACACATAACGTAATTAATATGATTAGCATTTGCTTGACTACACTGTAAAAAATGACCATGATTTAAACGGTAAAAGACTGTAAAAATGCTATGGTGAAAAACAGTTAATTGGTTTACAGAAAGTTTCCATACTATACACGGTGAATAACTGTAATAGATCTAACGGTACATTTAATGTGATTTTAGGGTAAAATACTGTTAAATGTACAGTTTTTGGAAGTGAAAAATAACAAGTCATTGCATAATTTACAGTGGAAAAAACATTCAAACATTGACATTCCCAGAATTCCCTGCATAACACTTCACATTTGATGTATTTTCGTTGAAATAACTATGTTTCTTCTTAGTTTTTCTTATTTCAGTTATGTACATTAGGGATTTATGTTTCATCTAATGTTGTTAACTTAATGTTTATTGCATTTTTTAAATTTCATGTGTTACCATGATGGTGTTTAGTGTTTGTGTGAATGACACTGTGTGCACCTTTTATATATTAGTACTGTCCTTCTCAGCTGCTTGTGATGAACTTTGATTCATCATGTGACTTTTTTCTTTTACAGTGTACGTTATCAAACAGCTAATAATGTGTTGCTGAGTCAGACAGCTGCCTTCTAACAATCAGTATCCTTAGACACGCTTTGAACAACTCAGAACATCAATAGAGAAAGTCATTTGGTTCATCATAACATCGTAATATACATCATACACCCGCCATATTGCTAAATCTACCCGATTTTTCATATCGGCATAACCTTCTTTTGAGACTCCCTTGCGCTCCGTGGTCAGTTAATGATATGACAAAGCCCGCCGGCACGTTGATGCGATTGGTTACAAGGTAGTTTGTGACGTCAGAAAACACCAGCGATTTCAAACCGTGGGTTTGAGACTGTCTTTGGTTTACTGCAGTTTTAAAGAGAAAATACTCAGCAATGGTTTTGACTTATGAATTTGCACATTGTTTGTCTTAAAGCATGTTAAAAACACCAGAAAGACAACATTAAAAACTTGATTTTCACCACAGGGGGACTTTAATAGGCAGAGGCTATTAATAATAAAGTGCTGATTGATGCTATTTATACTAAGTGAAAATAGTGGCAGATACTATTTGCACCTTTGTTTATTGTTGTACATTATAAAACAGTATGCAATAATAACAACATATTCAGTGTTTATGATTATAGTTATTAAAAACATAAATGGATGCCTTATTGGAATGTAACTAGTCCTTAAAGTCCTCCCTACACCTACCCCTAACCTTACCCATTAACACTAATTCTCATTTTTAATTACCTGTTAAGCACTTTATTTCCACTTTTTGAATATTTTCTTAATTTTTTTTAAGTCATTTACTCTCTACTTGACTACTGTACATTTTTGAATAAGTATATGTACTCTTTAATCCAATACATTTGTAATAAGTAACGCAATTACTCGTTACATTTTGCATGGCACCTAACTTTTTCTGCAGCAGTTTATTTCTGCTACAAAAGAAGCGGTATCACCATCTACAAAGCATTAAAGGGACTATATCTTGCCCTTATTCACCCAAACTTGTCAACAAGGCTACTTTACGTGAATGTGAGTGACGAGAATGTTTGTAGACGTTTAAGAGGCTGTTGTGTCGACCTTGATTTATTGCAAAATTGAGGTGTGTAGTTTTATTTCAATTTTAGAAAATAAATGTGATTGCTCTCCTCACAAATAAACTGTTTCTTGTTTTTCACTAGCATGCCTCTTAGGTGTTGAGGACTAGTTCATCTTTGCTGTAAGGTATCTGTACTTTTACTCAAGTATAGTTTACTCTTTACACCTCTGGTTTTGTCTGGCTTAACCAGGCATTGGAGGGTGGAGTTTTTGTAAATAGCCTCTGCCAATGAGGCGGACTAATTTGCACTTGGTGTAAATAGACACTTCATTATTAATATGTTTATATAAATATTACAATTTATGCACAAACATAATTTACGCACAAACAATAATTTCGTTCATTTCGTTCGATTTCAAAGATCGTGTAGTATAGCACCCCTGGATTTTTTTGATATACCATATTGACATTTTCTCCATAATGTGCGGTGATAGACTGACAGGTCTAAATTGGTTTGTATGGGGTTTGCTAAAAGGATTTACTTAGTTCCTGTAAACAGACCAGAACACAAAGAAAATAGCCAGAAAATGCAGCTTAAGCATGTCATTATAAAGAAGACAAAAACCTTATTTTTAAACACATTACTGTGCTGTGATTAACTTTCGAAATAATATTGTTGTCACAGTTGTTGAAAAGACCAACTGTACTTCGTGGCAGAACAGACTGACAGTGTTTTCCCAGATATAAACATGCATTTTAAAAAATGCTGATTTTAAAAGATGATAGCCAGAGTAATTCACTGCGGATTATGCAAATGCATTCATTCAGAGCTGAAATCACGTGCTGTTGCCCCTCTAAAGCCTTATCTCAGCCGGTAAACACAGACACGAATGCAACAAAGTCAACAGTTTTTGGCATCTCCTCTGTACTGCAGATTGCTCGAACTTCTCTTTGGACTTCCTCTATTCAGGCTTTGCACGGCTCAGTTGCTCTGCCCGGCCCAGGTGGCGTGAAAAGCCCTGTGTCTGCTCTCCCAGCATGCAGCTGTCATCGTACCGCTCCCCACCCCATTAAATGACTTTTCAGAAAAACGCTAAGCAAATGGCTGAAAAAAGCACTAAATGACAATTCTGCGACAGAAGAGCAAGACGCCCAAAGAAGAGACATACCAGCCATCACAGGACAGCTTCGAATTAATTGATGTGATGCTCAGCACGTCTGACATCCCCATCTGCACAATGTGTCCAGTTCATAATATATGAGGGGCTGTACGTATGTTTGCTCAGAGCAATCTCCGGGAAGAGCTGCTTTTTCTGTGACTTGATATTGACTTAGAAATTAAGAATAATGGTTTGTAATGTGCATTTACATGCACTCTCTAGCTCTCTGATGGGAGAATGAATTTGAGAAATTGGTTCTCAGCCTTTTTCTTTTTTTTTTACCTGTATGCTATGGTAGGGAATACTCAGTTCAGTTTAACACTTTAAGTCCTGAAGGCATTTTTAGAGTTGTTTTTTTCTGAGTGACATACACAAAAGTCTCAAAACTCCAAAAATATAGCAAGGAGACTCAAAAGTTATGTATAGTTTGATAGAAAACTAAGGGAAAAAAACAAAAAACATATCATGATTTTATATGCAATTTGATACAGATCAAATTTTGTAGTGATAGCATAAAGTAATAAAAAGTTACAGCATTTGGAACCAAGGTAGCCTTTTTGTTTAGCCCTTGACACCCCCCCCTAATGGGCATTTTTAAAATCGTTCCTTGAGGAATATTTGATGATCGGCACAAGGGATTATGTTGATTTTGGACTCATTTTAATCTACTGTAAATAATGTTGTGCCATTTTCAACAATCGGAGCATGTTTCATGAAGTTACGAGCGAAAACGTGACATAAATGCATCCGTATATTATTTACATATTGGTCTTGCGGAGCTTCACGTTAAAAAAAATTCACACAAGTTTAGTCAAAGCCCAAAACACTTATGTTTGTTGTATTCTACTCCATGAGACCTTTCAAATGACATATAACACATGGCTATCTGAACTGTATGATGTTTTTGACATTGCAGTACATAGTACAAAAAAGTATTTCATAAATTATGAAAAAAAATTTTTATTTTATTTTATCAGCAAATAACTCAGCACTACTTAGGAGTTAATCAACTTGGCTACATTCATTGTAAAGAACAAAAACACTTAAAAGATTAATTCATTTACAGTCAACATAATGCATGCCTGTGAAAAGAGGCTTTAATGTTAATACTTTTTTGTACTAAAATGGTCTTATGGGATTTTCAAACCACGAACCCCAAAACAGGGAACCCCTTCCTAAAATATATGGCAGCATTTTAATTTCGTTTATAAAGGCCTGTACTGTTTACACTATGTGAGAAAATCATAAATCATTTAATCATCATTATTATTTTTTATATTGCCACTGCACTTGTAAATGATTAAATGATATGCACTATTTTAATATTTGTAACTTTTTTTTCTTTTTAAATCTGGAGAATTTTACTTTGTATTGACTTGACAGCTTATATTATGGCAATGACATCTACTCTTTTATAAAAAATTATTGTGATAAATATCATGATTTATGTCCATTCTTTAGACATACGACTGTCCTGTAGAGTTCAGCTCCAACTTGGTTCAGTGATGGCATAGAAGAAACCATTTTTGGTTTCCCAAATCAGTGAACATTTCTTAAAAGAGCCTTTTCTTTTTCTTTTTTTTAGTGTGAGGAACAAAGAAACTTTTTCCACTATAAAGGACATTTTGTGCAATGGAAAGTTTCCATTGATGTTATAGATTCTTCATGAAACCATCAATGCCAATAAAGAACCTTTATTAAAATAATGGTAACACTTTACAATAAGGTTCATTAGTTAACGTAACATGAACTAATAATACTGCACTTATACAGGATTTATTAATGTTTGTTAATGTTAATTTCAACATTTACTAATACATTATTAAAATGTTGTTAACATTAGTTAATGCACTGTGAACTGAACAATGAACAACTGTATTCAAACAATGTTCAAACAATGAACAATTGTATTTTCATTAACTAATGTTAACGAAGATTAGTAGTAAATACAGTAACAAATGTATTGCTTGTGGTTAGTTCATGTTAGTTAATACATTAACTAATGTTTCACTAATGAACATTATTGTAAAGTGTTACCAAAATGATAATAATAATAATTATAATAATAAAATCCCCTTGTCATCGCCTAGATGGCTGGAATAATTGAGATAGTATCAACAAACACAACATACACTTAAAACTGGCTAAAACACTCAGAAACCTGAAGAGCAAACAGAAGAACATCATACATGCAGCAGAGTGTGATGAGGATGATGTCCAAAGCTGCACACCAGCAAACCAAACAACCACTGTGTAAGCGCATGTCACCACACAGAAGGGCAAAGCCCTCTGGACAAGACACAGCAGTGTATCTGCATCTAAAGGACACGGACCACACGTTTGAGGACAGTGAGATGAAGATTTCGGACAAAGAGCATAGATGGTTTCAGAGAGGAGTTAAGGAGGCCATCTGTGTGAAAATATAACAGCTATCGGCCTGCGACACTGTTTCACAGACTGTACCCAGACTCCAATTCATATCTCATGACCAATAATGAGCCATTATTTATGTGACTATTGATATATATGTAATGTGACTGTGAGGTTGAAGAGGTTGCTGGGAATCTCCATTATCAGATCACAAAGCCACTTGGATGAGTGGCTTTGTGATTCATTTAAATAAATAATAATGGTTAATAAAGATAATACAAGAGCTCATAAATAATAATAATAATATAAAAAATGTAATAATAACAGGTGTAAATGAAATCTTTTTTTATTTTTTTATTTAGTTGTAGGGTTTGACCTGACTTGCCAAAAAAACCTGTCTTGGTCACCTGCTCTGCACAATGTATTTCTATTCAAGTGCAATATGGCAGATCAAGTGAGATTTCTGAGAACTCTTGAAGAGTTGTTAAAGCTCACTAGACTGTAAAGAGTTACAGGAGGATTTCAAGAGATGGTCACATTACAAGGGAAAGAAATTCTGCTGTTAGTCCCCGAGGAGATCTCCAAAGATCAGTGCTGGAATACCATCAAATCCTCAAAGAAACAACAAAGAACCCTCGGGGAACCGTTAAGTATCCGCAGACCTCTTTTTCTATTAATAATGTCTTTGTTCATGCATCACTATGAGTGGCGTTCATGGGTTTTGACTACAAAGGTTCTGGCTACAAAAAAATGCAGTTCATTTAAAGACCATTAGTTTTTACACAGCATTAACCGAACAGTCTTCGGAAGCAAACTGTTCAAGCTAGAAATTACAAAAATAGTACTGAATTTCAAGTATTTGGCTAAACATGGATATACCCTATAATGGATGCTTGACCCTGGAGATTCATTATCCTGCAGAGCTCCACTCCAACTCCTGAGTCCACTAATAAAGGTTTTGTACCTCACAGATACATGATTTGTATTGACCAAAAATTGTTGAGCAGTGGTATTGTTGAGCATATTTAAATGTTTTATTTGGTCTGGATGGATGGATGGATGGATGGGCTAACTGGGCCATGCTAACCTGGTCAACTGAAATGAATAAAATAATGCACTTAGTGAATACACTTAGTGATGCTTTTCGAGGTTTAATCTTAACCCTATACACTGTAAAGAATAAATCCATAGAAAAAGGGAAAAGGTATTGGTATTTTCTTCCAGGATATTATCCATTAAGTTTACAGACACTTCTTTCAACCCTAAAACACAACACAACACAATGCACTGTGGAAGGGTAAAACACCTGTGCAAAATCAAGAGAATTCCTTTCTATCAACAAAGTAAATTTATTTATTGAACTTCTTGTAATGTGAAAAGTTGCATGTTTGCTAAATAAGACTATCCTCACTAGTTTTGCAGTCAAATTAAAGTCAAATCAGATGTTAGGAGCAATTCTTACTGAAAACCAGATAATTGTCACAACTATACATCTTTTATTGTGAAAAACACGATTAATAGAAGCACTATCTCTCATTGGCTGCCAGACAGAATCTGAATGGGTACAATGGAATTCATTGAAGATTAATCAAAAGATTCCATGCCTGTCTGGATCCACATTTGTATGGAAATTAAGAGATGAAATCTGACTAAACATTTTCCAAAGAATTAGACGAGTTCTACTTTCACTTCTTCAAAGTCAGCACAAAAGTTTCCCGCAGACATTAAAACCCAAGACGGACAAACTGTGGAAGGAGCGCAGAACTTTGACAGCCCTGACAAAGCTGTCTGCACCTATAAACAGAGACACAGCTGAGCTGAGCACCAGTTATCAATACACATAATGGCTTTATCACTCTTTTAGCTGTTTTTGACAGTTAATTAGAGTGGAAAAGTTAATTGACTTTGAGACTGATTTGGAATGATTCTATGACTCGGCTGCTGCATTTGCATATGCATCCTGTAGTGAGTCATTGCCAAAAAGAAAAAAAAGAAAGAAAAAAAAAAAAGGCCCTGTCCCTGCCAACGGTAATTTACAGCAGACGGGCCCTCTACCCTTGCCAGTCGCCATCTAGGGCATTAGCGGACCAGAAGAACTCTGCATCTGGTTGAGCTGAACCGGCAGCACTGATATCGTGGACATGGCCGTTATGTTTTATTGATATTTCAGTGACCTCTATCTGGAACCCCATAAATTGCAACCACTTCTTTAGGTAAATAAGCCACAGCTGCGGGTGGGATTGTGGCAAAAGTAATACTGGCGAGAACATAAATTCTGATGACAAGATTTCCGTATTGTGAGCTATAAATTTTTGCCTGGTGAAATGTGGGCGGTGTGGGTAGTTTCTGATTGCACTGCTAAGTGCTAATCATCGCTTTGTGTCTGGTTCATTTTAATATGCTGTAAAAATCCTGTGCATTGCGGCACTGGTGAGCAAATAGTCATACAGCTGCCTGCTGACTGATTTGATTGGTCTCCTTCAACAAACATTCACTCAAAGTTTGACATTACTCTATTGTTTTCCCCTAAGTCAAGCATTTATTTATTTATTTGTCAAATATTTAATAAATCATTGAGAAGTGCTGTTACGGTTTTACCGTGTCTTGTTTGTCCTTGTGACCTAGTTTTCTCCAGTCTGTTTAATTAGTCATTTCATTCACTTGTGTCCTGTTACTCATCTGATTAAGCTCCTTTGTTTGTTACATGTATTTAGTCCCTGTGTTTTCACTCAGTCTTCGTCAGTTCTCGTCAATGTTAAGCTGTGTTAATGTGAGTTTCCTGTCTGTTCTCCTGAGTTTTGTCATTAAATAATGTTATTCCTATTCTCCTTCTTGATCGTGCTTTTCACTACACACCTTTACATGACCAGTGCATGCTTTGGATTAAACTAATTATAATATAATTTAAAAGATTGTTGCCTTAAGTATGAGTTTATTGAAGTCCTTTGTGATGAACTAATAGTAGTTTATAGCAAAAAGAATAAAACAAACATACACACACATAAAAACAAACAAACAAAAAAACAAAAACAAATAAAAAATACATACATAACATGCATAAATAAATAGTTGCTAGGGCACTAGTCTCACGTAGCCAGACCTTCAGACTGACAACAGCTTTCATTGGCCAAAGACCGCCCAAGAGGACGTTTGACTGACATGTAACGCAACCAATCATAGTTTGTTTTATTCCGCGTCATGTTTAGGGGCGTGATAATGTAAAGTCAATGTCCCTACAATAACAGACCGGCTTGCATTTAATAAATTATTCATTCGAGAACGTTGTGCAACAACAATGGAGCCACGAACTTCACATACTTTTGAAAATCCAGCTTTTAGTTGATCCTGGTAAACGCTTATTGTCACAGTTGTAAACACGACGGCTTTCTTCTTCCACAAGGGGGCTTGGCTTTATGGCATTTGTTTCCAGGTGAACTGTTAAAAAACGTTACACACACGTTTCCCGGACATCCTGTAGAATTCAACCAACCAGATGACAACCTGAAGTGTTTCTGGTTAAGTGTGCCATATTCATCAGATGTTCAGCCAATGGTCCGTGGGCGTGACATCTGAGGTTGAGACTACTAGGGCACTTACTGTATAATAATAACACAAAGTACATATACATTTTTTTCTGGAACAGATGAACGTGAATATATGGCAACATTTTATTATGTTGGAGTTTGTACGTATCACTGCAGTTCTGAATTGAAATGAGAGGCGCTAAAAGCTTAATGCTCCATTACGTTTAATAATGTACACCTAGACTAAACCCTGAACCTACCCGATAGTGTTAACAAAAGCAAATGTAACATAAACACTCTGTCGTAACCATGGCATTTTAGCTTGTTTTTGAACTCTTTTATCATGACTCGTCTTTCATGGGATTCATACCCCATCTCTTTGCATCGTAAGTACAATTCTGTACCAGCTGAGCTACTGAGCAATCTTATTATGTCAGTAAAACTGACATGGAGCTCATATGGAGCTCAAAAACATAACATAAAACATACCCAAAATATATTTGTTTCCTAATCATGCACTATGGTAAAAAGTGTTTTGAGGTCATAACATAGTTGTGCAAGGAGCCGTGTGAAAAGTCTTTATTAATCCATAATCTGGCCCTGTAATCATAATTGAGTGTGAAAACGATTAAAAGTGCTTACTGTTTTACTGCCTCTAGTGTTCATTTCTGTTAGAAACTGCAGTGATATGTACGTATTGGTACGTATTTTGCGTTTTGCAAAAATGTTGATACAGGTAAGTTTTTCCAATGATCCTGTTGGATAGTTTTGATGTTTGTTTTGTTGTTTTGTTTATGTGCACAAAAAGTATTCTCGTCGCTTTATAACATTAAGATTTAACCACTGTAGTCATGTTGACTATTTTATGAGATTTTATAATGTAGACATTATTTTTTGATGTCTGTACTACTTTTCTGGACCTTGAATGTGGCAATTTCATTGCTTTCTATGGGAGATTAAAAAAACCTCGGATTTCATCAAAAATATCTTAATTCGTGTTCCGAAGGTCTTATGGGTTTGGAATGACATGAGGGTGAGTAATTAATGACAGAAACCTTTAATAACTTAATTACTTAATGTATTGATTCAAGTCATTGTAGTGTTTATAATAACTAAGGAGTTTACAGTACTATAATTCCCTCTTCTGTGACTGTGAGAAGATTTTGCCTTGATCCTGATTCACTGTTTTCAGTTTTTAGTCATGTTACTGTGCAACTTAACAGTCTCTTTAAAGAAAACAGCAGGTAAAAGCGATGTCATAATTGATTCCAGTTCATGTTTTTACTAATTTAGGAGTGGGGATTAGCAAAGGGTTAATTGTCTCCTAATTCTCCTAAAGAGAAACATTTGAGACAAAGTCGCAACTTAAACCAGACCATCAAGTCTTGTGAGTTGTGAAAGTAAAATAAAATCTATAGGAGACAGGTTTCAAACGGAGCTCTGGGTACTGTTTGTTGTTTTAATGTTGCTTGTATGGTCTTTGCTAATTCATTCAAATATCTCAGTAAACTGCTCACTGTGACTCTGTGTAATGTTCTAATGTCTCACTATAGGACAGATGCAGAAATCCGAGTGTGGGAATCCAGCAGTAAGTAAGCGTCCTTTCCTCTGTACTCTTAACTAGATCTTAACAAGATGAAGTTTGAAGCATTACCCATGGAGGCTTAGCTGTAATTGAATTTAGTTGTTTCTAATCTTCTCTTTGCTCCTGTGCTGCTCGCGGTGGCTAATTGAAACGCCACGGCCAGTATGGGCTGCGTTTGTGATGCGAGCCGTGACGGCTCTGCCACCTCCAGAGCGCCGTTTGAGCAAGGTTGCTTAGCATCCGTTCTGTGACGAGACAACTGAGAGATTTCGCTACCGGCTCTGAATGCATGATGAAGATGAAATCATTCACGGCTCCAGGCTAAAGATATGAACTGAACTGATCTGCCATGGAGCTGAAAGTGGTAGTTTTTACAATGTCATTTCCTGTTTGGTCAAACTTACTTTGCTTAGATTCACAGTGATGTGTATGCAGTTTTTGAAGGTTTTTAAGAAAAAAAAAAAAAAAAAAATGATCTGCTACTCTGCTGCTGTTGTTTCTGAAAAGCAAGTATGGACTTGCTACTGCTAACAGATACACCGAAATGCTGATGTATAAGATATACTGCTGCTGTATGAATAGACATACATACATTTTAGGGAAATTCTCAATAATGCATTAAAATTAACTAAACCCATTAGATTTTAGTCAACTAAATCTACTGTACAGTAGATTTAGTTGACTAAAACTAGACTAAAACAATTCAGATAACTAAAATATGACTAAAGCTAAGTGCCAATTTAGTCAAAAAACAATGACTAAAAATGATTAAGATTTATTTAGCAACCCCCAAAATAAAAAATACAAGTTTTGTAGAAGCATTACATTTTCATCAGGAAAAAAATTAATAAATAAATAAAATAAATAAAAGTCTAGTTATTTATGTGATTGGCATATATTAGTGGCAGAGAAATTAGAAACAGGAATAATTCAACATTAATTGGTTGTGTGCTTCATAATTTGTACATTGCTCTGGATAAAAGCATCTGCTAAATGTGTAAATGTAAATGTCTGCTGCTGTCCATGGTGCTGAATCACCACTTAAATTAACAGAATCCATCATGATAAGAGCACTACAGATTTACCATTGGATTTAATGTTCCACAAAATGGAAAGGTTCTGAATTTACCCCAGAAATCTCATTGGACTTGTGAGAGAGATAGTTCTGGACACATCAAAGCGTGTTTCATTGATGTTCAGCTGCACCACACAAACACCGGAGGAACAGGAAAAGACAATGTCATTGACTTTCAGTTAGTTTACTCATACTTCATGTTTCATTAGGCAGATATTGCTTTCTCCTGAGAACACTCGCTCCCTGGGTTGTTGCTGGGAATGAGCACACATTAATGAGCAACGGCTTCTTGGATACTTAATCTTCATAGTCCTCTGCCACAGCCAAAATAAATACCATCTTAATGTTTGATGAGTGTTTGCTTCTCACCTCACACTAAGAGCGGACGAGCGCATCTTTAATAATGCACAGCTACCAGCAAGAAATATCTCAGAAATTCCCCACCTCTCAGTGCATGCGCCATGCTTGTTGCATTCTGTAATAAAGAAGATAGATTGGAAGTGTCCTAAGTGTGCTTTGCAGAAACGGTTGAGGGGGGAGAGAGTCTTTGATGTGGTATGTTTATTCTAATTAAAACCATCTCGAGCCAAGTACAGTTCTAATCGGCCAGACAGCCGATATGAAAATCAAAATGCAAAGCAGCATGTCAAGCATATCTATAAAAGAGCATACATGCAGTGAGTGTAGGGGCTCTCAGCGCTGTTTTTCATTTGCACAGCCTACAGACCGCTGGAGCCAGCGGGTAGACACACACACACACACACAGTAAACACCTCCGCAAAAACACATAGCCCACACTTGTGGATGGATGCTATTCAATTATCTGTTACATCAGCTATATGACTCATAAAATGATGTGAGCACACTTTTATTCTGGATAAGAAAAATATCATGTCAATATCTAATCTACCTTAGTGTACCTTTCGCCACCTCAAAAACATTAAATCAGAAGTTTAAAATTAAACAGACGAGGGAGTTTCAGGCCCCCTCGCAACAACTGGAGCAAGATAATGCTTTTAATTTTTGATTTACGTGATTCCTGGAGTGTAATGTTTCAAAAGGGTAATGGTAAAATATTCCATTAGGAAGGAACAAACATGACAAAACACACAAAACCAGCCTGAGCTCAACAAAATGTTAATATCATGCTGGGTTATCATTACCATCGCACTTCAGTAAGAAAAACCCATTAAAGACGAACAACTTACAAATGATGGCCTTATTTCCATTTATCCAAGGCTTAGCTGATCTAGCTTCACTTCAAACAGAGCTCAGTGCACGGCTGCTAATGTAGACATATAAAGTCAGTACTAATGTAGACATACAGTATAAAGCATGCATAAAGTCACAGAGGTGTCATAGCAGAGTCAGCACAGGCGAAATTCATCACATCAAGTACAGACATTTTCTTTACTTCAAAGTTTGAGGTAAACTTCTTTGAAGTCACTTGCTTTGATATTTTGTTGTCTAATGCGGTGACATTCATACTTGTTAAATCATACCTCAAAATCCTGGTACTCTTATTAAATAATCAGAGCCCTTTATGATGTTACATGAACATATTTTATATTTATATTTTAGTACAATCTGTTCACCTCATTCCTTAATAATAATAATAATAATAATAAGGTCACATTTTATAATAATAATAAGGTCACATTTTACAATAAGGTTTTATTTGTTAACATTAGTTAATGTATTAACTAACATGAACAAACCATTCAGTACATTTGTTAATGTATTTGTTAAAAATACAGCTGTTCATAGTTTGTTTATGTTAGTTCACAGTGCATTAACTAATGTTAACAAATATAACTCTTGATTTTAATAATGCATTAGTTAATGTTGAAATTAACATTAACAAAGATTAATAAATGCTGTGCAGTTCATTATTAGTTGTAATAACTAATGTAGTTAACTAATGATTTTACTATTGTAAAGTGTTACCAATAATAATAATAATAATAATAATAATAAAGTTTGTGGGATCTACAAAGTACTTATTGGATATAACACACACACACACACACACACACACATATTATATACAGTGGGTACGGAAAGTATTCAGACCCCCTTAAATTTTTCACTCTTTGTTATATTGCATCCATTTGCTAAAATCATTTAAGTTCTTTTTTTTTCCTCATTAATGTACACACAGCACCCCATATTGACAGAAAAACACAGAATTGTTGATATTTTTGCAGATTTATTAAAAAAGAAAAACTGAAATATCACATGGTCCTAAGTATTCAGACCCTTTGCTCAGTATTTAGTAGAAGCACCCTTTTGATCTAATACAGCCATGAGTCTTTTTGGGAAAGATGCAACAAGTTTTTCACACCTGGATTTGGGGATCCTCTGCCATTCCTCCTTGCAGATCCTCTCCAGTTCTGTCAGGTTGGATGGTAAACGTTGGTGGACAGCCATTTTTAGGTCTCTCCAGAGATGCTCAATTGGGTTTAAGTCATGGCTCTGGCTGGGCCATTCAAGAACAGCTACGGAGTTGTTGTGAAGCCACTCCTTCGTTATTTTAGCTGTGTGCTTAGGGTCATTGTCTTGTTGGAAGGTAAACCTTCGGCCCAGTCTGAGGTCCTGAGCACTCTGGAGAAGGTTTTCGTCCAGGATATCCCTGTACTTGGCCGCATTCATCTTTCCCTCGATTGCAACCAGTCGTCCTGTCCCTGCAGCTGAAAAACACCCCCACAGCATGATGCTGCCACCACCATGCTTCACTGTTGGGACTGTATTGGACAGGTGATGAGCAGTGCCTGGTTTTCTCCACACATACCGCTTAGAATTAAGGCCAAAAAGTTCTATCTTGGTCTCATCAGACCAGAGAATCTTATTTCTCACCATCTTGGAGTCCTTCAGGTGTTTTTTAGCAAACTCCATGCGGGCTTTCATGTGTCTTGCACTGAGGAGAGGCTTCCGTCGGGCCACTCTGCCATAAAGCCCCGACTGGTGGAGGGCTGCAGTGATGGTTGACTTTCTACAACTTTCTCCCATCTCCCGACTGCATCTCTGGAGCTCAGCCACAGTGATCTTTGGGTTCTTCTTTACCTCTCTCACCAAGGCTCTTCTCCCCCGATAGCTCAGTTTGGCCGGACGGCCAGCTCTAGGAAGGGTTCTGGTCGTCCCAAACGTCTTCCATTTAAGGATTATGGAGGCCACTGTGCTCTTAGGAACCTTAAGTGCAGCAGAAATTTTTTTGTAACCTTGGCCAGATCTGTGCCTTGCCACAATTCTGTCTCTGAGCTCTTCAGGCAGTTCCTTTGACCTCATGATTCTCATTTGCTCTGACATGCACTGTGAGCTGTAAGGTCTTATATAGACAGGTGTGTGGCTTTCCTAATCAAGTCCAATCAGTATAATCAAACACAGCTGGACTCAAATGAAGGTGTAGAACCATCTCAAGGATGATCAGAAGAAATGGACAGCACCTGAGTTAAATATATGAGTGTCACAGCAAAGGGTCTGAATACTTAGGACCATGTGATATTTCAGTTTTTCTTTTTTAATAAATCTGCAAAAATGTCAACAATTCTGGGTGCTGTGTGTACATTAATGAGGAAAAAAAAATGAACTTAAATGATTTTAGCAAATGGCTGCAATATAACAAAGAGTGAAAAATTTAAGGGGGTCTGAATACTTTCCGTACCCACTGTATATATATATATATACTGTATGATCTGTAAATTGGGTAAATTTCATACATGAAACAAAAAATTATAATTTGAGAAAAATAATTAATTTGCTTAATTAAAATTTGCCCTTTCTGCAAATGCATTATACAATAACTAAATATCATTTTCATGAGAAGGGAGGGTTTCGGGATTTAAAATGCAAAACAAAATCTAATATCAAATTGTTTGCCCAGTGCGTGATGTGAGCAAATGTCAACATTAATTCAAACAATGTGTTTGTTCAGTCTCATTAATCTCTTATTTTCATGTTTATTATGCCAGATTGGTGCACATCTCCTCATGCTGATGTCATATTAAGCAGTCGCTCCTCATAATTTCAGTCATTATCTTATAATGTTCTCTGCATGTTGCATGTTTGCTCACAAACATTTCATGTTTGCTTGTTACATACGTATAGCAACATCACAGTAATCATTAATGTTACTGGCTGTTTAAAGCAAAGAGCAGGTCATTTTGTGTTGTATAACATTTCTAATGAAAAAAAAAGTGCTCCCAGCAGTAATTTCATGGTTGTCGAGCTGGTATTGGGAAGGTGAGCGAATGGCCTTATTCCAGGTTCAGTTAGCAGTGGACATTACAAAGCAATACGGCTCTTTATGGTTACCACTATACATTTCTAAACATGCTTCTGACAAGAGACACATGCGCTCACCTTGGAATAGCTCTGAGCTGCTTTTCTACCTGGCAAGTAGAAAATTAGCTGTTTGTCCTCTGAGGCGATATAACACATCATTGCATTGAGTTTTTCAGGACCACTATGGTGCCGCAGAGCAAAATAAAGGTTTTTCTACAGTCCTTTTTAAAAATAAGCTTCTCTATGTCCTTAGGCCTCGTCCCAAGTGTCCTGAGCTGTCATTGTGTCACAGCTGATTAATTCCACCTCGTGCATAATTTATCCTCTGATGCAGCGAGACAGGGGATGCTGGTGTAAAAGATCTACTGTACAGCTGATCATTTTTGGACTGTCACATCAGTGGACTTGACAATCAATTACGGGCTTGGTCTTTAAAGGTACATTATGTACCTTTTATTTATTTATTTATTTATTTATTTTTTCTTCAAAATGAACAAACTTTCAAATATGAGTCAATACATCATCAACCCTTCTTCCAAAACGTTTTTTGTCTTACCTCGATTCACTATGGTAAGCCTATTATAAGTGTTTATATTTTAGACCTGATAGGATTGTTTTCTCCTGGAAATTGCATCCATACGTGCTTGGTCATATCCGTAAATAGAGAACAGCTGCTCCGGCTACTTGTCTGGTGTGGGAGTGGCAGAGGTTAGTTGTCACAACGAGAGAGAAAGGATGACATGACACTGCTAAATCTCCAACCTCTGGGGAATCACCCAATTTAAACAAACGTTGAACAGAGGAGAGCCTGCTGACAAAAAGAGAATACGACAGAACTCGTAATATAACCAGAATCAACACTGACTTGGCTTTTCAGAGCTGGTGAGAACTGAGGGATGTTGTAAAAGCAAAATGGAGATGATGGCATTTTGTTAATCAACAGGTAGGTTTTGTTTGTTTGTCACCGCTGGTACTGCCCAGCCCTGAATTGTCTGTGCCATCATTGCTGCTGGTTCAGCCCAGCGTATGGCCTGATCCACCTCGACCCGTCGACCTCTCGCCTCCATCTTAGCTCGAGCCTAGGCCTTGAAGCTCCACCAGGCTCCCTCATCCCTCTAGCTCCACCTAGGTTTAGGTTAGCCGTCACCCTGCCTGCACCACAGACACCATCTGTGTCTAAGGCTCTACTGACTGCGGCTTCTTTTCCTGTTGGTCATCTCCTGGATGTCATTGGTCAAATCTCCATCTTGGCTCCTCCCTCCATCGACTTTGCCGTGGACTGTCATCTGGCTCCCACCAACTTTACCATTGTTACTACCACCATCTTCACCACCCTGGTTCCCTCCTCTGGGACTTCCTTCACCAGCCCCCCGTCTACCTCCAGAACAAACTCCTCTATCTCTACAGTGTAAGGCTGCGCCTTCCCGGATGGGGGGATGTACTGTCACCATTAGGTCTAGTTAGTGTCTTTTTCATGGACTTTGTATTTCTCATTTTCCTTTGTTTCATTTTGTCGTTTGTTTCTATGACTACTCATTTGATTATTCATCTAGTTCAGCTGTGGACTAAAAAGTTATCCTTGTTTGTCAGTGTATATATAAGTTCCCTTGTTTCAGTGCTCCTTTGTCGGTTCTCATTAACGCTTCAGCTTAGTTTGGTGGTGTTTTTTCCCCTGTTAATAATTTCTATTTTATCTTATTCTTCGTGTTCCTTCACATACCTCACTTAGCCAAAGCTTGACACAAGAACCAACCACAAAAAGGATTATGGAGATCACTGCTGCATTTTCCACCCTTGCTCAAAAAGGG
Source organism: Anabarilius grahami (assembly GCA_003731715.1). Lineage (NCBI taxonomy): Eukaryota > Metazoa > Chordata > Actinopteri > Cypriniformes > Xenocyprididae > Anabarilius > Anabarilius grahami. Next base: position 1,914,662 of record RJVU01078462.1, read on the forward strand.
CTTTCTTTTTTTGGACTATTCATTTCATATTTATCATCTTACACAGCAAACTACTTTTGATGACGAGACTTTAAAGTCTTTTTTTGGATCAGGGCAAACTACCACCACCCAGTAGACCTCCCAGACATCAAAGGATACACGTGGCCTCAATGCAAGAATCTGACCAGGTGTGTGAGCCAGCAAAGACTATGATCGAGGGGGAGTTAGTGGAGCTGGAACTGACAAGGATTTGATTGACTGGAAGTCAGAGGTGGTACTTCCCAACCAGCCCAATGAGGAATCCTTTTCATCATCAGTTCCTACATGCATTATTGTTTGTTCATCACCACTGGTACTGCCCAGCCCTGAATCGTCTGTGCCATCATTGCTGCTGGTTCAGCCCAGCGTAAGGCATGATTCATCACCCTGGATTGAAATTATGTTGTCGTCACTGATCCTGCAAGCATCAGCCAGTCCTTCAGCCTCATCTTCGCTGGTTCCCTTCAGCCCCTTGTCTTCTCCTCGGACACCTTGTGGTGTGGATAAGCCTCAGGTCTTAAGGTCTCCAGCTTCCACCAAGCAGGTGAATCCCCTGGCTCTGCCTCTGGCCACTGATCCCTTTGCTCCACCTTGATCCATCGACCTGTCGGCTCCGCCTTGGCTCCTCCCTCCCTCGGCTCCACCAGAGAGCCTCAGCCTTGCGGCTCCAATAGGCTCCCTCGTCCCTCTTGCTCCACCAAGGTTAGCCGTCACCCTACCTGCACCACGGACACCATCTGCACCTAGGGATCTACTGACTATGGCTTCTTTTCCTGTTGGTCATCCCCTGGATGTCGTCTGCCAAATCTTGGCTCCTCCCTCCATCGACTCTGCCGTGGGCAGTTCTCTGGCTCCCACCAACTCCACCATGGTTACTACCATCATCTTCACCACCCTGGTTCCCTCCTCTGGGACTTCCTTCACCGGCATCTCATCTCAACAACCTCGTTTATCTCTACAGTGTGAGGCCCGCCTTCCCGGATTAGTTATCCTTGTTTGTCAGTGTATATATATACTGTATATATAAGTTCCCTTTTTTCAGTACACCTTTGTCGGTTCTCGTTAATGCTTCAGCTAAATTCTATTTATCTTATTCTTCCAGTTCCAGCACATACCTTAAGCAGCCAAAGCATTGCATATTGAAATATTAAAAATAATACAAAATAACAAAAATGCATAACAAAATTACTAAAAAATGAAACTATAAATTAAAATGAAAACTGAATATATATAAAAATAAAAGCTAATTCAAAACATTAATACAATCTATGATAGTATAATAGAAGTGTAATAATGTATAATAAAATCCCATTCTATAATATTTAATTTATAAGAGGAAAGGCAGAAAAGTTTCATTTAATGAGACAGGGGAGTGCCAGAGCATTCTAGAGAAGTGCATATATGAACAGGGAAGTTAAAAATAGATGAAAGGGCAAGGGTTAAAAAGGCCATCCCTTTAAAAGCTGTTCATTGACTGTGTGAACATGATACGGCCATTTCCTCTTCCCGAGGTTGACTAATGAAATAGAGCGATGATCTAACTAAGTGTGGTCATCTAATCATCCCATTCACAGGCGCCTTGGCCTCTGTGCCGCCCATCTCTGCCAACTGTGCCAGGCAGCATTCATCCTCTGCGTTAAACTGAAAGCCGCTAAACAGGCTCATTATTGTGAATTATGGGAGTTTAATGCAGAGCCAATGGCCTTCATTTAGAGCATCCTTTTGAGATTCTTCAGTGAGCTGCAGGGAAGGTCTCTGTGTCTAAACATTAAACCCATTCAAGGGCTTCCTTCCATTCACAGCATTCACAAGCACGTTCATCACTCCGCATTGTGCCTTCCCATTGATTTTGTCAGACATTGGACACACTACGAAGTGCATGAAGTGACTCAAGGGTACTGCAGCAGCATAACGCACATTAACGGAAGCCATAAAATATGTATTTTATATGTAGTTCATGTGGGGGATGTCTGACCTGTCTCCACGGTAGGTCGCTAAACTTAGCACACATCAGGAATAATTCATTCAGAAGCATCAGAAACTGTCAGTACAGATGCAAGTGAACAATGTAACTGTTACAACTGCTGACAATTTTTTACTACAGTGGCATCTGCCATTAAGCAGAGGTGATTGGAGTATGTGTTAAGTCAAAGGTGTGTGAATCAAGAAGTGTGTGCAAAAATCACTTCTAAAAATAGAGAGTAGTGAATTGCAATGCATACCATAGATTTTGACTCGCCTTTGTTGTTATGATTAACTAAAACTATTAAAAACATTTTTATTCATTTAAATAAGGCTGAAATAAAATAAAATATCAGATTAAAAAAACCCAAAACAAAACAAAACAAAACAAAAAACTTAACCCTCTGGAGTCTGAGGCTGATTTGGGGTCCTGGAGAAGTTTTTACATGCCCTGACATTTGTGCTTTTTTCAGTTGTTTATAAACATATTAATGACAAATTTCTCATTACACTGTATTCAGCAGAAACTAGGCTACAATAATATGTGAGCAACAAGTATGTACATGTTTGTATTTTTGAGAGAATTACGTATATACGTGGTTTTTGAAAAAAATAAAAATAAAATAAGGCCTCAAAATACACACTAAATGTTTTTTCACAAGACTTTTGGGAATTGTATATTTTTGTCTAGAGTTTTTGCTTCAAAATGATGTGGAAATTATCCTGCCTACTCGGACACAAAAAACAATGTATTGTTTTTAAATTTCTAAGACAATTTTTGTTTAGGGAGCCTGTATGTGGAGAGACGTGAATCTTCATGAATAATGCTGTGATTCACACCTGAGGAGATTAAGACCCTGCCCCTAATGAGCTGCATAATGAGCCATTCATTCAAGAATGTGACTGAGTGAACTAAGAAAGAATGCACTGACAAAAGAAATATATAATTTTTTGTTTGAAGTTCATTTAAAATATAGTTAACTATTTAAATGAGAGTCAAAGACACATTTTGAGTGCACAGTTATAAATGGAAATAAATCCTGTTCAAAGATATATGAACATCACATACCTGGCATTTGGTGTTTCTGCAATGAAAAAAAAAAAAAAAAGAACTTTCCTGCTTCCAGTCCGTGATCTCAGTATAACATGCATGCAGTCCAATGTGGACCAATATAATTCTCAAATCTGTTAGATAAAAAACCCTCTGTGAGCATGCTGATAACAGGATCATATCAGCTATTGTATTAACATTATTATAATGTCCACTCTTAACAGAAAACATGATTTTTGTGATCTCATGCATGCACGTATTATTGCACATCATGTGAAGAAAATTTTGTATAGGCCTATTATATTTTTAATTACAGTACCGGTCAAAAGATTTGACGCATTACTATTTATAATGTTTTAGAAAGAAGTCTCACGCTCATCAAGCCTGCATTTATTTGATCAAAAATACAGATAAAAAACAGCAATACTGTGAAATATTATTACAATTTAAAATAATGGTTTTCTTTTTTTAAATATAATGTATTTCTGTGATGCAAGGCGTCTAAACATTCATATTACCTCTATGGCATTTCATATATTATATTTGTTATATTATGGAGCCTAAAGGTTAATGTGCAGTTTAATGTTGCTAACACATTTTATTTCAGTATTTATTACGTATTTCAGTTGATTTCACTCATCTCAGTATAGCAATATAGTTTGGGAATAGCCATGGCAATTTACTAATGTAAGTTATGTGAAGTAAACGAAACCGCGCATCGATCTGCTCCATCAATTCACACTGAGACACACAAAACTTTCAGGATTCATATTTAAACAGTCTTTTTGCGGTTTAATATTCACAGACACTATATAGCAATTAGAATAAAGAACTAAAGAATAAAAAAATTAAAAACTTACCATTCACAATAATTGGCTTGATCTAGTTGATCCTCGAAATGAAAGTGAAACCAGCTCTTCCACTGAGGTAAATCCTTTAAGAATTATTCTTCACCGCATCTCAAAATGATGAAAAGTAGCCTAAATGAAACTGACCAAGCTTGATGCGTTTTTCCGAGCTGACGTGGGCGTTCACTCTGTTGCATGTATCGCCTCAGAATTTGCGTCTGAATAGCACTCAAGCTCCATGGGAGTGGCCGAATTAGCGGATAACCAGCTGATTCACCAACGTCTGACATGTCTCTCTTTTCATACAGATTACATAAACAGAGAATATTTGTTTTTGATTTGACTTACACGATTTAAAACCTGACATTTAAACGTTTCTTTAAACATATGTCTCATTTTTGTGTGATCAGAACTGAAACTAAGTTACAGTTCATTTTCTGAGGGAGTATCAGATTGGACATCGTTCAGAGGCAGACGACAGAACACGCATCATGTTAGTTCTTTATTTTGCAAAAAGCACAACATTTTGTTTTTACTCTGAGTGTACACAAATAAAAGACGACATTCTGTAGTTTCAATTGATATATTACTTCTGTCTCTATGACAAAAAGTGACGAAGTATTTTAAGTTGATTTTGCTGCTATGTGAAAAAAATCCAGCAAAACCCGCCAGAGCGTTTCCTGACTTCAGAGTGTTAAACTAAATTTTAAAAAGTAGAAATGTCACCTTGGCAACAAACTGAAATGAATGAAAGCACTAAAATTAATAACTGAACTAAACTCAAATAAAAATAAAAATGTACTGATACTAAATTTCCCCGCCGATTATTTAGAATGATATCTGGCTTTTAGGTTACTGTAACCTGTAACCATGGTTTCCTGAGAAGGGTAATGAGAAACTGTGTCTCACTGCCATACTTCCAGCATGCCTGTACATCTTCCTTCAGAATCCGAATTTGATGACGTTCTCTTTGGGTGCCCTTTTATATCCTGTCAGAGCACCTGTGATGTCACCTGGCGGTGGTAGCCAATCAAGATTGGCATGTAACACACATGCTTCAGACACCAGCTCATGCAATGCGTTCCCATAGCGTCAACTCCATTACGCAGTGTCTCATTCCTCTTCTCAGGGAACCATGGTTACAGTCATAACCTGAGACATTTTCCCATTATATTCACCTTCCATTTATGCCTTCCATTATATTCACCTGGTCATGTGATCTCAACATGTCTGTTTCCATGTCTCATGGGAGGTTTAAATGTTTTTAAACAACAATTTTTTAAAAGGACAGTTACACTTTATTTAGATGGTCCACTTTAGATATTTTACTAATGATACGTAACTTTGCAACTACATGTCAAATAACTCTCATTAAAGTATTAGTAGACTCAGGGCTTAATTTGTACCAGAACAAGCCTGATCCAGATCGGCACCTCCAAGATTGAATCTGGGATCCCCCATCTCATACACTTCTGAAATATATTTATGTTATGACCTGTGTACATGTTCAGTAATCAGAAATCAAAAAGTATAAGAACGATAATGTTGTTAATAACTTGCTATGTTAACTGTATAAAACATATTAAAAAGTGGAAGAAATGCAGCTACAAAGTGATCCACACCATGTTTTGGCAATGATTTATTGGATTTTACCTTTGTTCGGATTACCAACAAGCAACATATATATATATATATATACACATACATACTTTGATGCATTTTTATTATTTGGGTTTTCTGAAATGTATGTATGCAAGTCTATGGATATTTGTTCTGTTGGAGTATCATCAAAACAAAGTGTTAGCAGATATTAAGTAGACAATTGCACAAGGACAGATCACACAAGGAGAATAAATAGGAGAACAAACAAAGCAGGGAACGAGCGAGGACAGGCGGGGCAAATGAACCAATAATCAGATAACAAGAGGGGCGGGGCTAGACAATAAACAGGAGAACACATGGCCCATAGAAACAAACACAAAAGCCATGTGTTCACAAAACATAAAATGAGAACATGTGGCAAATGAGAATGATAGCTACCACAGACTACAAGCTTAAAACAAAACAAAACACAACATGAGAACAAATGGTCAATGAAAGCACGTCCACACAAAGCACGAAATAGAAGCATGCGGCCGATGAAAAACACGAACAGTGTGCTACACAGAACATGACAACACAAGAACGCTAGATTCGAGACACAAGGCCAGTTGTTTGTTTCCTCACCATGCGTTCACAATGAAAGACCAAACATGGCGCATGAATGTCCAAACCCTAGCAATGAACTGAAACCAAACTAGACAGAAATGCTATGATCCGGACACCCTGCTCCACACATACAACATATCACGTGGACAAAAGATTGCACTACCCAAGCACGCTCAAAGCCGCACGCTCACACAAAGACAGGATGATACATGAGGGTCAGGGCTCTTTCACCAGACTAAGAATATACTTGACTGAAGTGACAGAAACCTGACAAGAGTCTATATAAACCTCAAGATAATAGAGTTAGTTGACATAGTTGCAAAGTTGCTTATACAATAGTGGACCATCGAAATAAAGTGTTACCAAAATGACTATTCATTTATTAAATATATAGTAGAGTAGGTTTGCCACTTTAATGTGAGACAGTAAAGGATATCCCTGCCATCACAGGACATCTGGTCTTGGGGGAGGGGCTGGTGGTGCAGACGATCACCAGACGCAATAATACATTTGAAAAATATGTGGCAAACTGTGTTCCGATACGGACCAGTGAAACAACCAATCCCCAACCCCCCGCACACACACACACAAAAAAGCTCTTATATATGTTTACTGCAGCTCAGCTCTGCCATTGTTGTTGTTTTTCTTGTGAAGTGAATCTTGTGAATGCCATTGTCAGGTCACTGATTACACAGACTCAGGAAGTGCACATGTATTGATTCGTGGTGTGTTGAAATCTTCACGGGTGGTTGGGTCATTTGAAGGACACTCACCAATTTGGGGGCAATTCGTCTCTAATTACAATGCATATATGAGAAGCATCATACGCTGTTATATTGCTCGTTTCATAAGACTACAAGAGTGTCTTGCCCCTGGTAAGAATAAAAGTGAATTCAAGAATCGCACCAGTGGAATAAAAACAAAGAAATATCATCTGCTTGATGTATTTCTCCTCTGTGCATCTTTTTTATACACAAAAATGATTTGTTGTTCAACATTTGTGATGTTTTTTCTTCCCCAACTGTGAAATATGGATTTTAATTGTGCACTGCAGTGGGTGGATAAAGCTCTCACGGTGGGAGGACTTGGCTTCTCTGTTTTATTTACCCTAATGAAAAGCTTTTAGTCAATAAAGGAAGGATATTGCTGGATTTAGCCTGACACACATCACAAACCATCTTCACTTACAAGTCCTGCCATGCAATATTGAATGTTGTTGTCTTGGGCTTGGTAATGGTTCATTGCACAAGGCTTCTGAAACGCTGGCCATTTGAATGCAATTTCTTTCTGCCTGACCAGAATTTACATTTAAATCATAGCGTTAAAGGGATAGTTTACCATAAAACAAACAAACAACAACAACAACAAAAAACATAATTTTTCCATCATGTACTCACCATGTTGTTCCATAACACAAATGTTGATTTTTTTGAAGAATATCAGTTTGACAATAATAATAATAATAATAATAATAATAAAAACTCCAGAAGTATCATAAAAGTGGTCCATAAGGCTTCCACATACGATAGCTTAGATTAAAAAAAATTATAATAATTGAAACAGCTGCATCTGAAATCGCATACTTCCTTACTATATAGTAGGTGAAAAACAGTATGTGACAAAAGAAGCATGTCCAGATTCACAGTACTCATAAGAAGGTAGGCAAAAAGTACCTGAGTACTTTTTTACCTGAGATTCTGAAGTGTGCATATGATGGACACTTTACTATCCCAAGAGGCCAATGGAGAGGTTTTGAGAATGGCAGTGAAGGTCACATGATAATGACAGCATGGTAAATGTAGCACGTATGGATTACACTCATACTACATAACATACTTTTTTAGCGCTCACAAAGTACTTGTTTAAAATAAGTACCTTCTCAAGATAGTATGCGTTTTCGGATACAGCCATCAAGTGGTTATGTTTTAGTTTGCAGCTTATAATATGGCCTGTGCACTAATTATTCAGACTACTTTTATGATATTTTCGCACATTCACAACCTTCTAATTTATTCCCTTCCAAACAAACACAGATCCTGATCCCAGCTCAATGGATCATGGAGTGAATGATCTGTTTATCAAGACGTTTCACATTTGGTTGTGCCTGTATCAGTCATTTGTTAAACAGTTAAGTGTGGGCATGGTTTTGCATGGGCCACTTAAATATTATTTCTCCATTGCTGCAGCAAAAGAAAAATGATAAATTTGTTTTTTCATTGAACAAGCCTTGTATTGACAGTTGAGGCAGTGCTCAGTAGTTGTGTATGTACACATTATGCAGATTAGTGTTTTCTTGCACATCACAAACACACACACACTTAGTAATGGATTGCAGTCATTACACTGAAGATGTTCTCACGCCAGCTTTATCGCTCGCAAACACCACACAACCTCATAACACAGACATTACGGGAGATGTTTATGCGAGGGGTAGTGTAAATTCATTAGAATTGAGAAAACAATCACATGAAATCATGACGGCTGTTATATATAACCCAAATGTGGATATGCAGATCTTTCACATTTACTATAACCAGGGGCAAAACTACCCATTTTGTTGAGAGGTGTACAACACCATTGCAGACCCTCAATGGAAAAGAC
>RJVU01078462.1:1923453-1958674 GCA_003731715.1 Anabarilius grahami
GGTTTGGGTGGGTACAGTATTTTTATGTTTTAGAAAGAAGTCCTTTCTGGTATTCAGCATTTTTTCCCTCGCTGTTTACTCTGTAAGAATTTAAGACTTGAAAATAAATAAAAAAAATAAAAAAATAAAAAATAAAAAATTCAAGTGGAATTGCATGTTGCATATATCATTTTCAGCCCATTCTCATTAGAAAATTGTACCTGTGGGAACATTTTTGCAAAACGAAAATATGTAGCGCCATGTACGTTTCGTGACAGTTTCAAAGTGAAATGTCCACTGAGTGGCGCGAAAAGTGTGATCAGTTTTTTTCTGTACATGAATATGGTATGTTTTTATTACGTTGGTTTTACCAAGGTATCACCGCAGTTCTGATTTGAAATGTCCGGTGAGTGGTGCTAAAAGTGTAATGCTCCATTAGGTTTTAAAATAACGTACCACCAACACTACACCTAAATCTACCCTATAGTGTTAACAAAAGCAAATGTGATATAAAAAGTTTTCATAATCATGCCATTTTATCTTGTTTTTGATCTCTCATCTTTGAGCTCTTTTACCGTGACCCATCTTTCACGGGGTTCGTACCCAAGCCTTCCGCATCCTAAGTATAATTCTGTACCAACTGAGCTACCGACAAGCTTATGTCAGAAAAGCGAAACATATGGAGCTGGTTAAGCGATGCAAAATCCAAAACGAATTTGTTTACAAATCATGCACTTTGGTAAAAAGTGTTTTGTGATCATAACATAGTATTGTGCAAGGAGATGTGAAAACAAGCCTTTATTAATCCATAATCTGACCCTGTAATCATAAGTGTGTATGAAAACGATTAAAATTGCTTGCTGTTTATTTCTGTTGGAAACTGCAGTGATATGTACGTATTGGTACGTATTTTGCGACAAGTTTGCAAATTTAGTTGACTTCCGTACTTACATTATCCCAGATATTTCCAAGAATGTTTAAATCCAGAGAAATAAGCAATTTTGACCAGGACATAGGCCTACACATACGCTTGACCGGAAGAAGCGAAAGCGGCGACTGCAGCATAATAAAAGCTCTGCTGCGGTCTTAACGACAACATTACTGCAATTGTATTTTATTTATGTATTTGTGACCAATCACGGAAAGTAGGGACACACGTCGGTTCTGGGGCATTTTGAGTTATTCACAGATTCTGAAAGTGTAGTCTCCAAGCTTTCCAACGATGTGTAACACATGGAAATCTGATAATATTTGGAGAAGTTGTGGCCATTTGAAGGTAGGCACTCAAAAAAGCTCTAAAGAGAGAAAATGCCTCTAAAACTTGTGCAGTTCTCGCCTGTTCTCACCTGCTGGGAGTGACAATAGGGCTCATTTACATCTTATTTAGATAAGCCATACCCCCTGTAAAGCTGCATGGTTGCATAGCAACGACAGACGCAACGGGAAAAATCGGACCGCATACTATTAATAATAAAGGATAATGTGCATTGTCAATGTCAGTAATTTATCTTTTAATTTATCTTTCCTGGTTTAGACCTCAGTTAGTGGTTAGACCTGGTTTGAGTCAAAGGATTAAAAAATCCTGCACATTAAACTCTTCATACTTTTACTTTTGACTTAATAACGCACATTTTACGGCTACGGATACTTTATACTTTTACTTAAGTAGGAATTTAATCTGATACATTTACTATTACGTTAGTAAATCCTTATTAAGAATATTAAGAAGCACTTTCTCCACCACGGGCTAAAATTATTAGCATCACATTCAATTCAAGAATGCTAACAGGCAGGTTTACGTGGGCTAAGTCATTCACACCAGTCACTTCAAGCAATTGAAGCGTTATTCAAATTAATAGCAGATGCTAACATTACCATATAAAAGCACGTTATAGTAATTAAATTAAAACGACAGTCCTGAGCTAGCTAATAACAATAGACACATGAGAAAACGTGTACGTGTTCTTAGAATGAACACAAACGACAAACTTTGATGTTTATGGAAACTCACCCCATAAGAAACAGAAAAGTATTCTTGCAGATCTCGTTGCCTCCAATGAAATAAGTCGTTCGGGCACACTTTCTCTTTGTCAGGGTCTTCTTCGTGGATGTTACCGTCTGTTTGCCTCTAAATGTCCAATAATTCGCCACTTTTTTCTGCAGCTAAAGAATCCAGCGCTGCATACTAAGTAGCTTCCCTTGGAGGGCGGGGGCAATAACAAAAGAAACAAAAGCCGGCGTATCCGATTCCAGTAAGGAAATACAAACAGACAATGACACGCCCCTACTGCGAGATAGAATCTCAGAAAAACAAGCCGATTTCAAACTTAAAATGTACGCTTTTAAATATACCAATACTGCTATCTCAAACACGGAGAGGCTTCTTCGTGATCTCAACTAACAGATTCTGCAAAAAAACGAAAGTCACCAATTTTGAAAAAAACGCTTCTTTCTCATTTTGCGCGAATGTTGTGCTGCCGACTTGTGTCCCTGGTTTCCGTGACGGGTCACAAATGTTCCTACAGGTATGTCTTTCTATGAGACCAGATTGATCATTTTGTGTGTCCATGTTCTTGGTTGAAATTATTGATGTAGTTTTCCAGGTCTGAACCCGTAGTCATGCCCTGATTAGTCTGCATATCATTGACTGGACTGTATGATACGCAAGCATTGATCAGGGTGCAGAGGTTGATGGTTGGACTGCAGTCACTCCCTCACTACAGAGAGTAGTCATGCAGTTGATGAGGTCAAGATAGTCAAGATCCTGCTGGTATAACTGCTGTTCTGTACCTAAATAGATGGCTGATGGGTCTCTTCCATGGAATGTCACTTACTTCTTTTCCAAAATTGCCAGTCACAAATGTCAAATGAAAGAAAAAGTGCTTTCATACAGTCAGAGTGGCATGCTGGGCTGCTTTTCTCCTCTTCCGTTTCTAGAAGAGAATCCTTTCATGAGATTCACAGTTTGTGAAATGGAACTGAATTGGAATTGAATTGAACACCCCCCACAGGGAAAAATGACAGGAAGAGGAATTTACTGAATTCAATTGAAAGGAATTTAGCATATTTTGTAAGTAGGGTCATACAACCAGTGTTGTTTAAGGGGCCGTTTACACAACACCGTTTTCAAATAAAATCTGAAATCTTTTTATGTTTTTTTTAAGGTGTTTTCATTTACATGATAAATGCGTTTCAAAGTGCAATTTTTTGAAAACAATACTGTTATAGTCTCTACAAAAACGCAAATTTGTGAAAATGGTGGCGTCATGCGTGTTACGTGTTCAGTCTATAGGCGTGTAGTGTTTCTTTTCAAAGTGACATCGTCAAATACTGGCCCGGCAGCAGAATACAGCGTTTAGTCGTTTTCATGGGATCTTTTTGACAATGTTGTCGTCTGCACGCGAAAAACGCGAAGGAAAACTTTTGTGTTTTTAGCACAATGTTGTCGTGTAAATGTACAAAATCCTTCTAGCTACCTGAAAATTAAGTTAATATCAAATCAGGCCTTGTACATGACCCTGTGTCCAGCAGAGATGTATATACATCTGCATCAGATTTATGTGAGTGAGAGACAACAGACACAGAGAAAAAATGAGAAATACAGTGTACACTTGAGATGGAAAAGAGGAAGAAAGCATATAGGAGAGAGAATTCAAGCAATATAGTGGCCATGATGAAGCCTGAGCGAGGGAGAGAGAGCCACCGAACCCCATAAATCAAGTGGCAGTGAGTGTGCTGAATCAGGGACATGAGGTAAGGTTGATTGTGCCTGCGAGAGACAATAAACCCTGTAATCATCCGTCTCTGCTGCACAAGCCCGGCAATTATCTGCCCATACCTGACCGCCACTTCAGAAAGGGCAAAATCCATCTCACTTCTTCCCTTTGCTCCCACACACACAACTTCTTCTCTTTAACTTGCATGCATTCAGTGGATAAATGTATTCACTCCTCAACTTGAGTCAAGGAGAAACTCAAAGTCTGCAGAAATAAAGAAGACTTCTTCTGCCGTTTGATATGTTTCTTTTTATGGCCAAAAACATAGTCTACACAAGTATGTAAACTCTGACATGAATGCCTGGCCAATGCATTAGAAGGCCATTGCAAAGCTATTCTTGGCATAAAGTCTTCTTATATATTATATCATTCCAAAAGCCACCTATTTGGACAGAAAGAGAGTGTCTGATTACATGTAAAGCAACCTGCCAGTTTGTTTTGATTTTATGGGCTGTTTAGGGGTGAGTTTAATACAGTACATAGACCTAAAACAGATCAAATAAATACATAAATAATGGTGCTGTTTTTGAAAAAAAAAGAAAAAAAAAAGAAAAGAAATTCAAGGAAGAAAGAAAGAAAGATGTACTCAGTGAACACCACCTTGCATCACATTTGCTGAATGAAATGCTTGTTGCTGAATGAAATGCTTGTTTCCAACTAATCTTGAAATGCTTGAAACAACAAACAAAAAAACTGTATGTGGTGGAAAATTTTTAGTGTAATTTTTCTTTTACTTTTTTAGCATCATCAAATTATGTAATATTAGGCCTTTTTTTGCAAATCAACAGATTTTTGTTCCGATGAGCAGAAAATCGGTATCTAGTTTACTTACTAATAAGTGCCAGATAAAAAATTTGAAAGTATCTTTCAAATTCTAACCTGGCAAACAGTGATTAGTTAGACTTTCAGCTCACTACCTTATAAACCTGACTTTGAACTGTTGCCCAAGCATAAGAGTAGTTCACCTGAAAACCACTGAGCCAAGAACTGTAGAATTAAGCTTGCTTTGCTAGATGCTTTTGCGTTTCATCCCTCAGTCGTCATCTTCTCACTATCTGTCCTTTACATGGGGAAAATAATTGCTTTTATTGAGTTGATGGGTGCCAGGGGCAGATTGGGGGTTTGCTATTATCCTCCATGACTGAACTAGAAATGGTCCTGTAGCAGAAACACAGACATTTTCCTAGCAGGATCATAGATGAAGCTAAGTGGATTTACAGAATTGTATATTCCAGTGTAAAGTAAAAAAAACAACAACAACAACACACTTTTGTGTGTGTGTGTGTGTGTGTGTGTGAAATCAACTGTTTTTGGAAAAGCCACTTCAGTGTAAAATGTAGAGAACTGAAAACACCCATATGTACAGACCCGTTATATTGGGATGACTAAGATCTCTAAACGAGAATTTTTTTTTTGTTAAATTAGTATATTTGTGTATGTATATATATATATATATATATATAACACATTATTTTTATATGTTTTATATTAACACTATTTATTAAAACAAAGTCAAAATCATATCATGTTTGTGCCTTTTTATTGTATTTACCATACATTGCATGATGATTGCAGGCACAAATTTGCAGCTTGAATTTAAACTGGCTAATTACTAGCTAAAATGAGCTTGCATGCAGATCATCATTTCAAGTCATTTTAAGTTCATTTTGAAAGTGGTGATATCTGAGTGGGTGAGTTGTTTACTTTGTAATTAGTCTATCCATCTCCACCAGTTAGACCCACCCAGAAGGATTTGGGGACCGAGTGCGAGCACAAGAAGTGGGCATTATCACATTGACGGGGCCAGTGAACCAATATTCCATAGTCTGATGAGCCAAACTTAGAGTGATGGAGGCACTGCCTCCTGTCACATGACTTTTCACCTGTATCTGGTCATTTCCCCCTCACATTCACTTCACACAACTTGAACTCAATGAGAACACAATGTGCTTAAGGGAGGTTTGGGTGTTTTATATAGTATCTGATCTCATATTTTTAATATTCCTTATGTTTTGTCTTTGCAAACTGATTATTTTCTTTGTAGGAAGCACCTTCCTTGCCTGAATGTGTTCCTGGATCAATATCTTTTGTTGGCATTGAGATAATATTTCTGTCAAACAAGCATAGTACTACTAAGCCCATCTCACATCCTGCCCTAACCCCAGTGTTCCCACTGATTACCCACTCTGGCTGCCCACCATAGTCTAATCTGTGCCGCCACAGTTTCATAATGAACCAAAAATATTTGAAACAACTTATCATGATAACATAACAACTCTCTAACATTGTTTTACACAGTTGCTTTGGCAAAGTATCTGTTTAATTAACTAAAATTGAGAGTAATATGGCTTTGTGCCCTTATCAAATCATTACATTCACACTGGTGTTTTAGGAAGCCAAAAAATTAGAATATAATAATAATTCTATATTATTATTATTATTATCATTATCATTATTATGACAGTAATAGCTGTAATCTGAACATGGGTTGGAGATCTTAAGTTTGAACTCTCAAAATGCACCAGATTGATGAATTTAACTAAAATGTACAAACATTTCTTTCAGGGTAGGGTGGGGTGGTCATATCCCCAGACCCCCCAGAGGGACTGAGATCCACCCCCCATAATCTAACAAAATCCTGTGGGAAACACTGTAACCCCAACTATAAAGTAACGCCAACAACAATCAAAATGACGTAGTGATGAAAATATAAGCACCGGCTCTAACCTTACCCCAAATTAGATTTGAATAGCAATCCATGCCAAAAACGAATAAACATCTTTGGCCAGGATCTCTGTGCCATACCCGTCCATGTCGCATCAGGGTCATGTCATTTGATGTACGTGTCCATGTGATGCGCCAAGTGTCAACTTGACTTAAGGTTCCTGATGAAGTGCTTTAATAAACTCAGTTAATCCTCTCCTGGGGTTCCAGTAATAAGGATTACATTTCACTGCTGCCTTTGAGGGAGGGATGCTGGCCGGGCATGAAGCTTAGCTTAAATCTGAGCCAATAATCTGAGCGAGAAGCTATAGTGTTTTAATGCAACATAATTGCTACATTATTTAATTTGGTTGTCTTGCATTAGATGCATGTGTCTGCTGTAATTAGTAGTTATTTGGGTTGTCAATTTAACACATTAATTTAGTTCATTTAATTATTAATAACAGTAATTCATTTAATCATGCCCCTTAACCTATACATAATTAAATTAAAGTCCCCCTGAAATCAAAATGTTAAGTTTTTTAGATTTTAGTATGAATATGTTAGCTTTAATGTTATGAATAAGCTGGTGTGTTCCAAAACAATGACAACATTTACATTTAGGAGATATAAGCATTCAAAACTTACACTCACTTCCGCTAAAATGGGTCACGGATTTTCATGACATCACCGCGGACTTCAGCTTCTCATCAGAACCTCTGTCCAATCAAATGCTCTCTAGATTCTAAAGCGTCCCGCCCCCCACATTTTTAATAGACGCTGAAGCTGCGAATGCTGCGGTGAAATCAGTCACTTGTTCACACATTTACTATTTTCTACGTGGTGAATGGCACAAAAGTGCACTATATAGGGGACGGGGAACGATTAAGATTTAGTGTAAGTATGCTTTCCATTGAGGCGAATGATGTATGGTTTCATGTTAGTGTCATGCGAACTGCAGCAGCGTGCACACAGTCCGCTCCAGTCCAGAGACACGAGAGCACAGAGCGGATCATATGCGCAAGTCGGCGCAGGCGACAAAATGTATTGGACCCATTTGAATTCTGCACAGAATGCTATATTTTAAAGCGATATTTAGGAGATTAGGAGGATAAATGGTTAGAGATTAGAGGCTTTACCGAGCTCAACGGCTCTAGCAGAGCTGTGATATAAGCAAAACGCTATTGGCTATTTAAAAAAAAAGGGAGGTGCTGTCCTGCCCTGTCTTCCTGTTTCAGTTTAAATTATGTCAAACACACTGAATAATGCTATGCGTTCCAAGGCACTTCAGTAGGCCTTTAATAAGCCATTGTGCAAATCCAACCCTAAAGTACCACCTAAACAAAGACGCCTATCTATCAATTCAAAGCTTTACTTGTCTGCCATATTAATTGTAATAATCATAATTTTGGGGATTTTTCAGCAAATAATGTTTTGTGATTAACTACAATTATATCATATTAGGGGTGTTGCAATATTTTGCAATATTATTAATCATCCACCAGCATCTTTCTGAAATTCCACTTCCATTCACTCATAGTTTGAGTGTGATTCATTGTTAAAAAAGTATAAAACAAAGATAATCTGATATTGTGACAGCCCAACATCATATCATGTATGTTAATGTAATTTGATTAAAAATGCTAGTCTATTTACATAGTGTCCTTGGTTGCATGTCCTGGAGTTTGAGAGATATGCTAAAACTGCTCTTTTGCATTGTCTTTTACTGAACTGAGAAGCTCCTTGGCAACTTACAGAAAATGACCTTTAAATCGCAGTGAAACAAATCCAGGCGGAAGCTGCTATGAAGGACACATTGGGATGGGAAGGGGGAAAGACTCATTGAGCTCTCTGAGCTAGCTCTGTTTCTCATCTAATTAGTGATGCATTTTGCGGGAAAACCATTGTGAACTCAACCGCAGGATGCTAGCAGGCTTTAATGGGACCCGAAATGCCAGTGTCACCGCCTCAAGCTTGTGTGCCTCCATGAGACGCTTTGATTCATCGCAGATATTCCTCAACAGAAAGCACTTGAGTTTAATTAATTGCCCAATCCGTCTGAGTTGAGCGATGGGAAATGATGTGTTCCTTGCGAGTAAGTGAATGGTTAAATAGGACATGGTGCAGAAAGGCGAATAGTGGAACGGCAGTGCGGCGTCCACACCAAAACAACAGCACAGATGTTGTAACTTGACAAGTGCGGCAGAGGAGTCGACTGCAGTGCCATCTATAAAGTACGGAGAGAGCGGAATCATCGGGCAGGTGTCTTCTGGGTCAAACGGAGATTGTGACCTCTTCATGATTAGTAAACACAAACCATGGCCCAAGAACAGGTGCGCTAGGGGGGGCGGGGGGAGGGTGGGGTGGTAATGAGGCATTGGCTGTGTTATGGTCCTGAATTTTAATTGGGTAACAAAGACATTTTAGGATCCTATTATTTTACTGCCACTTCTCATATTGTCCAAAACTTAAAATGATGTCATTATTTACTAATCCTAATTCTATTCCAAACCTGTATGGATTTCTTTCTTCAGTGTAATAAAACATGATGTTTGGCGGGATATTCACACTATGTTCTATACAATGAAAGTGAATGAGAACTGATTTACTTCAAAAATGACAATTAAATCATAGTATGCACTATAAAGGTAGTCCATATGGCTCATGCGATACATTCTAACAACGTGTCCTGACCAGACACAATGCAGTGGAGTGATAAAAGGGATCTTTTCCATGTTAATCAGAGTTTTTGTCATAACCAGCTGTGAAAGCGATATGTAACGACCATCAAGGGATTGTATTTCCAGACATTTTCCATTTCTGCGATACTGTGATTGACAGCTCAGGTACTGATGTTGTTTTTAATGATAATAAAATGGTTTAATTTGAATATCATTGAGCATGACTTTAATTATTCACGATGAATAATTTACATTAGATCTTGCAAGTAAATTGAAAAAGGAAAAAAGAATGTTTGAACTGAACTTTGTGTAAACAAACAAGCATATATCATGACAAAGACTGCATCAGTCCCTAAGTATGTGTTTTGAATATTGTTAAATTGGTTTAATTTTTATGAATTTGATTAAGTACCAATCCATTTCGTTGAGAGTGTAAGAAAGTGGAGAGCCCGCCCACACACTCTTCCTATTGGCTGTGATTTGTGATTCAATGGAATCTTATCACATCATGTCTGGTTAGGACATGGTGTTAGTCTTCTGAAGCCAGCAGCATTTTTTTTTTTTTACATTTTTTTATGAGTAGCTGATATTTAAGTCATTATTTACTGATAATCTTGCTGTAGCTCTTAAATCTCAGCTGTACTTCCAGACTGGTGTGACAAATTCATTTTCAATTAATATCAACTTTTATTTTTTTGTCTTTTTTTTTTCTGTTCCTCACATAAACCTATTGTATGGCTTCAGAAATCTTGGAATATATAGGAATATATATAGGATGCAAGTTATATGGACTATCCTTATGGTGTTATGGTCTTTTTCTTCTTCTTCTTTCTCCATTTTAGAACTTGACCAACAAAATCTCATTGCAGTTCGTAACTATTTTACATTTTTGGCAATTTGGCAACTCAAACAATCTCATTTGTACGTTTTCCTACAATCTGCTTGCACACCGGAAACAGTTATGTTTAGGGGTAGACCTTCATGCTTTTATTTCCCTAAATATTGTATGTTTTTGTACGATTCACATTGTACAAATTCATACGGAACTGACACATCATAAAATAGCTATGTTTTCCTATGAGACACAGGTCACATGCTTTCACTGGAAAAGAGCAGCATACACCTTCTTTAGAACATATCTTTTTGTGTGTTCCATGAGGAAAAGAATGACTTGTGGGTGAGAAGGCACAGTTTTCTTATTTGGGTGAATCATTCTTATGAATAGCAAGATGTGTTTTTATGAACTGTTTGAAATCAATATCCCCTGTACAGTGCAAATGCAGATAAACTGTATTAGGAAAGTAAGGTGAGCTATTTAATAAGTGAAGTAGTTTAGGGCCCCAAACTCGTCTATGCTGCTCAGAACTGGGGCACATCAGTTCTAAATTCATCATGTATCCAGAGATATCTGGACCTTTGCACCAGTACTGCAGGCGCTCTATCCAGACCCTAAGGACTCAAATGGGGCATCCATCCTCCATCATGCCCTGCTCCTTATGTGCTACAAACCCAGCAAAAACAATACATATCAGCACTAACTCATTAACTCATGTACAGTAGGACAACCACTTTGCTTGGAGTTCCACAGGTAACTAAGAAGACTTACCTCTGTCTGTGTCATAGAGGTAGACAAACTTGTCCCACTTGTAGTGAGACAGGAGACTCAGGACGGCACCCTTCAAAGGAGGGCGCATCTGGATGACAAACTGCACGTCTGAGTCGATGGGGTAGCTGGGTGTGACGAAGGAGGTGTGGAGGGCTCCGCAGAAGGAGGTCAGCGTGTTCATAGACTTCTTGTCATAAAAGCCGAAGATGGCGTACACCCCTCTGGAGAACTGCGAACAAACTGGAATCAGAGCAAGGCGAGTTTAGTTTGTTTTCGACCAAGTAACAGTAAAAACAACTTCGTAATTCTAAACCAATCCTACAAAATGGAATTGGATGATGTTGGCATGTGAGTAATTGCAATAATAGGAAAATCTGTACAAACAGGGAAATTTGTTTTGACTGCATAAATATGAGCGGAGAAATAATTGCATTATTTCCAGCAGATGAAAGTGCTGCGTTGCGTCTCACAGTGAGAACCCATCAACACACTCTTGCCTTAAACAAAACACAAAACTTCATGTCTGATTGGCTGTTCCTTATTCTCCCAACACACTTGAAGCAAATGAAGCATAATTATGCACATCTCTATGAGCCAATAACATCTAATTACTGACACAGATAGCGGTTTGCAAAAAACCTCTGTTCATCTGTGTTACAATGTTTAGCCAAGGGCAACAACATGGGTAGTTTTGCATGCAAGAAATAATATGAATTTAGAATCGATATATGTATTTAAAAGATATTTACAAATGTTCATTGTAACAACAGTTTCAGAATTTTATAAACAAATTATGGAATCTGTGGCATAATACAGTAGAATTAATAGAATGTTAGCAAGACATTTTCAAGATAGTGAGGAGCCCTGGTAAGGACACCAGCATCCTAACAGGTTGACCAGCAATATTGATCTTTTCAGCATTTCTATGTTCATACTTTACTGCTGGCTGATGAAATTGTGTGAAAAATGCCTAGTTACCACATGCAGCCGCCAGTGTTGCCAACTGCTTTCAATTGAAAGTTGTTAAATCTGATCGCTAAATTAACTAGATGATGTCATAATGGCGATTTCACTGATTTATATGAATATAATTATAGATCAGTGAGTGAGATAAGAATCTAGAAAAGGTTTGTTTAAGAAGTTGCTAGATTTGTTGCTAGGCTTTTAAAAAAAGGCTCAAAAGAAGCAATGGACAAGCTAAATCTAGTAAAAAAAAAAACACTAAATTGGCAACACTGTCAGCTGCAAGTGGTTTCCTACAACACACTAACATCTCTGCACTGCTCACTTCAACGATGTTATGATTGGTAATGTTGTAAAAGTACTTCTAAAAAGCCTATTTAAATTCTAAAGATATCAGTTAAAGGTGTTTTAAGCAATTTCAGCCATTTTGCTGACTCCCACCAGATTGAACCTCTGAATTAGACCGCTCCTTCGAATTCCTTCAAAACCTACAAATCTTATAACTATCTTATAATTAATTTGTTAGCCATTTGAAGAGATGTAAAAATGTCTTATGTTCTCCTAACAATTCGGATGTGTGACTAAAATCTCTGAACAGCAGAGCTCTGATGTCTTGGTAATGGCTGTGTTCAATAGTGCTTGATCTCAGACAGACCACTCAATGCTGTTCAATGGCCATCTGATGCATGCTGCACTCAAAATCTCAAGCTTCAACCAGATTGGTCCGTTAGAATCAGATGGTGTAGCTGAGAGATCACCCATCAGGGGCTAATGGGCCATGCTAACCAGTCAAACCGAGACCCCTTATTAGTCCAACAGGTCAATCAGTCTATTGGTATCATGGATTTCATATTTACCCAAAGCCCAAACATAACATATAAACTGCCCGTTCTTGGCTGGAATTAGCTAGTAAGTGGACCAGATCTTATGCTGATAATCAAAAGTCTAACTAGACCAGACTAGTGATTACAAAATCACTGTCTTCTCTATTGCTCTAGAAGATGCCGTCTCAACAGCTGGACATCCATACAGCTGGATTACTCTGGCATGTATGTGAGATAACAGGCCTGCAGCGGAGTGACAATTGCACTGTGAAGGGGCTGGTTAAGTTGCCCGTCTCCTCACTGGCTCTGCTGGTCTGCAGCATTTCCTTCAGTTTACTCTTAATTTGGGCCAGTTCTGACACAGCCTTTGTCCTCAGGGATAGGAGCTGGCTGCTTCCTTTCCATCAGTTGTCCTGGACTTATTAGGACAGGCTTTGAACAAACTCAAACCAAATACATAATTATGTCAGATGCCTCTGCTTGCAATCGTCTCTCAACTCCAACTAAAGCCTGTTTGTGTCAGCCTGTCTACCCCAACCATCTGGATGTTCCCCTAAGCTTACTTGTTTCAGGCCTGGCACCTTTCTCTTCCTGAATATCTCAATATCAATTGGTTTACAGACTGAGGCTGTTTTTTTCAAAGCACTAAGTGCAAACAAATAGTGTTTCATCTCTAAGCCGTTTTGTCAAAATCATCATCATCTAAGTAGTACATAAATTGTGCTACTTAAATTAGCAGCATTGGATCACTCCTAAGACCTTTACTTGCAATTAAATACACTGTCCCAGTTAAAGAGCGAAAAATAACCAGAATAACCAGTTGTATAATAGGAATTCATGTTGTCGACAATATTATTGCAAGACAACTGTATGCTATATTCGAGAATTAAAAGTTTTTCATGTGAACGCTTTGTGATAGGCTTGAATTTACAAAACAATGATAATTGATAATAATTTGCAATTGATTATAACTATAAATATTTTCTCAAGAAACATGAGACCCTGCAGTGCCAATCAATTCGTATGGATTATTTTTACATGAACTTTCTGAGGTTGAATAAACGTTTTAGTGGAGTGGACTTTCAATAGAGGGACAAAAATCTTTTAAGATAAAAAAAATAAATAATAATCTTAATTTGAGTTTTGAAGATGAACGAAAGTCTTATGGGTTTGGAACGACATGAGGGTGAGTGATGGCAGAATTTTAATTTTTAGGTAAACTATCCCTTTAAGGTTATCCAAAGGGCAGATTTTGTAACATTTTTGAGAACCCAGCCTGAGTGAATGAGGCCCTTCTTGAACATCAATGTGAAGTATAGTGTTTGTACTATTGGTCTTGCTTCATTCCTTAAAGTAATTCCATGAGATTAAGACAAATCTCAGTGCTTGGAGTCACTATAAGCCCTGTTTTGTAGCGCACGCATTGCCTCATTGCTTTTCATTACGCATAGAGTCCTGGCATGTCACGTCACATTTTGATAACGTGTTTACTCTGGTGGGCACGGGGCATGCAGCTGGGCCCACTGCAGCTCAGGGAACAGTGTAAACGGCTCTCTCAATGGCTAAAGAATCCTTCCTCAGCCCCTCCATCTTTACCTTCTCGCCCCTAAGCAACTAGCAGTCTCATTACCGGGTACTTGTCAAAATGCGCCTTCATTCTGCTAATCAGGATGCTCTCTGCACTGTAGCAGGAACAATGCATTTCCACATGCCTGGCTGCTCCAAATGACCGTGAGGCCACTGGTGTTGAAATGATAAGAACCATTAGAAAAGGCTCCGTCCCAACGGCTGCGTTTCGGACTGAAATAATGTAATCGCAGTGTCATGCACTTGAAGCCATCTTTCACCACCATGATTGTACATGGCCCAGAGACCTAGAGCACATTGCTGCAAATGTCAGAGTCGATCATCCAGCTTTCGGTATTCACTGTCCTCTTCTGTCCTTAGTCCTCTCTCTCTTCTCATCCTGCCGCTTCTGCTATTCCACCCACCCCTACAAACACCTCCCCCCAAACACAACACTCTCAAGGATGATAGTCCTCTGGGGGTTTGAGCAAGTAATTGTATCTGCTCTTGTGAGGAGACATGTGAAGTCCTTCAAACTGTTTCTTCAAAATGCCAGCTGAAAACAGACGCGTGAAGAAGCGTGCAATTGGGATGTGTATTTGAAAGGCAAATACTTTCAGATTCCACATCCTCTTGCATGCACAGACATATATTTTTGAACCAGATTTATTGAACTGACCACAAAACTAGTACTGCCTGCTGCTCCTTATACTCAAAAAAAAAAAAAAATTGCATTCTATTTTAATATTAACATAAACATAAATATAAACATAAATAGTAACAAATGGATTTTACGGTGAATGCACGTATGACATGCCATTCCCACATCCGCCCCACCCCCACCTCATAAAATTATCATAATTGATGGACAACTATGTGCGGAAAAAAACAACAGCAATCTGGCACTGAGAAGCGAAAAAGAAAAATAGCCAAAAATGAATCCCATACATCACTTTCAGGTATGTTCACAAACATGAGAAACTTGAAGTTAATTGGTGAGATTAAAATGTGTTTATCGCGTTAATAATTTGACAACCATCAACGCATCTGATTTCTGATAATGCATCTGATAATGCAATTTATGTCATATAATTTTAATTATTTTAATGTGCTATGTTGTCATGATTCCTCGATTCAATTTTTTAAAAATCCTCGATTGCAATTTACCTGTTTCGATTAACCGGTAAAATACCAGAAGTGGTGCATTCTACGGACGAGAATTTTCTAGTTTTCTAAGGCTGCACAATATATTAAAACAAGTTAAATACCATAATTTGGCATAGCATAGTGCTATCATTTATAAACCTATGCTAACACAGGTGAATACATCAATATGTTTCTAAATATGTCAGTTGTTGTTCACCCCAACTTCAAAATAAAAGTTTAAACCCTCGCTCTGAGTTTGCATGTTTTGATATCCACATGTTCTTGTTTAAAAATGGCTGTAGTGGCTGTAGCTTTTCTATCATAAAGAAATTGCCAAATATTAAAGATTTGAATTAAATGTTGTTTGGCCAATATTAAATAAGGATTTTATTATGCTGTAAAGTGTAACAACAACAATCACCATACCGTTGGCACCCTCTGTAGGCATTTGTTATAATACATAATGTAAAGAAGTTGAATATTTATATTTAGTATATTATATTATGCATTTTAACAGTGTTGTTCAGTAAAACCATAAAATTACTTGCTTTTGATACTTTATTTGAACCAATTATTATTGCCTCATTGTTATTTTAAAGGCTATTGTTCACTTAGGTTTATTTAACTACCATAAAAATATCTGATTACTCGATTAATCGTCAAAATGTTCGACAGAGTACTTGATTATCAAAAAAGTCATTCGATTTTATTTAATATGTATAAAATCATAGTTTGAGTTTTATGATGTAAAGCTACAATTGTAAATAATTACAATTTTATTTCTGTTTAAATATTTCATTAAAGTTCTATTCTGACCCCTAATGTAGCTGTTTTTTTGTTTTGTTTTTTCTAAACTTCCATAACATTTGGAAGAGATGTGGGGGGTGGGAGGGTACAGCAATACAATTCTGCTTAGGGAACCCATTTAGCCAGCAGCGGCCCGGCAAAAAACAAATGGCCATTTCATAATGTATCCTCTGTCCTTTGGCCATTTCAGATCTGGAGCATCAGTTAGCCTTCAGATGGTATTGTGGCTGTTTATGGGTTACAAACTGGCTCACTACAACACATAAATAGCAATTTGCACTGCATACTGTACATAGGTGGCATTCCAGCCAAACTCCTTACATTCACTCGCGCACAGGACACAAATAGCAGGGTAAGATGTGGTAAGAAGATATTTCTGCTGGTGTCACCATTGCCTTGTACATGGAGGACCAAGACCACAAGTATTGGGGTAAGATGGCCTTTTTGAATAAATGCATAGTTTGTGCTATGACAACTAAATTAGCAAATGTTTCTGTTTATTTTCCATGATAACACTTTGGCTGATGCATCATCATCCTGCACATGCTTAACTCATATCAAAATATGTTAAAAAGTGAATGCACATTGTTCTTAAGGAGGGCATCTTCCCCCTTCTTACTCTATTTCTCATAAGAGACTAAAGCTTACTGCTGAATCCAAGTTTAACGTTAGTACATATTGCACAATAGCAAAAATGCATGGTCTTAAAGGGATAGTGCTCTCAAAAATGACTATTTTGTCATTATTTACTCACCCT
Source organism: Anabarilius grahami (assembly GCA_003731715.1). NCBI lineage: Eukaryota > Metazoa > Chordata > Actinopteri > Cypriniformes > Xenocyprididae > Anabarilius > Anabarilius grahami. The sequence goes on from RJVU01078462.1 coordinate 1,940,262, forward strand.
CAAGTTGTTCTGAACCTGTATACATTTCTTTGTTCTGCTGTACACAAAGTAAACTATTTGGAAGAATGTTTGTAACCAAGCAGATCTCGCACCCCTTTGACTACCATAGTAGGAAAAAACAAAACAAAACATGATAGTCAATGGGGGGCGAGATCTACTTGGTTACAAACATTCTTCCAAAGATCTTCCTTTGTGTAGAGCAGAACAAAGAAATGTATACAGGTTTGGAACAACTTCAGGGTGAGTAAATTTTCATTTTTGGGTGAACTATCCCTTTATCCTTGCTTTATCCATGAAGGATAAATGTCTTAGAATTTGGACAAAACAAGATGTAATTTGCATTTAATTGTTTACAACAGCCTCTGCATCAGGAGTGTGTCTAGATGAACAATGCTGTCTAGGTCTGTATCTCACCAAGGTTTAGAATAGAGTCAGTTATGTCTTGCCTCCTGTCCAAAGGGTCATGACACGGGCCATGACCACACCAATTCCAACCCTCCATACAAACACACACACACATATAATGTACCATAAGTCTTCTCTAGACCCTTCAACCTCATGTGACATCAGCAATTGGTGTAATCCATCACTAATCTGCTAGTCATAGTTGTGTCCTGATTTTTGTACATGAAAAATAATAACATATTTAATTCAAGTCAAAATTATTTATTATTGCTAAATCAACCTCGATACAATAATTTATACAAATAAAATAAAAGTAAAATTAAAATAAAAAATTATATTGGTTACATCAAGTAAACAACAACAATCAACAACAACAACAACAAAACAGCTCTTTAAAGGGTTAGTTCACACAAAAATGAAATTTCTGTCATTAATTACTCACCCTCATATCGTTCCAACCCCGTAAGACCTTCGTTCATCTTTGGAACAGAAATTAAGATATTTTTGATGAAATCAGAGAGGTATCTGAACCACACGTAGACAGTTACCTTTCTGGGCCTTGAAAAGTGCAATGACGTTGCTGCCTATGTATGGTTCAGATACGTCTCGGATTTCATTATAAATATCTTAATTTCTGTTCCAAAGATTCTTACGGGTTTGGAACGACACGAGGGTGAGTAATTAATGACAGAAATTTCATTTTTGGGTGAACTAACCCTTCAAGGTAACAGTTGCAGCCAGGTTACCACTTTTTACAATGAAGAGCTTTACAGACTGGCACCTATTAAAATATTAATAGGCAGCATAGTGTTAAAAGATTCACATTAAAAATGTCATAACCCTAATTAAAATCATATATATATATATATATATATATACATATAGATATTTCAGTCTTTGTGTGTGTTAGAGAGAGACCAATTTTTTTGACCAACTACATTGTAAATCCTACAAATTAGCAAGGCATTATGTTGGAAATATACAAAAATACAAGATCAAGAAAAAGATTTCCACAATGTTTTCTGAACTCACACACAAACAATTCTGTCATCATGTATTCATGATTTTCTTCCTTCTGAAGGAGATGTTTTGAAGAATATTCACACTGTTATTATTACTGGGGGCTATCAATCTTAAAAAATAGCAAAGCATCATAAAAGTACCAAACTGCCCTTCAAAACATGACAGCTAATGCAGCTTGATGGTAACATAAATCTGAAACCAATTATTAAAGTTGAACTGTGTAATTTTACCCCAAGCTCTTGGTTAATCCCAAGGTCGAGAGGTCGATATGTCGAGCCACTCAAGCAAACAGAGCAATGTTTTGAAAGCATAGACCCATAGTGTCACAATGTCTACACTCTTAAATCAACCTATGAATAACTTACTTATAGTTGTCTCTGCACATTAAACAAGGAAAGAACAAAGTATTCTGACATCCAAAGACTGTATACATAACCTTTAAATGTTATCTTTCCCTAGTAGAAAAAAAAACAGTTTCTGCATGAGAGAACAAACAAGTAATGTGAAGAATTGTGAGCATGCTGTTAATTCACTTAAGCATTTTCTGCAATCCACTGTTGTTGTAGTATTTTGCTGTTCCTGCTAGAATATCCAACAAATCATGCATCCTCCACAGAGGAAATGTATTACAAGGGCAATGGTTGCAACAATCTCCTTCTACTTCTTTTCCCCCTTGGGGGTTTATGACTGGGGTTGATGCATGTACAGCTTATGATATTCTGTAATTGGATTTTCAGAAAGCTGTTGACAAAGTCTCCCACAACTGCCTAATCCCCAATCAGCAGTGCAGCACTGAGCATGTTCCTATAGCTGGGTAGAGAGCAATGGAAGCATGCAGCCCAGAGATGCCATTGTAATATGGCATGAGGGGGTGCTGCTGTGGATTTACTGTAGCATTTGACAAAACACAGCGCATTTTACAGGGTATGCAATAAAAACAGCTAATCTCAAGAAAGCACAAGGGAGAACATTCTATCATGTAACCTAACTCACATCTAATAGATACTGTATCAGGTAATGAAGCCAGTGATAGTCCACTGACATTGAGAACCATTTATTCTTTCCCATAAAATGATAGTTATCAGGAAGCTACACTAAACTTACCTTACAAAAATATGTTAGTAGTAGCATGGTGTCAGATTGCAATATAATGGTACTGAATGATTATATTCAAGTTCCAAGGTATTTATTTGGTAATCCAAGGTACTTTAAATTGTACCAAACATACTTCAATTGCACAGAAAGCATGGTATTATCATTGTATACAGTTTCAAAACTATGCTATAATTTAGCTATGTTAGCTATGCTTATACATGCTTACTATATGTAGCTATATACCAAACAATGTGCTAATTCACTTTAAAAGAATCAAATAGAGTTATAAACTACTGTATTGAACAAAATGTTAAATTTTGTGAGAACTTACATTTTTTAATAAGCAAGTGCTTCATTACAGATCAAAAGCTGTCTGAAATCACTGAATGAAACATACTTACATGCTTGTTTGTTTTAGGGAAAACTTTTCTGTCACATACACAAAAGCAGAGACCTTGGATTCAGTATTTCTAGCATATCATGCTAGTCGCCCCCGTAGCTGGAGCTGGAGTGGGCAGCGAGCCTCGTTGAGGAGAGAGCTCAGGGGAAGTCGTCAAGGAGGCCATTTGCAAATCGCCTCTTCCTCTGGGTAACTTAGCTGCAGTTTCCAAGAGAGGCCATTTTCAAAGGGGAGAGACGAGAACTGTGGGTGGTGTGTGTTTCATCTGGGTTTCTTGTAAAGCAGGATGAAAAAATGGCAGCTCAGATGCACCATTCAGTCTCTCTCTTTCTGTGCTTTTCTCTTTTTCAGCCTCTCTGAATTCTTCGAGTCAGCTCAATCATATCACCCACATATCTATCCATCACAGCCGCCTCCACCTCACTGATACTAACCTGAAAACCACTGGCCAGCTCTTGTAATATAGCTTTCACCATAGAGGTGTTCTCAAATGATATATAGGAATTCATGACAAGAAGTGCCTGATAAAAAGTCAATCCCAGCAAGAAAGGGATTTGCATTGTTTGCTTGATTACGGGCATGAATTTAAAGCAAGTCTCCCAAGGCGCTCTCTTTCAGCTCTGGCGTTACTGTCCAGAATAACTAAACAGGCCACGGGTGGGAGGGGAGAGGACTCTTTAACCTTGAAGCTATCATGTAAAGAATGCTTCTTTCTGCCTCGCTCTCAAGCCTACTTTTGGTCTTAAAGAGTAAAGAGTCCACTTTCCTATCTCAGCTTTCAGGAGTCCTTGCTGAGGTTGTAATGCTAAAGTAAAGAGGGCCTGCCTCATTACAGGCTGAGCTTCAGAATCCCTTTATTTCGGAGCTTGGCAGTATGAAAATATCTAGGCATTTCTTATTCCTCGCCTGCAGACAGCCCGCAGATGTGTCTTCAAGGAGAGGCTCAGTGACTTGAGGTAAAGTACCCAAAGACCATGAAAGGGATGTGGGCTGCATCCCAATTCGCATACCACTACCACACACTAATGTACTTTGCTGATGATGGGAAAGTGCAGGCCCTATCCCTTACCACTAATTACTCCTAAATTTGAGAGACAGACTCCAGCCCTAATCCAACTCCTATCATACCCCTGAAATCAGAACCAACAAGGATGTCCTACTTGTTGAAAACCACTGCAAGCATAGTGGTAAAGAAATTCATACTCTTTGAAACATTTCCCCTAGCCAATCCACTTTGCTCTTGTTCAAATCTAACTCATTGCTATATAGCACTAATAGTATGCAAATTGGGAAGTCAAAGTTAGCGGTGGGGTGAAGATGCAGTTGGCAGAGCTCTGAATCCTCTCATCACTGACACTGGCCTTCATTAAATGCTCGCACATCCAGCAGATCCTAGAGCCTGTGATACCAGTGGGCTGCAAAGGGAGGAACGAAAGACAGTAATAGAGATAGAGGAGGCGGTGTGTTCACAAGAAGCTGCAGTCCAGCGTGAACAGCATTGGAGATGTGAGCGATAAAGGAAAGAAACACACAATGCCTATGAGAGGCCCAACTATTACCTAAGGGGCCCTCGGGTTAACGCAGAGCCGGGGTCAGGGCCACAAAAGGGAACACACAGGTGATAGATGTGGCAGCTACTCGAGCGCTGAGACAGCCAGAGTTTCAGAGCCGCTGACTTGAACAGAAGGGAAAGACTGGCTGCCGTGCAAGTCCGTGCTGCTTATTTTGCACAACCAAGTTCCCAGGTCACCCAAGCCAGCATAAAAACACAATGACAGGCTTAGGAGCCATTGTCCTTTTTCAAATGTCTTTAAACAGTGCTTCACTTCTGATAGATCACATTTTTCCCCCTTTCTTTTGCTTTTCCAAATAGAGGACATCTGAGCCAAACGCACCATCGGGAGGTTCAAGCATGGAATCGCTCCAGATTGTCTTTTCAGTCTGCAGCTGGACAGGATTAGGGATCATCTCTGCCTGGGGTGAACTTTCTGATCCACATGCAAGCCTAACAAGAAAACAATCCAGCTGAGGAACTTTGGGGGAAAGCAGCGAGAGCCCACACAAAGAAAGAGAGAGAGAAAGAGAGTTATAAATAGGAGCCATGTGTCAGGCCTTGCATTTGCAGATTGACTTGAGAGTGACTTAATATTTCATTGCTTGTCACACAAACAGCCATGGACACATAATGGCAAGCTGGGAAGTCTTCCTATGGAATCTACCCACAGATTTGCTTGCTGATGTGTGAACTGGCAAGAACAGCTACTCAAATGGACCATTTCCAAAGTAACATGGGAAGAACATGGATGAGAGAGTAGAAATCATGATTATTTAACTCACAGACTTGGTTAGGGTCAGTGCAGCACTACCACAAACTCCAACATGCAGTAAGAGAAGGATAATGTATAGTCAGCCAGACATTATCACAAAATACTACATGTTTTTTTAAATTTTTTATAACGGCCTACAATAATGCAACACTGCCGTAAGCAGTATTATTCTACTCCATTTCTTCAACTGACATTGAGGAATCAATACAAATTTTATTTAAATTACAACACAGTTGGGTTGGGGGTTCTATAAAAGTGAAAATGTCGATAAAAAGCTAGAATATCAAAATTGCTAGAGGTTATTGATGTTCATAGTGGTTCTGCATTCTTTTTTTGTTAAAGCAGTCTTTAGCTAGCGAATCTTGATCAATTTGACCAGTCTATTCGACACCCCAGTTAAAGATCAATAGTAAACGATGATACCAATGACACTCCTCTGTTCAGGTCTACTTTGAGTCAAACTACTGCCAGCTGCATTAAACTGTAGTATTGTGCTTGCTAGTGTTTAACCAATTAAACATATTATGGTTTGCTGTATGTACTGTAACTGAGAACAGAAGGGGCACTGCATCTTAAAGCAAGACTTCATAGAATGTTGGGCATCTTTAGCATAAAAGGATAAACATCAATAGCTTGCTTGATTTACAGTATATTTCTTTGCACAAACCAGAGCTAATTAGCATTGACGGTGCTCTGAAGGTACATTAAAATCTTGTTCTATGTTCTATTTGTAGCTAACTGATAGAAGACTGCATGCTTTGCATGGGTCATGAATTATTGTACATCCTATTTCTGGCCTATATAGATATGATCTTGGCAGGTGTGCTAATCTTGTCCATTTCAGCACATAATATCCTTTGAAAGCTAGTAGATTTATATGGTTAAGCTAGACCAAATGTTCACTTCCTCCCTAATGATGTCATCTTTCCTGCAGGGCAATGGTTTAAATGCTCTCAGTGGCCTTGGGATCGGTAGGATCAGATCTCAATCCAGGGATCTTCATTAATCTGGACTGGGTCTAGAGACGTATGTGTGTTCTCCACACAGAGGCTGCTGAAAGCTTGCCAAAATCATGTTCCATAATAAACTTGGGATGGGAACCATCTGAAAGCCTGTGTTAGTTCTGCATGCTCCATTCAAATGAGACTTTTGTCATCTTTTGTGCCTTTCCTCTGCCTCTCCTAAATACATTTTCCACAAAGCCATAGCGATGAACAATAGAGGGGTCCTGGTGCACCAGAGTAGATTATAGAAACATATGCACACTGTTAACTGTTTTCCATTATTCCCAGAGAACAGCTGAAGCCCACGGAGTGTTAAATGTAGTTGAAGACGTCACTCTGACCTTCAGAAGCACAACATAGCTGAATTAAAAAATACAGAACAGGCTGAAAATACACCAGAAAAAAAAGATGTGCACTACATCATAGACATCCCCAATTCTCTAATTACTGATATTATAAAGTGTGGGAACTTCTCAAACAAATTGAGATTTAAAATATTTAAATAGGAAACTAGGAAACTGTTTTGAAGTAGACAGGTAGGTTAGAGTGGGGAATGCTTTAATGTGTCCAAACATGAAAGTAGTTTTGAAATACATCATTTATTAAACTGTGTAAATTAGTGCCAAGTACAAAGAGTGCTGTTGTTACAACCGAACAACAGAAGGATAAGTTATAGCATCAAAACATCGATTTTTTTTTTTTTTTTTGTGCATGATTTTACTTAATAATTATACTTGTACCAACCCCCATCACCCCATTTTAACCAAAACTGTATGCATATAGCAAACATTTAACTCAAAAGAGAAAAATAAAATGGAATTTTTCATGCTGGAGTACTCAGAAATGAGGGCGAGAGGATCCAACTGCAATATTTAATTAACATAATAGCACAACCAGGGAACAGAACTGAGTAAACCGACAAAACACCATAGAAGGACAAGACCTGACAAAGACCACAAGGGCATAAATACACAAACACTAAGGGTAAAATGGAGGAATGAGGGAATCACAGGAAACAGGAACTGAACTAGACAAACTTTAAAGGATTAGTTCACTTTCAAATAAAATTTTCCTGATCATTTACTCACCCCCATGTCATCCAAGATGTTCATGTCTTTCTTTCTTTAGTCAAAAAGAAATTAAGGTTTTTGATGAAAACATTCCAGGATTATTCTCCTTATAGTGGACTTCAGTGGCCTCCGAACGGTTGAAGGTCAAAATTACAGTTTCAGTGCAGGTTCAAAGGGCTTTAAACAATACCAGACGAGGAATAAGGTTCTTATTATTCCTCGTCTGGTATCGTTTAAAGCCCTTTGAACCTGCACTGAAACTGTAATTTTGACCTTCAACCATATTCTTTCTGAATAAAGAAAGACATGGACATCTTGGATGACATGGGGGTGAGTAAATTAATAGGGAACATTTTAATTGAAAGTGGACTAATCATTTAAGTACAAAAAAACAACAAAAACAAAAAAAAACATGACAGAAATACATAAACCAAGATATTTCTAGCTCTTTACATTTAGATGAAAAGTTGTATGGATATATATCATATGAAATAAGAGAATTTGCTGATTCAGATGAAACCACTTCTGTCTTTTAACATTCATAAATGTGACTGAAAAACTTTTCTACCTCAAAATTGGTTTTGTCCTGTAAATCCATTCCATTTTTATAGAGTCTTTAAAACTTCTATGGTCACTTGAGGAGCTTTATGCTCATGCATGATAATGATTTTGCCCAGCTCATTTTTACATGATTCAACTGATGGATTAGTTGAAGACTTTCCGGTCTCTGTTTTTGTTTACTCTCTCTGAACTATTCTATGAATCCCATCCGTGTTTTTCCTAACCCAACTGCTGGTTTGTCACAATCACAAAGGCCATTTTTCCCTCCACAGCTGTGACGCATGAGTGATAAACAGTCCATAATAACAAGTAATTTTCATTTGTGTGATTGTGCACACCAGGAGCTGGTCATAAGGTTCGCCATAAACCATCTGCAGCTTTGTACTGCAGATAAACGTTTTCAAAGCATAAATGAGATTTTATGAGTGTGTGGGAATATTTACTCTTATACTTATTTCCCCCTTCTGTTTACTGGTGATTTTTATGGTCAGCTGTGCATTCTTGTCATATCATCATGCTGATATCATCTTCAATAACAACAAGGGCAAGATCTGTCATCTGTTGATTTCTGCCTCAAAGTGATTTAGGGGAAAAGAACCTCTCGAAACATGGTCACACGAAAACAACAGGCAGATAAGAGCAGCGCTCTATCTAATAAGAGCACAACGCCAGACCGGCATCATCGTTGCTACGCTGTCAAAACATCGGCTTGGTTTTGAAAATGCTAAAAGCGCTACTTCAGCTGGGTGGATAGTGTACGCAGCACCTCAAAAAACTAGAGACTTGAATATCAAACAACATCTGTGAGCACCAGTTATACCAGGATAAATAAGACACAGCTACTATACTCCTCAGGTTCCCTTTGATATTCCCATTAAAAATTCATTGTGTTTTATTTGCCTTCAAGTGAGTGAAGTGTTTGTTGCCCCCTATCTTCCCCAAGCTATCTCGCAGGATCTCTCCAGAGCTCAATTCTTGGAACAGAAAGTGTGACGAGGTTTGTAATGTTCTTTGAGAAATAAAGCCTTAATTAAACCGGATTTCATAACACTGCCCACCACAGCCTCACTCCACAGGATGATGTCATTGTTCTCATGTAACAGCGAGGCCTGTGAGATCAAGTCGCTTTGGCAAGGGCAGTCGTTCAGGACCAAGGGCAGCGACAACACCAACAATACAAAAATGTATTGGTGGAGGGATAGGGCATGAAATTATGGAAGGCTTGACTGCTGTGCAGTACATTGTGCCCTTTACTGACAAGAATCACATGGGTCCAGACCACACCATGTGACTGCCCTGCTGCCTCTTTGGGACCTTAAATCCGAACCTGCCTGCATAGCATGGAAACGGCCTTGGAATCCCCCAACAAATTCATTGACTGACCACCACCCCCTGATGACTGCGAACAATGTCTGTCTCTATGGGACCTTTTCAGCATACTGCTCTGCATATATCTGCATATATTTCCTGCCACATGGTGCCAGCATATTGCTTCAATTTTTTATTTATTTATTTTTTTAATTTTGCTGAACTTTCTTTATCACATGAGGTAAATAAAATGAAAAACTAGATCTTTACTTGTCCATGCACAACTTGCCACCGGGGCTTTGCTAACTGAGTGGTTTTTAGTGTATTGCTAGGGTTGTGTAGGATGTTGCAAATCAAAAGGGCTCATCCTCATGTCCCAATGATATTCTGCTCTCTATATGGCCTTAGCCTCTCCATCAATGTAAGTCTACAGGTATTATGGCATTATCATTTTAAGCCTTGTCACTCATAACAGTGCTATTCAAACTGGGGTTTAGGGACCCTCATGGAGTGAAATGTACTTTTAATTTTTTTGCACTGAAATTGAATGATTTTAAAACAAAAAATAAAATGTTCATGCTGCTTTCTAGTCATGAAATTAAAAGTGATTATTGTATTGACATCAGTGTTGGGCTCGTTACTGAAAAAAAAAAATATATATATACATATTTATATATTTTGTATTACTCACAACCTTTTAAAAGTAATATTATTACTTTACTTATTATTTCCTGGCAACAGTTATTCAGTTACACTACTACACTCTAAAAAATGCTGGGTTAAAAAAACCCAAGCTGGGTAAAATATGGACAAACCCAGCAGGTTGGGTTAAAAGGCACCTATTATGCCCTCTTTCACATGATGTAATAAGTCTCTGGTCTGGTCAAGTTTCAGCTTAAAATACCCCACAAATTTGCCCCTATTTGGGGGTGAGCAAAAACACGCCTTTTACTATATTACTATATTGCTGGCTAAAAAAAAATCCAAAATTGGTTGAAAAAAATGGCTGGGTGAAAACAACCCAATCCCTGGTTTTGTCCATATTTAACCCAGCAGTTTTTAGAGTGTAGTTGTATTACTTTTCCATTACACCCCACAGAAGTGGTAATTAACTTTGCATGTGTGCCTCTAAGTAAATGTTAGGGTATATAGTGATCAGCAGGCAGACATGAGGGCAGACACCCCCATTACATCAATAATCACCTCATCTGCCATAATGAAAAGCACAGGACTAAAACGCGCACCTCCAAGAGAAGTTTTACAAACAAGGAAATAGATGGACTAGTAGATAAGCCTGCAAGGACAATCACCCTGACCATTTGTGCAAGGGAAGAATGATGACATTAGCATGTCATTGAGCAGACTAATCCTGTCACCATTTTGCCCCATTGTTCATCCCCGTCCCTCAGTCCTAACATCTGTGGTGTGAACTGAACTCCACTCACCAAACAAGTTTGCCATGTGACCAAGTCACAAAGCACACAAAATGGACACACAGTGGATAACATGGAGCAAATCTTCTCCATTTTTGTATATACTTAATGAGTGCTGTTTGTGTACATGCAAAATATACAAACCTACCTATTAAGGTATACATGAACGCATAGGGAGCTCAACATAACCCAATGATGTTTGGACTTTATGTTTTCAGCACGATGCCTAGGTTAATGTGAAATTGGTTTGGAAAGTGAATTATGCATAGGAAAAACCTTAAAGACATTGTTCTAAACATGAACTTTAAGCTATGCAAATGAACCTCATGCAAGAGGGGGGCCATCCAGTGGCCACCTCTGACAGCATCAGCCAATCAAATCACAGGATCTGAAAGGTGCAATTTGCATTTCCCTCCTTCTCAGAACAGATTAAAAGGCTTGTCTCTGAGACAAAAAATGGTTCCAGTTTCTGGGTTGCTGCAGTTTCCCATTTTGGTTCCAGGCTCCAGTTCCTGTTCCAGTCCCCTAAACTAAGTCCAATTCTACGGAGTTGTGAAGTTGCTCTCTCAAGATTCTGAAGCTCTAAACGAGAAAAACAAGGAATTTCTGCAAGAAGTGAATTTGGGAAGTTTGAAAACTTCAAAATCTTTTCATTAGAGATCCTCCAGATCTGAGTGTTCCAGACTGCTTGGATCTGCACTGACTTTAGACAGAATCTAAAGATCCTTCCATCTGCGTGTTCCAGAGAATAAGGATCGGCTGCACAGACATCAGAACCTCCACGGCTTCTTCAAGTCTTCTTCTTCTGCGTGTTCCAGGAAAAGGACCTTCTCTGTGCTCCAGGAGTTCAACATTCACAAGTACTTCATGTTCAAGGCTGTGAAACGGATTCCAACTCCTTTCTTCCCACTGCAACGCTGCCCAGCTCAACAAGTGGAAGACGTCACCCTCGGATTCAGCACGACCAGGCAGGTGTAAATATCACTTACTAAATCTCTTTCCAGAGACCTTGGCATTAGTGTATATTGTCAGTATATGATTATCTAATTTGCATTAGATTTTGCATAGCTGATATCTGTTAATAACAAATAATCTCTTGGTTTATTTGTTGAATTCAGAATAAGGTTTACCTTATTTCTTCCAGACAAAGAACAGTTTATCTTTCCATAAGATTAACTTGTAACTGCCATAGTAACATCCAACTCATTCACTTGCATTTATCAATATTTTTGCACTTTGTACATTCAGTAGTTACATTTGTCTATCCTTTTGTTAATAAAGTCCATTTATTACACTTGTGTCTTCTTTGTGTTGATAATACAGTAAGAGGATCTACAAGTTAACAGTATCTCACAAATCCTTCAGATTGGTCAGATGATAAACTTCCTCCAATTTATATAATTATAATTCAGTCAATAGTCCTTGTCTGGTGCCCCGAAATATTTGGAAGGAACCATCTGACTCAGTATTAATATTAATACAAAATATGAATATTAATATTTAAGACCATAAATAAATACATTTGTGGGCTAGTCCAAAATCACTACAGGTATATTTAAATTATTTAGTTCGTATTTCTTGAGAATCATCATTTATATTCACTTCCCACTGAATTATGCAATCTGGTGAGCATATTAGCTTCCAGTGGTGTCTCCTTTGTTGTGTCCAAAATCAAATAATTTCCTACTATACAGTATGTGAAAAACACCAACAGAGTATCCATAGTGTTCGAAAAACAGTAAGCGAAATGTCCCCGGATGACCTACTACTTCCAGCGAGATTCTGAAGAGCACATTCCCTGGACACTTGAGGCCACGGGAGAGGATTTATGAATGGCAGTGAAGTGACACTGGTAGGTCACGTGACAGTAACAACATGGCGGATGTAGTATGTCTGAATTTCATTCATTCTGCCCATATTCATACTATATAGGACATATATTTTTTAACAGTCGCAAAGTAAGTTCAAATTCAAATGTAGTACAGTACGCGATTTCAGATGCACCACCTTTGTTTTCACTTCCGCAATTGCTATTATGACTCAGAGGAAGATCATTTGCTGCTCCTGTCATTCATAACCCGTCCTGTCTCTTCCGAAGTTCCTACACTTCCGCATTCTGTTTTGTACATAACAAACCCAGAGAAATGTTTCTACAAATAAAACATGAAGCTAATAAACATGATTACGACATATGATTTGTATGTGATTTAATGTGATCTGGGCTATTTTTATAAGAATAAAAGATGTTGACATGAGAAATGCTGAGCAGACGTAGTGATTAGCTTATTGTAAAATGCCACAAACAACATATTTCTGCCTCATCATATGACCAAAATCCAAATTATATCGCAATCAAAAGTTATTACAAACACTTGATGGTGGTTCACAGTAAGTTTTGAGTAAAAGTGTAGTATTAATCTCATGAATTGTCATGTGTAGCCTGATGCTAATTGTTGCTATAATTCACCTGTTACTAGTGGTTAAACAGATCGTTGTTGATCCGTGATCCGTACGGACCAAGCCCCACGATTCGGCACGCATGTGATTCGCGGATCAATTGCAAGTTTAACTGCAACAGAGTGAAAGGTTATCATTTGCACGTTTTGTCTCATTAGTTTACACATTAAATAGATATAAAACTATTCCAGCGCTAGAAGAGGCAAAAGAGGATTTAATTCGGTAGGTTATGGACACATACACGCATTATGTCAGCCAAAATACTCCTCTCTGCAAGTATTCTCGTAAACACATTCGGTAATGTCTTAAGTGAACGATGTGAGAATTCGGATGTGTATCTATCGGATGTGAGCGTGCATGGGTCATTCCCCTAAAGTGACAGCAACCTATAAATACCTGCTGTTGTCTGTCATGTAAATCAAACAACAAAACACAGCTTTAACTAAGATCAATCTATATTAAATTTATACAGTGAACAGTGTCATTTTACATTTAATTACATTTCTGTACACAAAAATTAATACTACAGTTAGACCTTACATTTATTTGTAACTTTATGTTGTATTTATCTGTAATTAGTGTACAGTATTTGTTCTTTTTACAGTCTGTTCACTTGCCTTTAATAATGTTTTTTTGTTTTGTTTTTTGTGCTGATCCGAAAAATTATCCGATCCGTGACTTAATAACCGTGATATGATCCGAACCGTGAGTTTTGTGATCCGTTGAACCACTACCTGTGAAGATACTTTATATACAGTATGTCATGATGTATATTGTCAAAAGAATATCAAATAAGGTAGTAAGAAAATGTTTTGTTTTCTAGTAAGATTTTTTATAATAAGTTGGTGCAATTTAAATAGTGATCAAAGAGATATGTGGATGGGCAAGCTATGTAATGCCAGAGTAAAATATGCCACAACTTTCATTTGACAATGGTGTTCTTGTCATCCTTTCTCCCAGCAAAATCAGCAATGTCAATATTTCAAGCTGCTGAATGTAAGCGTTTCGATATTCCAAGATGGCTTGCTGTAATGGTGGACTCATGAAGTCATGAAGATTACAAAAATTAATCTAGGAATGATTGGATTGTTGGACTTCAGATCATAGCTGTTTTATGGATGGTAACTGTAATATCATAACTGAAATCTAATTATTAATTAATGGTCAAATTAACGGTAATGTGTTACAGTAGTAACATAACACGATAGTAAACGTGATTGGTATTGTTTTTAACAATAAAACTCTAAAATGGAGTTTAACAGTAAAAAATCTAAAAAAGTTTTAAGGAAAATAATAAGTATGGGAGAGGAGTCGTAATAATAATGCTTGCCCTAGAAATCCCTGAATAATTAGTAGATGCAGTACTATTAAACAATAGATATACTATCATTTTGTGCCTTCAGTCTTCATATAGAGCTTTTTTTAATTATTATTCTGAGTCTATATTCTCTTGCATAGCATATTATTTGTACCCTTGACCGTTCTCTATTGAAGATATCATCCCTCTTAAAGCATACAAATGAATTGCCAATCGCCCTGGGCCCTTGATCCATCCTGTTTTCTTTCAGCTGAATATCAAATGCACTTGTCTGCATAGCCTACTTTCAAATCTCTTCAAGCACATCTATGGAGAAGAGGACAGATGAAGGTCTTTCCTATCATCTCCTAATGGCTATGATTTGATCAGCACATGCAAGATTGAATGAAGCCTCTATACACAGGTAAGCAAGTGTGATGTGATTATTGTGGCCAAATAATCACACTGAATGGTACACTCACTTTGCCTTGTTTGTTGTAGATATGAAAAGGTTAATTTATTGCCACCAATAATACTTAACTGGATATAAGATAATGTTTGCAGGCATTCATGGAGATCTCTCAGGATATACATTTGTTAACTGAAAGTCATCACAACTATGTTCCTTTTTAGAAAGAAATAGTATCTGTGAGGATTTCCAGTCAGGATTTAGACCCTACCATAGTACTGAGACTGCTCTCTTTAGAGTTACTAATGATTAAATCTTATCATCAGATCGTGGTTGTATCTCTCTATTAGTGTTACTGGATCTTAGTGCTGCATTTGACACTATTGATCACAATATTCTTTTAAATAGACTCGAAAATTATGTTGGCATTAGTGGAATTGCATTGTCATGGTTCAAATCATACTTATCTGACCGTTATCAGTTTGTAGTAGTAAACGAAGAGATGTCATATCGATCACAAGTTCAATACTGAGTACCGCTAGGCTCAGTACTAGGACCGTTGCTTTTCACTCTGTACATGCTACCCTTGGGAGATATCATTAGGAAGCATGGCGCTAGTTTTCAATGTTACGCTGATGATACTCAGCTCTATATTTCTTCGCGCCCTGACGAAACTTACCAATTCAGAAAATTAACGGAATGCATAGCTGATATAAAAAATTGGATGACCAGTAATTTTCTACTACTAAATTCAGAAAAAACAGAGATTCTAATTTTTGGACCAAAAACTTCTTCACGTAATAACCTAGAATACTGTCTAACACTTGATGGCTGCTCTGTTAAGTCTTCGTCGTCAGTTAGGAACCTGGGTGTGCTCTTTGATACCAATCTTTAATTTGAAGGCCATGTTACTAGCATTTGTAAAACCGCATTCTTCCATCTTAAAAATATGTATAAACTACGAAATATGCTCTCAATGAAAAATGCAGAACAGTTAGTTCATGCGTTCATGACCTCAATGCTAGATTACTGTAACGCTCTACTGGGTGGTTGTTCTGCTCGCCTGATAAATAAACTACAGCTCGTACAAAATGCAGCAGCTAGAGTTCTTACTAGAACTAGGAAGTATGACCATATTAGACCAGTTCTGTCAACACAGCACTGGCTTCCTGTTAAACATCGTATAGATTTTAAAATCTTGCTAATTACTTACAAAGCACTAAATGGTTTAGCTCCCCAGTACCTAAGCGAGCTCTTAATGCATTATAGTCCTTCACGTCTATTGCGATCTCAGAATTCAGGCCAGCTGATAATACCTAGAATATCAAAATCAACCGCAGGCGGTAGATCCTTCTCCTATTTGGCACCTAAACTCTGGAACAATCTTCCTAGCATTGTTCGGGAAGCAGACACACTCTGTCAGTTTAAATCTGGAACGAAAACGCATCTCTTTAACCTGGCATGCACATAACACATTATCAATTTGTATTTTCAAATCTGTTAAAGGATTATTAGGCTGCATAAATTAGTTCAGCCAGAACGGGGAACACTTCCTATAACACCAGATGTACTCGTTACATCAGAAGAAGAATGGCATCTACGCTAATATTAGTCTTTCTGTTTATCCCGAGGTTTACCGTTGTCAACTGGATCCGGGCCGTATCCAGGTGAGACCAAGGACCGGAGCCATGACACGACCACAATGCAGCCCTGAAGTATCAGCAGAGATTGAGTCAACTAGATCATTCATCGTGAAGGCCTCATCAACACGACAACCAGTGGCACAGTTCCTCAACAACCGTCCATACCGGCGTGTTGAATACGATCCTCAACTGGATGGAACTGAAATATATACTTTGAATGTTGCTATCCTATCGGACTTATGATAGCAACGTGAATCGTAACAAAGCACTGTTCGCCAGAGGAGAACTGGCCCCCTGACTAAGCCTGGTTTCTCCCAAGGTTTTTTTCTCTCCATTTTAACACCTATTTGCCACCTGATGTCACCTGTTGGAGTTTGGGTTCCTTGCCGCTGTTGCCTTTGGCTTGCTTAGTTGGGGACACTTGACATTTGATAATCAACAGTGCTTTGATCTGCCTGCATTGACACTATTCTTTAAGAGCTGCTGTGCAGCCAAAATTATGTACCAGTTATCAATGTAAAGCTGCTTTGACACAATCTACATTGTAAAAAGCGCTATATAAATAAAGGTGACTTGACTTGACTTGAAAGTGTGGTATTTATGTTATTAGTGCTTACCACTAGCATCATTATTGTTCATACTTTATACAAATTTATTACTATTATGTACATTAACGCATACTTGTAGACACTGAAGGAAAAATACCACAATCCAGGCACATATAAAAATTGTGTTGGTGGCGAGGCCACATTTTTGAAAAATATTATGTTACTTCCTGCAATGCTGCAAAACTGCAGTGAATTGAATGTATAGGTTTGTTTTTGGAGTTTGGGAAAAATGTAGATAGAAGATTTTATGATTATAATCATTAAGATCAGAAGGTTGGCTCTTTTGACTTGGGCCAAAGCAGCTATCGACCACCCAGAACACTGTAGAAACGTCATGATAAAGCCGTGACAACCGCCCACAATGCTCTAGTGAGTACACTGGCAATCAGGACTCATATTTTCTTTTAGGAAATGTAAAAATACATATTTTAACAAGATAAATGGGCCAGGTAGGTTCTTCTTCTTCTTCTTAAAAAAAAAAGATGCTGAGGAGAAACTTTGTCCCCAGTAGATGAACAGTATTTGTTTACTTCCACAATTTCACGTTAAAGTAAAAGCGAGAGACAGAAAGAAAGTGGCAGAACAAGTAGAGTCTTTCATCTTTCAACCTATCATTACATATGCTCTTTGCAGCTGAGAGTTTGATCGTAGTACAAGCTGTGCTGTCCTTCTGACTGACAGTGAAGAAAAATCTTGCCACTCATGAGAGATTAAGAGTTTGTCAAACATTCTTAAAAATCACACCTTTCACAATACAAATAATGTGTGTTCTTGTTATGCTACCGGCAGAGCATGACACTGGCAACACCGCAGGTTTGATTTCCAGGAAACACACAGGCTAACAAAACGTTTATATCCTTTGAGAAAAAATTGAAAAACAGCAAAACTATACTGCACAAAGGTTTGCTCAGATTAGCCAATGCCTACAGATACTGTAACTACAGCATCTGGTTCCAAAAATTCGATTTTTGTCTTGTTCCAGAATCATTCAGTGTGGGGAATGGATGAGAAGGGAAAATGGCTGTCACGCCACTCCACTAACTCCACTGTGTGTTACTTGGTAACACAATGCTTTATGCTTTGAATTCTTTTGGAACTATTTTTTTTTAATTGAAAAATTAAATATGAATATATTTACATATTAACTTCTTATTTATGGGAGTTTTATGTGGAATAATTGCAGCTTGTCTGTGATATTCAGTAAACTGTAATTGCTTAATTATTGTCACAGTTCTGTTTGTTGTCTCTAGTAGCATTCTCATGTGTTCATTCTTGTAGTTTTATTCTCTGGTTCTTTTGGTTCGGACCAAAAAAAGAGAATGATACACTTAGTACTGGTTCACTTAGTGTTCACACTGTCATTATTAAAAACA
>RJVU01078462.1:1958734-1971367 GCA_003731715.1 Anabarilius grahami
TGCAAATGCTCAATGGACATGATGGGTTTTTTTTTTAGAGAACTCACGAAAGGCTAATAAAATGTCTACACTCTTAACCCTTTAAGACCTGAAGGTTTTTTTAGAGTTTTTTTTTCTGAGCAACACACACAAAAGTAAAGACTCATAACTCCAAAACTGTAGCAAGGAGAGTCAAAAGGTAGGAATCATTTGATAGAACACTTTTTATATTTTAAGAAAATATAAATTACATTACATTTGGACATTTTCATGCTGAGAAACAGCTGATAAAAGACAAAAAAACAAAACATTTTTTTATTATTTGACATGGAATAACTCAGGAAAGCAATAAGATCGGATAAAAATAATTTTTTGGTGATGCTCTCCTACATGTGAGGTGCATCTGGTTCAAATTTCGTGTTGATAGCATAAAGTTTAGTTTAATAAATTGTTTTCCGCAGCCAGGTGGCGCCAACGGGTAGTAAACGCCGGTTTAGAGGCACCTCTCAGCACTCGTTTGGAGTTTTTCAAAATGGTTCGATGCATTAAAAAGATGAGATTCTAATCTTTAAAATGATATCTATTTTGTGTTATTCCACATTGGAAAACGAACATGGATGGGTCCGGGAACATTGAATACACACTGCATTCCGGAAAGATGAGAGACATGTTTTTAGCCAAGTATGTTAAATCATTCCGAGAGTAATATCTTGTGATCAACGCAATATATTTAATAGAATAGAATTTTGGGTTCATTCTAATCGTGAGAATCTGCTTTAAATATTGATGTGCCATTTTATATGATCTGTGCATTTTTCATGAAGTTATGAGCACGTGAAATATACATATTTGTATTCAGTTAGCGGCTATGCTGTTTTTGTTGTGAACGCATATCACTCAGACTCATTAGAGGGTGAAAACAATGCAACAGAAGCATATTGGAGGCTTGATATGAAAGTTTAAAGTTTCTGGTTTTGTATGCAAAAATGAAATTTTTGTGCTACCTATATGGACTCAATTTTTATTGGCCCTTAAAGAGAGACACGCAAATGGGAGCGCCGATGATCCATCCGGTCTTAAAGGGTTAAAAAAAAGTTCTTTATTGGAATTGATGGTTCCATGAAGAACCTTTAACATCCATGGAAACCGTCTCAGGTTATGACTATAACCATAGTTCCCTGAGAGAGGGAACGAGACACTGCGTCCCGAAGGGGCGCCAGCAGGCCTCACTGAACCATCGGATTTTATCAAAATTATCTTAATTTGTGTTACGAAGATGAACAAAGGTCTTACGGGTGTGGAACGACATGAGGGTGAGTAATTAATGGCAGAATTTTAATTTTGGGTGAACTAACCCTTTAATATAAAGTGAACACCCCCTTCGGGACGAAGTGTCTCGTTCCCTCTCTCAGGGAACTATATTTATAGTCATAACCTGAGATGGTTTCCATGGATGTTAAAGGTTCTTCATGGAAGTTCCCTCACAAGGGAACTTCTATTGTACAAAGGGTTCTTTATAGTGAAAAAAAGGCTCTTTAAATTATTAAAATGTTATTTACATTAAGAAGAAAATGGTTCTTTTAAGAACTGTTCACTGAAAGGTTGTTTTGGGGAACCAAAATTCAATCTTCTATGGCATCACTGTGAAAACCCAGTTTTCTTAAAATCACACCTTTATTTTTAAGTGCAAATGAGTAAAAACAGTGACAGGAATTCCTCCATTGCACACAAACGAAGATCTGCTGCAAGGAGACAGCATTTCTGACGCCTGTACCGAACTGTAATCGACAACGTAGCACCTATGACAAAAACCACAAAGTATGCTTAAGAATTCTGTCCTTTTTAGGGCCGCATCTTGTGACACAACATCCGGTTTTTGGTGTGTTTAGATTGGCCCTTGTTGCATTCATATTTCAGTTGAACCGTACCAGAGTTAATTTCGAAGCGGTCTGCTTGTTTGGTGCACACCAAGGTTCAGATGGTCGCATTTACACTTATTCAAATGAACCACACTAACAGAGCAATTGCACCAAAGTTCATTTTAATCGAACCAAACCTGCCAACCCTGCTGAAAAATCCAGCGTTGTTGGTCACCAACAAAAGGTATGATTTGCATGCTGGTCCCCAGCATGAGAAGCAGGAGTGCTGGTGCATGACTATGCACCAGGTAGACTAGCAATATACCAGCATAAACCAGCCTGGACCAACATTATGCTGGATTTTTCAGTACGGAAGTGTGAACACAGCCTTAAACTTTGAGAAGCTAATGTGCATAATATAAAAATCAAGCTTTGTTGTAGCTCTTTTTTTCGAAAAGTAAAACAGCAGACTGCAAAGCGGCGTGGCCAAATAACCCATCTGCTAGCAGGGTGTGCATGAAACTGGTGGGTCCCATAAAAAAGGGGCTAGGCACATGTAAAATCTTGGCAGAGGAGATGCACACCATTAGCCTAATGACAGAATGAAAGATGGGCAAATTTGTGCAGACAGAGAGACAAGATTAAAGGGCCTAGGAATGCAAATTCTTTTTTTAACAAAAATCAAGAAAAGTAAGCTCATAAAGAGAACAAAAACGTGCATTGGTCTCACTGTTCTATCGTGCTGCTAGGAGGAAGACATACTCAGCTTTAATTCAGCTGTGGCCATCAGAAAAGAAATGCTGCACCCACGGTCTTTTCATGTTGCTTCTTTGGCTTTGAACTGCTTGTCTAAATGTACCTGCGACTTCAAGCCTTGAATGGCATAATGGGAAAACAGAAGTAATTAGGGAGCTACCACCGTCCCCTCCTCTTTCACCCCAACCATACTTCAAAGTAGCACATCTGTCATAGTCCTGGGCAAGAAAATGTATCGAACATTCAAAGCCCTGCCTGGAGGATTAGCATGCTCAAATATTGTTTAGCTGGTGTCCCTAATTAATTTAACAGAGTAGCTTCAAAATCACTTTAACATGTAATGTTGTGAGTCACAGTAATGCAGGGAAGAAGGAATAAACTTTTAAAAACTTATGTTCTGAACTTAAATTAGCAAAAATTCAAGCTGAAGTGTGAATTTTTTTGTGCATCACTAAACAGGACTGCAAAATTATTTTTTAAACCAAAACCATTCTGCCATTGGTCATTGGATGCACTTCAGGCACAGTGTTTATACTTTTCTGGAAACTATTTCTGCATATTAAAGTTAACATGAAATGTAAGATGTGACTTTATTGTCATATTGTGATGTATTTCTGAGTGAAATGACAGGGCTGTATTTTATCCATTAGCTCTTGATTGAGAGCATTGAATACCAGAATGAACCCAATACCAAAATATGCATAGATGAATCACTCCATAGGGTCAGTTTTGATTTCATGCAGACTTTAAGAAAAATATTTTAACATTAAAAAAAAAAATTGATGCTACACTGCTGCGTTCACACCATGCCATAGTTACCATAATTTCAAGATGAAATCACATGATGTTCTTGCATTTCTATGGCAACACTATCAACGCCAATATGAATCTGCAGCGATCAGGTGTTACAGGTGGGAACTTCCCAGCTTAGAAGTTGTAACTACGAGTTCTACGAGGACGTAAACGCTTTTTATGAGTTGAAATGATGTAATTGCATGTTAGTTGCATGTAATTATGCACAATTTATATTATGATTACTATATATATATATATATATGATTACTATAGTTACTACATGTGTATCAAGGCTGTAAAATAAAGTGTTATCAGACAAACAAATGAAAACATAACATAAGAAACAAAAGGTGCGTTTAACTTGAAGTGGCGCTGTGCAGACCGATTGGTGTATGACATCAAAGTATCGCGATAGTGATTTGAAAGCTTTGAGATGCCTGCTCAGTATTTTGATGTCTTACACCGATCAGCGCCACTTCAAGTTGAACACACCTATAGGAACCACATGAGCAGATCACATGAGGGGAACAGGGAATCACAAGACATGAACATTAACCAATAAACAGGAAACAAAACCAAAACAGACATGACAGAGAAATGGCTCTTTTTTTCCTGCAAAATACCACAAGTTCAGCTAGGCTAATTGACTAAACTAAATTCGAATGGACTTTGACTCAGTCAAATGCACCGGAGGCTATTAGCTCTGTCTTATCACAAACAGTATGGCTTAGACATGATAAGCAAAAACATTTTTGACAAAAAGAAATTGCACATCTCATAAAATTCCAATCTCAGGGATTTTGTGCTTATTTACTCAGAGAAGAACAAGGCATTAAGCCACAGCAATTTGATATCAGTTTGGCTGTATTGATCCCATCAGAGAATGGCAATTTTAAGCAGTGTAGAACAACTTGATTCATATTCCAATCAAGAGAATGGATTCCACCCCATGATTTAGGTACATGTCTAATTTCAAGCTAAAAGAGTTTTCTGACATAGTTCAGCTATTAACGATGCCCTGCAACACAATGAGAAATTGAAATCTCAGTGAAATAGCATTCAGATTTTGTTTTAAATTCTCACAAACATCACAGAGAATTTCATCATTTTTGGAGGGGAAAAATCTCTCTTTATCTGATCTGTAAAAGCATTTTTAAAACAATTTCTACTAAACACATCCAGAGAAAACCACAGTTGATACCCAAAAGTGCTGCACAAAAACTATGAGGTGCAAAACAATGTCCCAGACACAAATCAGCAGGCTGGGAGGAAAATTCATGCGTCTTGGCAGATCCATCTACCGTGAGTAGCACAAAACAAAGCAAAATGCTCAACATTTTTCCAAAGTTCCACTGCAAAACTGAGGCTTGCCTAAGACTTGATTTGGCAGCAAACAAATGAAGGATTAGATTCACCGCAGCAAAACAAATACAAACTTGTGACTGGCCAAAACACAAGAAGATTTTGAGTAAGACAAAATGTAAATATTTGCAATCACAACAGATGTGGTCTATTAAGTGCAACATGTTAAAATCCCAAATATGCTGCATTCTGCAAATATAAAGACATTCCGCTCTCCCAGAAATAATGTATGCTGTCTGCGAAGATTCCTATCTCATTACAGTGAGGAGTGACAGAATGCAGAATGTATTTGGGTACTGAATTAATGTAAACAAAACATGCTTAAATGTGCTGTTTTCTTTGCCGTCGCAGTTGCCATATTGCACATATTGTCTTCACAGTACACATCACAGCTGATTCCCTATGGCAAATATGGCTCTTATCTTGGGCTCTAGCAATCTCTGTACTTTGTTGTGCTCAACATACTTCAATGACTCAGAAATCTGTCTCCGTCAATAGGCGGTAGAGGTGAAATGTCATTTTGAGTCTATTTATTCTATTATTTTTGTGAGCCCTGCATTTCTGCCAGAACATTTTGCAGTGGATGGCCATTTCATTGTGCTTGTGTGGCAGACAGTTTTGACAGTGCTGTCTTTAGTGTACAAGCAGCTCTAGTTGACCGTTACATTGCTGATTCAAACATATATTCTTCTGTTCTTCCACAGCTTTTAAAATTGGCAATTTGGTAACACTTTATTTTGCAGTGTCCTTGTTACATGTTCATGTAGTTACTGTAATAACAACTATACAATATGCATAATTACAACCCTAAACCAAGCCCTGATCCTAACCTTAACCCTATAGTTAGTACATGAGATTAATTACTATTACTCAGTACTTACATATATAATTACACTGTAATAACATAACAAACTAATAAGTAATAAGGTAATAAACTTAATATAAAGTGTCAAATAAGATACAAGATTGGAATAACAGTCACAATGAATACCAGTTTCAATCTGTTTCAGACGTTTAGGTTTCACTACACATTAGAAGCTATATGCCACGTTAAAAGTCACTTGAATCACCTTAATGCAGACCTGGCAACCCTGGCTTTAACTACGGGTGATTCATAGGGTCTGCTTTAACATCGCTGTTTTTTAAACTGTTAACTTAATTCAACACAAGAGAGATTTTCTTCACATACAGTATGAGTTGCAGTCTGAACTTGTTTTTCTTCACCCTTTTGATTGACAGCATATATTCGGCCCTGATCATCAGCTGTTACCGATACCGATAATAGCTTTTATCGACCAAAACTGATTGTTGGCTGATGCATTGGTATATCTCTAATTATGCACAATCATTTTCATTCTTTTGGTTTTGTGGTGAAACATGACCCATCCCAGAATGATATTTCTTCCAGAATAAATAAACTGGCAACCTCATCAAAATGTCCCCAGACTATACAACTCCAACATCATTAGAAACAAAAAGAATTGTACAGCCAAAAATGTAATCTCAGAGTACAATCAACTAGAACAATTTGAGAAGCAGTCTCATTACTTTGCTCAGTCATTCATAAACATTGGTTTGCTTCATTGTCACTTTGTAAACAGCAATTACCTAAATTATCGATTGATAACCTGACAGCAAAGCAGTTTAACAACAAAACAGCTCACGATTGTAAGAAGCAAAACAGCTTTTCAATGCCAGTGGAGTACTCATATCAGATAACAAAAAATAATAATTGATAAAACTTAAAACAACAAATTGCAAAGTGACTTCATTCCAGACATTCCTTTTTGCCTTTGATTGTCCAAGTGTATTGAATTTACAGCAAAGTGAAGCTCTTTGGGGCGACATCCAATCAACTGAAATAGGCAGAAAGATGCTGCTAAGGTCTTTATTCATTGAATCCAAGCTAGTAACAAGGAAAGAACAAATTATTTTGTGTTGAAAGTTTGTTTGCGTTTCAGGCCTGCTGTGTGAATGTAGGCTGCTGGGCTGCTGTTCCTAATGAAGGTTTACAGGGAGAGACATGTGACGCTGCTTCAGCCTTGAAGGAACATCGCTTCCCTTAAATAGATTCACCTTAAAAGACATCCACTCCCATGTGACAAAATTAAATTAATATGCACTGATTTTATATAGAGCAACCAGCACGAAAAGCAAGGGGGAAAATGAAATATTGAAATATTTCATGGAGTTTAAAGAAATGTTACACTGATTTGCTATTCGTAAAGCTTTATATCGCACTTTGGGTCTTTATTACACATTTTCAATTCAGTATCACATTAAAGACAAGTGAACCAAGAAATTATACTAGGAACCTATTATGCATGCTACTTGATAAGGCAATTTTTGAGAAGAATATATTGTTTCTTGTTCTAAGAAAGATGGTGAATGCTTTGCATGCTTCAGCTCTTCATGTGAAGGTAGGAGCCAACGAATTTACACTGATAAATAGTTAAAGCAAGCATTACTGCTGCTCATATATCATGTAAGAAACCACCTAGTAACCACCCAGAACACCCTACCAATGCGTTTTTCTTTGGAAAATGTACAAATCTAGCTGCTATTGCACTAATTCAGCTAAATATGGCACATTTTGGAAGCAGCATTTAAATTTTCCCATCCATAAAGGGCCATTTCAGTGTTTCACACTGTAAGCTTCCTCTCTGCATTTTTGATTTACTGTTAAACAAATCTCAAATTTATAATGTAGAGATGCCACAAGGGTAAAAGGAAAACACTTAGAAATGACTGTGACTACTTTAGCACATGGTGTCATCTAAACACACTCAGCGGCACAACGATTTGAAGATTTTATTCAGCATGCTTCAGATCTTTTATGCCGCTTTTGAAATGCAAAACGAAAAGTGTAGCTGTCACGTTTGAGGAGTAATGGAAACACTTCTTTGCACAGTTTCTTAGTGGTTGTAAAAAATCATTTGGGTAACACTTTATTTTAATGGCCCACTTTTTTTTTTTCACATTCTACTATATAACTATATAATATTTTGCAACTACGTCAACTACATATTTTATAGTATTTGTAGACAACATGTCCTCCAGCCAATATGCCCATATAGGTCGTTTGTCACTTCCCTGAAATACGACACACAGGAGCGTTTACTAAATTTGCGCCCCTATCGACAACAGGACACTTTCATTTTAATGAATTGTACCCTTTTATCTGCGTCATAAAATTCCACACATTGCATTTAAATGAACACGCATTTTGATTGGTAACGACGGTCATACGTCATTTCATGACGACAGGCGTAACACGACACTGTCGTTATTTTTACGCCAGCTAGAGGGCGCATGACTTTAAAACGTAAATATAGGTGCTTGAAAAAACAACCTATAGGATCGTTTTTTGGAGGAGGACAGTCTCCTTTGCAACTACATGTGAACTTTTTCTACTAACCCTTAAACTACTAACCCTAACCCTAACAACTAATAATCTAATGAGAGATCATTGACATGTAGTTGCAAATTAATGAGAGTTAGTTGACATGCAATTGCAAAATTACTTATAGTTAGTAGAATCTCTAAAGTAAACTATCAAAATAAAGTGTAAACATCAATTGTTCTAACATTAAAGGGGTCATGAATTGAGAAAACAACTTTTCCTTGAGCTTTTGATATATGCAGTAAGTGGTCATTGTACTATAAAAATATACTGTAAGTTTCAGAACTGATAACTTCCTTGTTAGTCCAATAAAAGCTTTTATTGACACCAGGCCCAGCGAACGACTTGTCCTGGAATGTGCCTATAGGTGAAACACCGAAGAAATCAGCACCTACTTCATCATTGCAACGTTAGCCCAACCCACTGGCATGTTAGTGAGATGAGGAGGAGGGAATAGAGATACAGGACTAAAAATAACATTACCTTTCAAAGGATCCTAATGTTAGGAATATGGTTATTTTCAACAATGTGAATGTCTCAGTTGAGCATTATTTATTTGTATTCGGTACATTTCACTATGGATTCTTTGGTAACTCAATCACATTTCGGCGCAGACTTTGCGAACAGACTTTTACGATATGTAAGAATATGTAAGAAACTGTGTTAATTCTAATGCCTGATCTGATATGTAATGATTCATGTACAGACAGATGTTCTTTGTCTATGTGTCAGTAAATCAAACCAGTGATTAAACAGTCAACTTCATGTTGTTTCTCTTTGTAGGATGAAAATAATCGGTTATTTAAATGGTTATTAAATTATATAGAAAGCCATCAAAGAACGCTCCCTTTTGTCAATCAAACAGCACACACAGGAGCTGTCAATCAAACAGCGCGTTTATCAGTGACTGAGTTCTGGACTTGTTTTATTCAACAGATCTTTTAGTTACATCGCGTTTGCACTGTTATGGTGAAAGCATTCGTTAGTGTGTAGAAACTGAGTTGCAATGACGAGATCACTGCATTCATACACTCAACAACATGTCTGTGATCGGCTACAGTGTTCATCACTGCAACCTTTCATGACACAATCTAAATATAATGGCATAGATCTTGTAATGCTATAAACAACACTTTTCACAATGTTAACTTGAGAGCTGTAATAGTAAAAACGTGCTAAAAGTTTTCAAGAGAGTAATACTTATAGGCAAAGATGTTAGCCAATCACAGCAGTGGACATTCACATCGAAGTCTCACAGCTGACATGCCCCTTAAAACAGAGCATTCTAATAAGAGGGCTAAAATCAGGGTAGGAATAATGCCTATTATTTCTAAATTATGACAATTTTTGGTGTAGAAATCATACTAACATTATAAGTGCACCCCAGGAAACATTATAAAACAATAAAATAATGCAGTTCATGGCCCCTTTAAAAAACAAATTCATGCATTACATTTTTCCATATAAAATGTCATCATGGATACCTATAATTAAGAGTGCTGACATTTACAAAAACACAATTACTAACACTTACAGTACAGTAGCTACAGGGCATGTGCTTTTGTATGAGGCTAATAATCGTTAACCAAACAAAGTCAATGATTATCCAATAGGTCAGCTTTTCGCATGAACTTTTTTCATGATATAGTGATTTTTAAGTCTGTGAAAAAACATAAGATGCTGTGCTGCATCAATTGATATTCAAAGTAAAACACTTAAAAAATGGCAGCCTAAAAAGTAACATCTACATTTTTTGTTATTATTCAAGTTTATTGCTAAATCCCACTAAAATCCCACTGAAATCCCAGCCTATTTTCAGCTTGTAGCTTTACATGTTTAAAACCACATTGTCATTTGCATCAGATGTTATATATAGACAGTCTTGAATCATTTTCTGGTTGCTTTGTAAGGGACTCTCTTAGGACTACTGTGCCCCTCGATTTATTAGGATTACTAAAATCCAGCTTCCTTCTCCCCCAGCCCTGTGCGTCTTCAATGCAGTGACAAGTACTGTTGCTAGAACAATGTAATCTATTATTTATTCACTCATTTTCTTAACGCCTGTGCTCTTATCAGTGCAGACACCTAATTAGTACGTGATTGCCGCTCAACATACTGTAACACAGAGATTCGCACCTCTTTTACCACAAACCCACCCCTACCTTGACACTTCCAGTTTGATTGGCTGTCTATGTGTAGATTTTTTCCCCCCCAATGGCAGTCAGTGCAGTGAAGCAATATGAGGTCTGTTTGTTAATGAGACGACACTGCAGAGGTTGAGGAGAGGTTTAGAGATCCATATGGCTGCTGAGGTTACCACATCACAGATCAGCACTGAAGTGAACGCATGAGTAAAGCAACTGGTGGAGATATTCCTTATATGTGCTCTGTTCAGATAAGTAAAAATGTTACATATATACATTCACAGAATAAGGGATTGCTGGATATCACAGTCAGTTGTCGGACAGCAGACAGCGGTACGTCTCACATACTTAAAGGGATAGTTCACCAAAAATGAAAATTCTGTCATCATTTACTCACCCTCAAATTGTTCCAAACCTGTATGAATTTCTTTCTTCTGCTGAACACAAAAGAAAAGATTTTGAAGAATGTTGGAAACCTAAAAGTCGATGAATCCCATTGCCTTCCATAGTATGGAAAAAAATAAAAATACTATGGAAGTCAATGGGGTCCATCAACTGTTTGGTTACCCATATTCTTCAAAATATCTTCTTTTGTGTTCAGCAGAAGAGAGAAATTCATACAGATTTGGAACAACTTAAGGGTGAGTAAATTATTTTTACTTACTTTTTACCACATTTTTGGGTGAACTATCCCTTTAAAGCTCATATACTACGAAGTGTGCTTTTGGTCAATCTGACCTTGCCTGATAAAAAAAAACAAAAAACAAACTTAAGAACGGTTTGTGTATATTTTGAACAGGCTGATAAATCGGCCAATACATAGCTATTTCAAAATGTATTGGGCAATGGAAATGTCTAGCCAATTGAAATGGCCATTTCACCTAACAATGGTAATTTATCCTCCATTTATTTTAAACTTTATCCAATGGTATATAATTAATAAATAAATATATATATATATATAAATAAGTTAATATTAAGTGACGTACATTTATACACAATATTGTCAATGTCAACTGTTTTTGCTCTATTCTGCTCACAAAACAAAAAAAGTTCTAAACAGAGAAGCGTTGCCTATCCATTCATTCCTGAATGAATCAGCAGTTTTGAACGAATCAATTGAATTAATAAATCAATGACTCGCTCATTAATACTGTGACTTGCTGCCACTTACTGGTGGTTTTAGTTTCATATTTAAAGTATATATATATTTTTAAAGTTTTATATTTTCCAACATTTCATATTTCTATATTCAGTATATTTTATATTTAAAAATGATAATCTCATAACATTATTTTTGCAGTTGTAATTAAACTGTAAATGCATTCATGGAATCTCAGAGCGTCATTAAACATTCTGTGTAAATACATCTAAATATCGTCCTTTAATGGAAAAGTTAATTTCCATTAAAGGGTCATTGATGAATAAGGTTTTTAGAAATGTAAAAAAAATATAAATAAAAACAAAAACCTAATGGAGATATAGTTAATTTTGAAGTTTTATTAAGTGTTAACAATGGCATTGTTTTCTTTTCTTTCTTTTTTTTATCAATTAACACACATAATCAATTTTTTTACAAGATGGACAAAATTTGTCACTGGGATTAACCAAAATTTTGATTTTACCGAATTACACTTTTGGTTATACCGAATGATCATATTTTCAAACAATGCTAACAGGCTGATATCTAGCTAGCTAGCTTGTAAAAGGAAAATTAAACATTTCATATTTAGTACAAGTTTTTAAAATATTACAACATTTTCCATGTTTTATAGCGGTTGTACCGAAGGACCTGATGTTTCGGGACGTGCGTATGAGCAAGTAAAAAAATGAATTAGTTAGTTACTTTGCTTCACGACCATGTGGTCCTTTGCAGGTGTCTGAATGAAGTCACATCCTGTCACATGATATTGTCCGCATGACTTGATTAAAAAATGGTCCCTTTATATTGGCTACTCCAAATGACATCAATGAAATTCATTTTTCCAGACAGTTTTTCTCATAACAAAACAATGACTTCTACACATAATTTTAAAACCATTTTGCACTATGTTAATATATATGATGTATAAAATCATGCCAGAATAAAAAATATATACATTTATTACATTTTAAAATATTTGAATCACAAATGAAATGGCTGTTTTGGCCTTTGGACGGTTAAACCAAATGACTTTTGAATCTTTAAAATACATTTATATGTAGCAAAATATAATTAAAACCTTTTGGATTCAATAAAAGAGATCTAATTGGATATCATATCATACTTTGGATATCATATCTTTGTTTTTTATTATTATTAAGGCCTTTGGACAAAAAAATGACCCGTCACACA
>RJVU01078462.1:1984491-2027826 GCA_003731715.1 Anabarilius grahami
TTATAACATATAATTTTTCATTCCATTACAGACTTACACTACTGGTCAAATGTTTAGAATAAATATATTTTTATTTATTTGATGAAATATTATTAAAATATTAAGCAGCAAAAATGGTTTTCAACATTGGTAATAATAAGAACTATTATTAATAATTGAACACCAACAATAACTGATAATAACTGAGCATCAAATCAGCATATCAGAATGTTTTCTGAAGGATCATGTAACACTGAAGACTGGAGTAATGATGCTGAAAATTCCGATTTAATCACAAGAAAAAAACTACATAAAAAAAAAAGTCAAATAGAAAACAGTTATTTTAAGTTGTAATAATATTTCACAATTTTATTAAATTTTTCATCAAATAAATGCAGCCTAAGTAAGCAGAAGAGACTTCTTTAAAAAAATTCTGGTAACACTTTACAATTAGTTAACAATGCATTAACTAACATGAACTAACAATGAGCAATATATTTGTTCCAGTGTTTATTCATGTTCATTAATGTTAGTGTCACGTATGCTCTCCATCTTCCCATCTTCAGCAGTCCAATCATCTAGTGAAAGACTACATTTCCAAGTGAACTTCTCCTGCTCTGTTGTTGTTCACCTATGTTCCAGTAAATACCTGTGTGGGTTCAACTAACTTAGTGTGGTATTCCCTGAGAGTTAGTTAATACAACTGTTCATCTTAGTGCAGGTCTATTAAATAATATTAACAGATGCAGTAATCCCCAGGTTTAATAATTTAGACCCCAGCTGCAGGCTGTTAGAGGTGAGCTCTTGATGTTTGCACCTTAGATTGAAATGTAGGTGGTCTCTGTGGTCTCCTTTCATATTGCTACTCCACACATTTTGGCGAACTTAAAACTGTTGCAAACTTTTGAAAATCAAAGCAGCGACATTAAGCAGCTTTGAGTTGTAATCATTCTGTTCACACTATCCTAATGAAATTGCAGGTCAAAGATATCACAGTATTTTGACACTCAGGTGCTTTCAGGTTCCATCTGGCACTGCACACAGATCTCTACAGTCAGCAGGTTTGTTTAGAGGCCTGACTTGTGCATATTCAGCAATAATGACTGTGAGCATTTGACACAAGGCTGCCTATGATGGGAGGGACAGCAGGGTACAGTATCTAGGCCATGATGTTCTTAATGTCCCTGACACTTGTAAATTCTTTACTCTCAGGTTAATGCAATGACTGGCAGGAACCAGAGAGATGTGCGGTCACCCCACTGTTTAATAAAAGCGTGCAGAGAAGATCCTCGGCATTGGAAGTAGGACAAGTGCTCGAAAATGGACAGGACTCGAAATGAGGCCACCTGAATTTGGAAAAATACTATCAAAATTACATGACCATTCTTGAGAAAATCAAAGCTCCCAAAACGCAAAGATATGGCTGCTTACACGCATATTTTCTGATATTTAAAATAGTTTTTTTTTTTGCATTACACACTAAACGATCAAATAATGGGGCAGTCGTGGCCTAATGGATAGAGAGTCGGACTTGTAACCCAAAGGTCATGGGTTCGAATCTCAGGTCCGGCAGGGATTGTCGGTGAGGGGAGTGAATGTCCAGCGTTCTCCCCACCCTCAATACCACGACTGAGGTGAGACCCTTGAGCAAGGCACCGTACCCCCAACTGCTCCCCGGGCGCCGCAGCAATGGCTGCCCACTGCTCCGGGTGTGTGTTCACGGGGTGTGTGTTCACGGTGTGTGTGTTCACGGTGTGTGTGTTCACTGCTGTGTGTGTGCACTTGGATGGGTTAAATGCAGAGCACAAATTCCGAGTATGGGTCACCATACTTGGCCACATGTCACTTCACTTCATAATGAGACTAAATTCAGTATCATACCCATTATGTCTGTAGTAAGTCATGGGGATACACATAGCACACAATGCTACCATCTCACTGCCAGCTTCGCTTTCAGTAAACATTTTCATAATTACAAATTACATGGTAATTTCTGGGCAACCCTTTTCAAAGCATTATAAAACAGAATCCAATAAACATTATATTGTTTTACCACTAACAGAACAAAAATTCTGCTGAAGTTGATGCATTAAAAAAAAAAAAGAGCTGGTCTTGTATTTAGCATGTGCATATATCATCCAGTCACCTCTCTGCTTGAGTTTGTGACTAATAAAATCACAAACAAGCCTTTGGCCAAATGACAAGGTTCATTTTTCAGCTTGTGTGCTGAGTTAAGTAGCCTCTAATATGTGAGTGTATAAAGAGAGGGGAAGGGACCTCTGACAAATGTCTAGCCATAACAGTCATGAGGGGGGAAAACAGACTGCATAGTGTCATTTTGAGAGGTGATATCTCACTGCCGATGCTGGATGAGAGGTCTTATTGACACTTGAGCAGGTGGCCTGACCCGAGTAACATTTGTAACAGAGTTGCAATATATCTCTCAAAATAACGCCAATATGCCTGTTCAGTTGTTGTCAGCTCGTCCATTTATGTTGTGAGTGTGGTCCTGCACCTTTCATATCCCTGAGCGGTCACATATGAAAAAAGGTTGAATTGCCGGGTGATCACGCACTTCACATTCTTGTGCGGTGAAGGTGCTGTGGATGAAAGTGGCTGCAAGGGTTAAAATGCCGGAAAGACAACATAAAAACAAAAAATAGAATTTTTTCCATTCAATCAATAAACTAAAATGTGCAAATTTTTTAGCATACAAGTACTGTACTGTAAAAAGTTAGTACAATGGGATACAATGGGATAGTCACTGCTTTCCTAAAAACAACAACAACAACAACAAAAAGACAAAAGATACCTTTACATTTAAACTAGTATGTATGCTACAACAAGAAGGTAAAAAACCCTGGAGATCTATCCATTCGCACTCCTGTTCATCTCAGTGACAGTTGCTCATCTGGTGCAGGAGGTAGACAATCTGCTTGCTGCCATCTTTGTTCATGGGCATTCAGTTTCAGGTACTTTTGTTTTTTCAGCAATCACCTGTGATGTAAATGGCATGCAACTAATCACTCTGGAGTAGCAGGAAAATGATGTCATGTGGCACCACAAGCTAACACACTGGCTTGCATCCGAAATTGCATACTCTCTTGAGTAGGTATTCATTTTAAACAAGTAATCACTTCACAGCCGCTAAAACAGTATGTACAACCCGAATTCTGGAAATGTTGGGACGTTTTTTAAATTTGAATAAAATGAAAACTATAAGACTTTCAAATTACATGAGCCAATATTTTATTCACAATAGAACACAGATAACATAACAAATGTTTAAAGGGAGAAATTTTACACTTTTATCCACTAAATGAGCTCATTTCAAATTTGATGCCTGCTACAGGTTTCAAAAAAGTTGTCACGGGGGCAACAAATGGCTGAAAAAGCAAGACATTTCGAAAAGATTCAGCTGGGAGAACATCTAGCAACTAATTAAGTTAACTGATATCAGGTCTGTAACATGATTAGCTATAAAAGGATTGTCTTAGAGAAGCAGAGTCTCTCAGAACTAAAGATGGGCAGAGGCTCTCCAATCTGTGAAAGAGTGCATAAAAAGATTGTGGAATACTTTAAAAACAATGTTCCTCAATGTCAAATTGCAAAGGCTTTGCAAATCTCATCATCTACTGTGCATATCATCATCAAAAGATTCAGAGAAACTGGAGAAATCTCTGTGCGTAAGGGACAAGGCCGAAGACCTTTATTGGATGCCCGTGGTCTTCGGGCCCTCAGACAACACTGCATCACTCATCGGCATGATTGTGTCAATGACATTACTAAATGGGCCCAGGAATACTTCCAGAAACCACTGTCGGTAAACACAATCCGCCGTACCATCTGCAGATGCCAACTAAAGCTCTATTATGCAAAAAGGAAGCCATATGTGAACATGGTCCAGAAGTACCATTGTGTCCTGTGGGCCAAGGCTCATTTAAAATGAACTGTTTCAAAGTGGAAAAGTGTTCTATGGTTAGACGAGTCCAAATTTGACATCCTTGTTGGAAATCACAGACGCCGTGTCCTCCGTGCTGAAGAGAAGGGAGGCCTTTCAGCGTGTTTTCACCGTTCAGTTCAAAAGCCAGCATCTCTGATGGTATGGGGGTGAATAAGTGCATACGGTACGGGCAGCTTCCATGTTTTGGAAGGCACTATGAATGCTGAAAGGTATATAAAGTTTTTAGAGCAACATATGTTTCTCTCCAGACGACGTCTATTTCAGGGAAGGCCTTGTGTATTTCAGCAGGACAATGCAAAACCACATACTGCAGCTATTACAACAGCATGGCTTCATCGTAGAAGAGTCCGGGTGCTGAATTGGCCTGCCTGCAGTCCAGATTTTTCACCTATAGAGAACATTTTGCAGGAAAAATAAGTCAAAGACAACCATGAACACTTCTGCAGCTGGAAACCTATATCAGGCATGAATGGGACCAAATTCCAACACCAAAACTCCAGAAACTCATAACCTCGATGCCCAGACATCTTCACACTGTTTTGAAAAGAAGAGGAGATGCTACACCATGGAAAACATGCACCCATCCCAACTATTTTGAGACCTGTAGCAGGCATCAAATTTGCAATTAGCTCATTTTATGCATTAAATGTTAAAATTTCTCAGTTTAAACATAACAAATGTCCTCAAATCCTCATGAGAGGATTTGTGAATGGCAGTGAAGCGACACCATTCACAAATCCTCTCATGTGGCCTCATGGGATAGTGAAGTGTCCATCATATGCACACTTCAGAATGTCGCCAGAAATAGTAGGTCATCCTGGTACTTTTTGCCTACTCTTTTACGAGTTGTGTGAATTCGGACATACATATTTTGTCACATACTGTTTTTCGCCTACTATATAGTAGGGAAGTATGCAGTTTTGGATGCAGAAACTCAGTCTCAAACCCCGAAGAAGTGGCTATAGTGCGCAAGTATGTGATTTGGGACTCACCTTTCGTATGTACAAACCAACAAATGAATTGAGCTCATTAGAGTTGAAGTGTGTAATTTCTCCAGGACTAGTGGAACCAGACAGAATTACAAAAATAACTCTGAAGAAAATGTGAGTGGTGCTTGCCAAACGCACCACCACGATGCTAGGGTGTTGTGGGTGGTTGGTAAGATATTGCTTTGCAGCTGCTAAGGTGTTCTGAGCATTCTATGTGTTTAATACTTAGCATTATGGGTTTGTTAAAATTTCTAATCTTAAGCATGATAGACAGTGATGCTCGCCTTTGGACAAACACACTGTCCAGCTACTCTATGTAGGCACTAAATAGTGTTGAATTCAGTTAATTCAAGCATACAGTCTAACAAGTGGCATTAATCTGCAGAAATCTAAAGAAAGATAGTACAGCTAATAAACAAACTCAGATAATGATGAAACCCTTTCTGTCCCAAAATACCCCACAGTACAATCACACAATTATCTTCCTGCACCAGCGGAGGTACATTCATCGCCAACAGCAGCCCTGTTATCTGCATGGGTTCGACTCTGTCATGGCTCCCAATTAAAGCGAACATAGCATTAATAATGAGCTTTTAATCAATTCCTCACCCTTCATGCTGTGAATGCCCTGACTGGCGCAATCAAGATAGAGATTGTTCCAGCTGACACACGAGAATGTTTTCGAGAGAAGTTCTCAGACCGTCTGCATCTCTGTTCTGCTTAATGCGAGCGGGGATTTTAGTACTGCTTCACATCTGCATCTTACAGGAGTTAAAAGCACCTCGGGATGTCATGCGGAGGTCCACGCTGATGTTCTCAGCGAGATGTGTGGGTGGAGGTGCCGCATTTATTTGTATTTTCTGAGGTATAGAGACGCCAGCGTTTGGGATGGAGTTGCCTGGATATTCAGCATGAGCGCTGGCCTTGAGGTGCAGGAGTGTATTGTAAATAAAAGAGCCCTTGTGTAGCTTGCAGACAGAAAGTGTGCACTCGCTGGAGAAGAGATGTTCTGAATAACCTTTTGATGCTGTCAAAAGAGAGGCAGGAGAGAGCTGTGTGCTCCAAGGCATGAGTGGGTGTTTCGATGAGGCAGTCGGAATACATTTCTGTCCTTTTTCTCTCATTTTAAGATGCACATAAACCATTTGCAGATTTAGTTGTGTTTTCTTAACCAGGGACTAATATTTGAATGCTAATGAGAATCTTACTTAAGGAAGGGCTTACTTAAAGGATTAGTTCACTTTCAAATAAAATTTTCCTGATAATTTACTCACCCCCATGTCATCCATGTCTTTTTTTCTTCAGTCGAAAATAAATTAAGCTTTTTGATGAAAACATTCCAGGATTATTCTCCTTATAATGGACTTCAATGGCCTCCACAACACACTTTAGTATTCTTCAAAAAGCTTACGCTGTATGTTCTACTCCTTCCCTATTCTACTTATGGAATGAACGCGGCGCCAGTTAAACTTTTTCCGTAAGTAGAATAGAGAAGGCGTAGGACATACAGCATAAGCTTTTTTGAAGAAGACGAAAGTGCAGTTTTGACGGAAGCACTTGGAAGGCGATCATTTGTTTATATAAAGCATATACATTTAAATTTTTTCTGAAAATGGCCGATCGTTTCGCTAGATAAGACCCTTATTCCTCATCTGGTATCTTTTAAAGCCCTTTGAACCTGCACTGAAACTATAATTTTGACCTTCAACCGTTTGGAGGCCATTGAAGTCCATTATAAGGAGAATAATCCTGAAATGTTTTCATCAAAAACCTTAATTTCTTTTCGACCGAAGAAAGAAAGGCATGAACATCTTGGATGACATGGGGTGAGTAAATTATCAGGAAAATTTTATTTGAAAGTGAACTAATCCTTTAATAGCAACAAGTATGCATTAAATAAAAGAAGGAAAATCGATTGTTATCATATTAACTCTATGATTTCTACTCAATCAGTCTTTCAGTCAATCACATACCCATATTTGCTAGGAAAACCTCCCAATGAAAATTATTGAAAGGCATTACATTAATGTGGCTGACAAATACTGAATAATGACAAATTGGCTTTTTGATATTCATCAACGTGCTTCGTTCGGGTTATGAAAGCCAAGAGATTTTTCAACAATGTCACCAGAGAAGTGTATTATTGGTTGGGAGGAAAATATACCTTTTTTCAGCTTCCCAAAGAACCCAGCGTTAAGGGAACCGTGGATGCAGTTTGTTTTTCCAGGGCAGCAACGGAGTTGTGCACGTATGTTTGTTTGTTCCCTGAATTTTTGTTGAGGGATGTTTTGTAAACAAGTCCCAGTTCGACGCTGGATTTGCAGA
Source organism: Anabarilius grahami (assembly GCA_003731715.1). Lineage (NCBI taxonomy): Eukaryota > Metazoa > Chordata > Actinopteri > Cypriniformes > Xenocyprididae > Anabarilius > Anabarilius grahami. The sequence continues at coordinate 1,991,749 of RJVU01078462.1, forward strand.
TCACGGGCGGTGAGTAAAACTGCATTATTATCTGTGTTTTGTTGGCAATTGGCACGCAAGGGCATATAATGTAAACAGCACAAACATTTTTTTATTTATAATGATGTTGCAGCTTGCAGACGATCGCTACACAAAAGCTGCGCGTGCTCGTGACTCTTTAGCTCTGCCCACGGCACGCCTTCAGGAGCTTGGCTTTTTTCAGAAAGAGTCGGTACAGTGTATCTATCTTTTATAAATATGATAAAAATAAAGACTTTGCGGAGATATGAAGGATGCAATTCTACTCTATAGGTACTCAAGATTAGCATGAGATTGGCGGAAACTGTTTGTGTTATGTACCCTGTAAGGCCTGTTCACAACAAGGACAATAACTATAACAATAACTAGCGTCCACACCAACGCATGATATTGTTCTGTTTATTATAAGCGTGTGCTGGAGTTTTGTCATCTGCCGCTGTAAATGCTGGAGCTCTTTAAAGGGTCATGAAACCCTAAACTAAATTTTCTAAGTTATGTGTGTTGAACATCATAGAAGGCAATGCTATCATCCGTTAGTTTTAATTGTAAGGGAAATCTAGTTCATTTTAAGCTGTTTTGCACTATTTTGATTTTCCGAGTTTAAACTTGTCTTTGTGTCAGTGTCACAGGATGTGACATTTTCTTGTACTATAAAACATTGATGACTCATAAATATTCATGAGACTGCGTGCCCTTATCCTATGAGAAGATGCCTCACTTATTCACAACAGCACGCGTTGATTTCCTATGACAGGCATTTCAAACAGTGAGATTGCATGCTGTAAGTGAGAGATGTGTTAATGGGTCAAAAATGAGTGTTTGTTTTTGCTTTGTAAGAGTTTCTGTGGTGCGTTCTCCATAGATCCTGAGTGTGTTTTTTCCCCTCCTCTCCACAGTTTACCACGCCCACTTTTGTAGCATTTTTCACAACTGTGGTGAGAACTGACTGGTGGTGAACAGGGGGTTTCATAACCCGTCAATGTAAGCTGGATTCTGATTGGCTGTCCATGTTTTTATCATTCATCCGCTTGAGATGGTCCTCACTCCAGAACACGATATCCAGGGGGCGAGGTTAGCCCACATCCAAGTGTGATGTCAGAAGCCAGGCCAATGCTGCACAGCAGCCAATTCTGGTCTTGTCAATCACAGTACTGATTGCCTACACTAAACACTGATCCCTAAACCTACCTGTCTCCACACCCTGGATCTGGATCCAACTTCATCCTCTGGATCTCGTGTACTGCAGTGAGGAGCTACTGATCAGCTGGGGAAAAAATAGTTCTGAAAGTGATTCCAGCGATTTTGTTGCTGTGTGTTTTCACCTGTGCGGAGCCATATTCTCAATGATTATTAAAACTTTATAGTTATCAATATAGTTATTGTTGTTGGTGTGAACAGCCTTTTCCTGAGAACACTTCTGACAAAATGTGTATGTGATAAAACGATAGCCAAGTTTTTGTGCTATCCAGCCACAACTATGACAAGCGACGAGCAACAGGATGTTTTGTTCGTTGCTTCATTTCCAAATTCTGCAGCATTGCACTTAGGCATGTTCTGACTGTTTTAAGTATACTATAATGGAAACACTCTGTGACTGCTGCACTTTCAGAACTAATAGTATGAGTTCCTTTAGCCAACTGTCACTTCAAATATGAACTGAGTTGTGCCTGCTTTTCATTTCCTCTCTGTCTTTTTTACCTTCAGACAACGCTCACCCAAACCACAGAGCGCCTATTGTTTTGTATGCTGTAATGAGCTCTTTTTGCTCAGTGGACTGTGTGAATATGCAGTTTTATATTTAGCAGCACACCCCCACCACAGCACTTTTCAAAGATGCTTGTGGCCAACCCTGAATCCCCTATCGAGCCTTAAAGAAACATAAAGAGGCAAGATACAGAGGCCTTAGCGCTGGAGAATGAATTTTCACGAATGCAGCAGGAGATAGTCACAAAATGTTGACTGGCCTTAAAAAACAGGAGGAATTATCGCAAAATCATGTCAGAGAGTTGGATATACAGGTCCTTCTCAAAAAATAAGCATATTGTTATAAAGTTCATTATTTTCCATAATGTAATGATAAAAATTAAACTTTCATATATTTTAGATTCATTGCACACCAACTGAAATATTTCAGGTCTTTTATTGTTTTAATACTGATGATTTTGGCATACAGCTCATGAAAACCCAAAATTCCTATCTCAAAAAATTAGCATATCATGAAAAGGTTCTCTAAACGAGCTATTAACCTAATCATCTGAATCAACTAATTAACTCTAAACACCTGCAAAAGATTCCTGAGGCTTTTAAAAACTCCCAGCCTGGTTCATTACTCAAAACCGCAATCATGGGTAAGACTGCCGACCTGACTGCTGTCCAGAAGGCCATCATTGACACCCTCAAGCGAGAGGGTAAGACACAGAAAGAAATTTCTGAACGAATAGGCTGTTCCCAGAGTGCTGTATCAAGGCACCTCAGTGGGAAGTCTGTGGGAAGGAAAAAGTGTGGCAAAAAACGCTGCACAACGAGAAGAGGTGACCGGACCCTGAGGAAGATTGTGGAGAAGGACCGATTCCAGACCTTGGGGGACCTGCGGAAGCAGTGGACTGAGTCTGGAGTAGAAACATCCAGAGCCACCGTGCACAGGCGTGTGCAGGAAATGGGCTACAGGTGCCGCATTCCCCAGGTCAAGCCACTTTTGAACCAGAAACAGCGGCAGAAGCGCCTGACCTGGGCTACAGAGAAGCAGCACTGGACTGTTGCTCAGTGGTCCAAAGTCATTCGGAAATCAAGGTGCCAGAGTCTGGAGGAAGACTGGGGAGAAGGAAATGCCAAAATGCCTGAAGTCCAGTGTCAAGTTCCCACAGTCAGTGATGGTCTGGGGTGCCATGTCAGCTGCTGGTGTTGGTCCACTGTGTTTTATCAAGGGCAGGGTCAATGCAGCTAGCTATCAGGAGATTTTGGAGCACTTCATGCTTCCATCTGCTGAAAAGCTTTATGGAGATGAAGATTTCGTTTTTCAGCACGACCTGGCACCTGCTCACAGTGCCAAAACCACTGGTAAATGGTTTACTGACCATGGTATTACTGTGCTCAATTGGCCTGCCAACTCTCCTGACCTGAACCCCATAGAGAATCTGTGGGATATTGTGAAGAGAAAGTTGAGAGACGCAAGACCCAACACTCTGGATGAGCTTAAGGCCGCTATCGAAGCATCCTGGGCCTCCATAACACCTCAGCAGTGCCACAGGCTGATTGCCTCCATGCCACGCCGCATTGAAGCAGTCATTTCTGCAAAAGGATTCCCGACCAAGTATTGAGTGCATAACTGAACATAATTATTTGAAGGTTGACTTTTTTTGTATTAAAAACACTTTTCTTTTATTGGTCGGATGAAATATGCTAATTTTTTGAGATAGGAATTTTGGGTTTTCATGAGCTGTATGCCAAAATCATCAGTATTAAAACAATAAAAGACCTGAAATATTTCAGTTGGTGTGCAATGAATCTAAAATATATGAAAGTTTAATTTTTATCATTACATTATGGAAAATAATGAACTTTATCACAATATGCTAATTTTTTGAGAAGGACCTGTAGTATAGAGAAGCAGAGAGATGTCTGTTTGGTTTTGGCCAATATATGCGGGAGTCAATTTCCATGATGCACACTACATTTTTACACCAAAGTTTTTTTTTTTTTTTTCTCTTTCTTCAAATTGGACTGAAATTCTCTGTCATTTTAATCTTAGCCTGCAGCTTACATTTTATTCTGTTTCATCTTGCATTAAAGATCAAAATCAATATGATGGTAATTTCAACAACATATTATATAACATTGTCAGGGAATGCATGAAGTGATAAAATGTATAATTATATTTGAGTTAAATAAACTATCTCTATGAAAGTTTCAGACCTCTGATTAACGGCTCCACATTGCACTTTGATTATGAAAAAGCATGGAGATATTAAAGGGCACCTATTATGCCCCTTTTTACAAGATGTAAAATGGGTCTGTGATGTCTCCAGAGTGTGTATGTGAAGTTTTAGCTCAAAATACTCCACAGATCATTTTTATAGCATGTTAAAATTGCCACTTTTTGCAAATACAAATGAGCTGCTGCTCTCGGCCTGAGAGGGCGGAGCTTCAAGAGCTCATTCTCGGTGTTCAAGTATAGGGCTGCGTTCCACTCCAAATTTGTATGCCCTTCACTCGCTAACTTCCCTCTGTCTCCTGGACTCGGATGTTGCTTGCGTTGCACAAGTGCCCACTACTGGCGGAACTCGTGCAGAAGGTTAAATGAAATACACTAAGCCCTTGATCCCTTGGAATTCACTGGAGCTGATTTATTATTTAAACCCCTTTTGAACTCATGAATTTGTCTTATGCACCATTCTATATGCTTATAAGTTATGAGCTGTTGGAGAAAAATAAAATTACACAAATGAAACAAAATATCAATAGTATAAACTTTGACTGTGAAAATAAGGTAGCTACTAGTATTATGTGATTAAATTCTCAAAATAATTAATATATTATTACATAATCATACACTTCAGTTAAGTGCGATCTGCTGTGACGTCACAATGAAGTTGAATTGTGGGGTATAGAGCTACTTGAAGTGTACATCAGAGTAGACTCGCTCCCTCAGTCAAAATCAAGGGGACGAGAGTCTGTCATATAAACTTCCCTCATTCACTTCATGAAGTGGAACACACTTCAAAATGGTGACAGGGATTCCCCCAAGGGGAAGTGCTTAGGGAAGTTTGCGAGTGCGTGTCTAAAATTGGAGTGGAATTGGCAGCCTTTGTCTCTGTGGACCAAAAAGTAACATCTCCCAATTTTGGGGTGTTTTTAAACCGGAATTTTAACTATCCAAACAAAAAAGTATGGAAGCCTAGGAGGCTATTCATTATTTTAACTTTTTTCTTTCTTGTTTTCTTGTGATCGCAACTACTTTTTTAATATCTAGATCATGAGAAAACAACTTATATTGGGAAAATGAGAAATAAAGAAATAATTCTGCATGCTTGACTATATAGGCTATGCCTTTTCTCCCTCCGAGAGCCTGCATAGATGTATGGAAACGTTTTACTCATATTCACATATTTTGAAGAGCATCCATTTTTTATATAAGACTCCTTTCAGCTGTGCTGCCATTCTGGATTAAAAAAGAATAGGATAAAAGAGAAGGAAGTTCAACACTCATATCTAAATCTAATCTAATTTTTAAGTAATTTTTGCCAGTATGGTTGAATTAGATCATTGAAGGTCAGCAGCAAAGTCATTGGTTAAAAAAGTGAGATTAAATACATAAAATATTTGACATTTCTATTACACAAAGTATATTACATTTGTGTAATTTAATATAGTTAACTATTACAGGTTTGAGTAAAAATCTGAGATTGCATTTCACTGTTTTTATTCATTTAATGAATAATGAATGTTTTGTGCAAGTAAGATGAGTAAATGCATGTTCAGATTTAGTCTAGAACTACAATAACTATCATATTTACTCAGTGCACACAACACCTCTGCACTTTATTTCTCTCAACATGGGGACAGAAGAGCTGTCGGTCAATATATGCAAAAAAGTAACTATTATTATTACATATTTACACAGAAACACTTGTTACAATTAACAGTAAAACAATATATAGTGACCTTATGCCTTTTGGGGAGTGCTTAATAAACTGGTAAACTTTATATCCGTAAATCAACTCTGATGAACTATAATAAAGTGCTTGCTCTCCCCTTCATTACTGCCTTATCCAGTATGGCTCTGGAGACTGTAAGCTGGACCATGAACAGTTGGTAGTGATCCATCCTTGAGTAACAACTTTTAGCAAAACCTGTGTTTTGTATTGTCCCTTTCTATTGACATTCGTTCACAAAGCAGTCTGGTGTAAAATGATTTGCGCAGACAAAAATGAATTTAGGTATATGGGGGTGCATTCCCTTCAAAAATAAAACTAATTCACTGTGTCTTCAGTGACTCTGATGTTGGGAGTATATGGAGACTGTTATGTTCACTCTTACGTCCAACAACAAAACACCTCAATCACTTACGAGACATTCTTGTCGCTACAGCTGCTCCAGCCTGGAGAAAATGGTGGACTGTGTACAACTCACCCAAGGAGGTGTCTCTGCTAATACGTCAGAGTCCATCAGCAGTCGTGGACGGGGCCTGTGCAAAATGACGTCACTTTGCCCAGATTCTGCAAACAGCTTGTTCTGAGACACTGCTTATGATTTATGGGAACAAAAAAAAAAAAAGAATAAAAAAAAAGGAGTGGGTGGATTTTTATCATTGTAGGGTGGTTGTGTACACACACTGCCGACACACATTTATGTTCAAATTTTGTATAATAGGTGCCCTTTAATGCTATACTTTTTAATTTTCATACAAAAATGATATAGTGTAAAGCTGCAGAATTTCTGTAGGCTTCTCTACAGCAACAGTAGTTTTTTTTTAAAGCTTTTAAAGGTTTTAATCAATGCAATTAAAACAAACTGCAAAAAGTGCACTAAAGGAACACTCAATACATACATTGTCTTCTTCAATATAAATAACATCTAAGAAAACGAACACTACTTTTTAAAAATAATGTACACTCACATGATAAGCATTCTGCACATGACATCTGCTAGAAAATAGTACAGGGGAAATTAGTCAGAACACAGAATAAAAAGAGTTCTGTCAACTAAAATGTAAGCCTGTCTACTGATAATAAACTAGTAGTTTTACTTGTATAATACTCCAAGATTAGATCTCAAGACTAGGAACTCTCATTACTGTCATCTTCACAGCTGTGCCAACGAGCCATGTGATCTTTACCCCAGCCTCTGTTTTTACAGAATTTAGAAGTAAGAAATTACTAGTCATCCAATTTTTAATATCAACTATGCATTCTGATAGTTTTGTGAATTGGTATATTTCATCAGGCTGTAAAGAAATATAGAGCTAAGTATCATGAGATATCTCAAAGGGTAGCATGTACAGAGTGAAAAGCAGTGGTCCTGGTACTGAGCCTTAAACTCCATACAGAACGAGATTGGTCTGTAATGAACTAATTCTCTTGGAATCAAGTTGTGGTTTTGTAATGAGGGTTTTAATAAAAGCCAGCTTGAAAGATTTCGGACATATTCTAATGACAATGATGAATTAATAATATTAATAAGAGGATCTATGATTTCTGGAAGCATCCCTTTCAGTAGCTTTGTCGGTATAGGATCTAACATACAGTACATGTTGTGGATTTTGATGATTTAGCAAGTTTAGACAATTCTTCCTCTCCTACAGCAAATAATGAATGAAATTGTTCCTCAGGGGGTCTACAGCGAGATGTCCGATGCGATACCAAAGTAGATGGTTGCATGGATTCATACATGCAATTTTCTCTCTGACAGTATCAGTCTTGCAAGTAAAGAAATTCATAAAATCATTACTTCTGTGCTATTTGGAAACATCCAAACTTGTTGAAGCTTTATTTCCTGTTAATTTTGCCATTGTATCAAATAAATACCTAGGGTTTAATTTGTTTTCATCGAAGAGAGTCGAAAAGTAAGAAGATCTAGCAATTTTTAAGGCCTTTCTGTATGCACTAACACTGTCCTTCCACGCAATGTGAAATGCCTCTAGTTTTGTTATCTTCCATATGCGCTTCATTTTAAGGGCTGCTCTCTTGAGGGTGTGAGTGTGCTTGTTATACCACGGCATTGGAATGTTTTCCTTAATCTTCTTTAAGCGTAAAAGAGCAACCCTGTCTAAAGTTCTAAGGTGCTGGAAAAGAGAGAATCGATAGTTTCTGTTGCAACTTTGAGTTCCTCTAAGCTATCTGGTATGCTGAGAAGTTGAAAGGAATCAGGAAGATTATTTATAAAGCAATCTTTAGTGGTAGAAGTGATCGTTCTTCCATATTTGTAACAAGGAGTTAGCTTTGCAGCCTTGCCTAAATAGAGCATAGACGTGACTAGATAATGCTCTGAGATGTCATTGCTCTGCTGCACAATTTTAATGTCATCAACCTCAAATACATTTGTCAATATTAAATCTAAAGTATGATTTATTTTTTATTATCTCGATGAATATTAAAATCACCAACAATTAAAATTTTATCTGCATCCAGTATTAACTCTGATAGAAAATCAGAACATTCAGAAAATTTTGCCAGAGCAAATGTCAAACTGGATTTATCGTTTATACTAGATAACATTACATAAAGTAACATCACTTCAAAAGAATTACACTTGAAACCAGACCTCTGAGTAATACTGGAAAATTACTATAAATTGCAGCAACACCTACCCCTTTGCCCTTCATACAAGGCTCATTTATCATTTCTGTTTTTTTTTTTTTTTTTCTTTTTTGTTTTTTTACATCAATTAAATCATTACCATTAAATGGGTTCAGGAGTTTTGTATATACTAGTCCGGGGAACAGATGAGATTTATCTAACTTCTGTGATGTGAGGTGGCTAGCAGATGGTTGGTTTAGCCAGTCTGTCTGCTTCTTGACCTGGGTCCCAGTAAGTCAAGTTTCAACTCTAAGAATATATGCCATATTATTAGAGAGAAGGGTGGCACCACCCCAGGAGGGATGAAGGCCATTTCTTTTTCAACAGGTCAGGTCTTCCCCAAAAACTTGTCCAATTGTCTATTAACCCTATATTAAGCTGCAGACACCTCATAATTTTTATGACTTCTATGAGTCTCACTTGTGGATCTTTTGCGTGAGGGCACCCTCCGGCTATTAGTGTAGTGATGGACAGAATGGGGATCCATTTGTAGCTTTATTCAAGTAAACACACAAGCAGACAGGGCACAAGCAAAGGCAGAAACAGGGACAGGCAAAGTTCGAGGCAGGCGGCAGGCAAACAGGGTCAGAGAACAGGCAAGGGTCGTGACAGGTGGCTAAACAATCAGAGTCCAAGAAACAGGCAAGGTTCGGGGTAGGCGGCAAGGTTCAAAAGAGATAAACAGTCCAGTCGATAACAATAAACAGTCCACAGGAAAAACGCTCAGTAGTGATCACCTCGGCAAATCAAGACTTCGCGTTGGATGTGTGTGTGTGTGTTATATAGTGTGAGTGTGATGCAGTGCAGGTGTGTGCGCAATCAGTCCCAGGAATGAGGGCCCATGGGAAACGTAGTCCGAATAATCCATGCTCAGTATTCCGGTGATGGCTCCCTCCGGCGGTCCGGAGGAAGAACCGAGGGAGCCCCATTCATGACAGAGCCCCGATTATCAGGGGTGGGGGGTTGCGGGCCTCAGCTCCTTCTGGCTCCTCTCTCGGACCCCCGGAGGGTTTCAGCAGCGAAACATGAAATGTGGGAGAAACACGGTAGTTAGCAGGTAAATTTAAACGAAATGATACTGGAGTTATTTGTTTGATAATCTGAAAGGGCCCTACAAACCTGGGACTGAGTTTTCTGCATGGAAGTCGTAATCGCAGGTCTCTAGTGGACAGCCAGACCCATTGCCCCACGGTATACTGAGGATTGGGACGTCGGTGTCGATTGGCCTGGATCTCCTGTCTTCGTACGGCACGTTGCAGGTGATGGTGGGCTTGGTTCCAGGTCTCCTCGCTCTTCTGCATCCATTCAGTGACAGATGGTAGGTTGGTCGGTTCTCCCGACCAGGGGAATAACGGAGGTTGAAAGCCCATGATGCATTTTAAGGGGGTGACTCCAGTGGCAGGTTTGCGGAGGGAGATTTGGGCGTATTCTGCCCAGAACAGGTAACGACTCCAGTCATTCTGGTTGTGTTGACAGTAAGTGCGTAGAAATCGAGTTAACTCTTGGTTCATATGTTCTGTTTGGCCGTTGGATTCTGGGTGGTACCCTGAAGTGAGGCTGACGTTGACTTGGAGATTCTTGAAAAATGAAGACTAGACTCGAGATGTGAATTGAGGACCCCTGTCTGACACAATATCTTCGGGTAGACCATAAAAACGGAACACGTAGTTACACAAGAGTTCTGCCGTTTCGAATGCTGTGGGTAGTTTGATCAGAGGGATGAGTCTGCATGCTTTAGAGAAACGATCGACAACGGTGAGGATGGTAGTGTGACCCTGGGATTCGGGGAGATCGGTGACGAAGTCGATGGCGATATGTGACCAGGGGCGTTGTGGAATGGGCAATGGTTGTAATAGCCCGGCTGGAGCCTGGTGCAATGCTTTGGTGGTTTGACAGAGTGAACAGTTGTTGATGAAGCGAGTGGTGTCGGGTAGCATGGAATCCCACCAGAACCGGTTTTGCAACAGATGAAGAGTGGCTGTGACCCCCGGGTGACCAGAGCTTGGAAATTCGTGAACCTGATGCAGTAATCTGTCTCGCAGCTGAGCTGGAACATAAGTGCGATCTGGGGGACATGCAGAAGGAGGAGCGGTCTGTTCATTGGCGTGTGTGATTTCTGTGATAATGTCCCACTGGACAGGAGCAAGCAGCAATGTGTCAGGGATTATGCCCTCTGTGTTCTCAGTCCATTCCACCTCCTCATGTTGCCGCGACAGTGCGTCTGCCTTAGTATTCTTTGAACCTGGCCTGTATGTTACTGAGAACTGGAAGCGTGTAAAGAATAGGGCCCATCTAGCTTGCCGTGGGTTTAGACGTTTAGCTGAACGCAGATATTCCAGGTTTTTGTGGTCCGTAAGGATGGTGAAAGGATGTTTCGCTCCCTCCAGCCAGTGACGCCATTCCTCCAGTGCCGCCTTCATAGCTAGTAGTTCCAGATTCCCCACATCATAATTATGCTCTGCCGCCGACATCTTTCTTGAATAGAAGGCACAAGGATACATTTTCTCGGGGTTACCTTGGCGCTGACAGAGAACGGCCCCTATGCCCGTGCTGGAAGCGTCGACTTCTACAATGCAGGGAAGTTCAGGGTCTGGATGACGGAGAATGGGTGCCGAGGTGAAATGTTCCTAAAATTCTTGAAATGCCTGTACTGCTTCGGAAGACCAGACGAGACGTGAAGATTGTCGTTTGGTCATAGATGTCAGTGGGGCTGCCACACCGCTGAAATTCCGAATGAATCGCCGGTAGAAGTTGGCGAACCCCAGGAAACGTTGTAGTTCCTTTAGAGTGCGAGGTTGTGGCCATTCCAGCACTGCCCTCACCTTACTGTCATCCATGGCCACGCCCTCCCGACTGATCACATAGCCCAGGAAAGTTGTGGAGGTTTGGTGGAACTCACACTTTTCAGTTTTTGCATAAAGTTTATGTTGAATCAGTCTCTGGAGAACTGCCCAGACGTGCTGAACGTGTTCGTCGTAGGAATTGGAGTAAATGAGGATGTCATCTATGTAGACAATGACCCACCGGTTGAGCATGTCGCGGAAGACGTCATTGATAAAAGACTGGAAGACAGAGGGACTGTTGGACAGGCCAAACGGCATAACGAGGGTCTCATAGTGCCCAGTGGCGGTGGAGAAAACCGTTTTCCATTCGTCTCCCTCTCTAATGTGGATCAGATTGCTCGCACAGCGAAGGTCCAGCTTGGTGAAGTAAGCGGCTTGTCTGAGTTGTTCAAGGGCTGGAGGAACCAAAGGCAAGGGATACCGGAACTTCACCGTAATGTCGTTTAATCCACGATAATCTATACAGGGTCTTAATCCGCCGTCCTTTTTCTTGACGAAGAAGAACCCTGAGGCTGCTGGTGAAGTAGAGGGACGAATAAATCCTTAAGCGAGCTCCTCCTCAATGTATGCTTTCATAGCCGCTGACTCGGGTTGTGATAGAGGGAATATTCGGCCCTTGGGAGGTGTGGTGCCCGGTAGCAGGTCGATGGCGCAGTCACCGGGACGGTGAGGAGGTAGCTCAGTGGATTTGGTCTTGCTGAAAGCCACTGCCAGGTCGGCATATTCAATGGGTATGTTAGGCTTCTCAGTGTTGGTATCGTGGAGTGTGGTAGCTTGAACCGGTAGAGGGGTGATGAGTTTCAGGCAGTTCTTGTGGCAGCTGGTGTCCCACTGTACAATCTGGCCTTCCTTCCAGGAAATGTGAGGGTTGTGTGATTACAGAGTGGTTGGGTGAGTGAATGACGTAGAATCGGATTTTCTCATGGTGTAGGACTCCTACTTGCAGAGTGAGCTCGGCGGTGATATGGGCCACTCTGCCTCCGCTGATGGGTTTCCCATCTAGCGCCTCCACTGTTAACAGGGAATTACAGTCTGTTAGGGGAATGTTATAGTCTTTGATAAAGGAATCTGACATGAAGTTCCCAGCAGCACCAGAATCCAGTAAAGCGTGAGTAAATAGGCCTTGGCCATTAATAGTAAGTTGAATGGGAATTTTGAAGCAGTTGAAGTGTTGGAGAGAACTCACCGCTTTGGCACCGGAGGTTTGAGGTCGTACAGGGCAGTTGATCTTGACATGGCCAGCCTGACCGCAGTAAAGACACAGGTGTAGCTGCCGCCTTCTTTCTCTCTCTTCGGGAAGCAGAGGTGTATAACCGAGCTGCATAGGTTCTGGAGCAGGGCTGGCTGAAGCGGCCATGCGAACAGGGCGTCGAGTTTGCAGCAAATTGTTAATATGAATGGCCAGTTCAATGAAAGTGTTAAGCGAGCTTCCCTCATCACGGCATGCGAGTTCGGCTTGCAACTCCAGTGTTAGACCCCTTCCAAACAGCAATTTTAGTGTGTCTTCGACCCAGTTAGTTTGTGCAGCTAGGGTGCGAAAGTTTAGAGCATACTCAGCAGCTGTTTGTTTACCTTGGCTGAGCGAAAGGAGCTGGTCGGCAGCACTCTTGCCTCCCTCCGGGTGTTCGAAAACCTCCTTAAAGTTTTGTAGGAACTCCTGAAAGGTGGGAAACACGGAGCTGTCTTCTCTCCACACCGCAGTGGCCCAATCCAGAGCTTTGCCAGTCAGTAAGGAACACACCAGCGATATACGACTGGAGTCGGTGGAATACAGAGAGGGTTGCTGATTGATAAATAGAGAGCACTGGAGGAGGAATCCCTTACATCTAGTGGGAGTGCCGTCAAACTTTTCTGGAAGCGCTAGATGAGGATTGAGTGCTGGAACGATTGTATCGCTGGGAGTGGCGGGAGCAGCGGCTGGCGATGCGGCGGCTTTGGCAGGGTTGAGCCAGAGGCCTTGTAGTGTTCTCACCAGTTCCTCAGTGAGGGAAGTCAAGCGGGTGAGTTGGTGTTGATGCACCGCTAGCTGGTTGGCCTGGGCACTCAGTTCAGAAGAAATCTGCATGAGGGCTGCTGGATCGCAGTATGGCGAAGTCTTCTGTAGTGATGGGTCGACAGAATGGGGATCCATTTGCAGCTTTATTCAAGTAAACACACAAGCAGACAGGGCACAAGCAAAGGCAGAAACAGGGACAGGCAAAGTTCGAGGCAGGCGGCAGGCAAACAGGGTCAGAGAACAGGCAAGGGTCGTGACAGGTGGCTAAACAATCAGAGTCCAAGAAACAGGCAAGGTTCGGGGTAGGCGGCAAGGTTCAAAAGAGATAAACAGTCCAGTCGATAACAATAAACAGTCCACAGGAAAAACGCTCAGTAGTGATCACCTCGGCAAATCAAGACTTCGCGTTGGATGTGTGTGTGTGTGTTATATAGTGTGAGTGTGATGCAGTGCAGGTGTGTGCGCAATCAGTCCCAGGAATGAGGGCCCATGGGAAACGTAGTCCGAATAATCCATGCTCAGTATTCCGGTGATGGCTCCCTCCGGCGGTCCGGAGGAAGAACCGAGGGAGCCCCATTCATGACAATGAGGATGTAGGGAACAGACATTACATTATACAGTATGTGTGTACTCACTAATGCTCACAACACCATATTTTGGGTAAAATCGAGAAAATTAATACTTCTCTCTAAAGAAAATTGAAGTTAACATATGTAAATCAAAAGTTTTTCTTAAGTGTAAAGAAGTGTACAGGAGTGTTTTTGTTTGTTTTTGTCACTTAGTGGACGCATAAGATTTCCTGACAAAAGTTAAGAAAATACGGTCACAGATATTCATCATAATTGTAACGTGTGACAATAATAATTTAATATTTTTGTAATAAAACTTTAGACCTTTCTAGTGATTTATAGGAAAATGAAGCAGTATTTTTGTGCTCAACCAAAATGGATGGATGTTGTTTGGATTGTGATTAGTGATATGGGGCCGTGTATAAAAAAATATTAAAATAAAAATAAAAAAGATTAATGTTAAGCAAGAGGTGTTATGTTCCTGCAGTCTGTCATTAAGAAAATGTTTGTCTGAAAACATTTCTTTTTAAGGTTTGGATTTTGTGTGCCCTGTATGGAACATTAATGTCCCTTTTTCAGTCACATGCCTGTTTAAGAAATGAACTGCACTACTCATGATTGTTTTCAGAGATGGTAACAAACGTTTATACTGTAAGACTTGATTTTCCTGCTCAGACAAACACTGAGATCAAGCATCCTGCAATAAAGCAATAAAACTCATCTGGAGTGAATAGTATAGGACAACGCCTTGCCTTCCCATCTACAGGACGCAACACCCCCTCCACACACACACACACACACACACACACACAGGTTTGTTTTGCTATCTTAGTGGGGACTCTCCATAGGCGTAATGGTTTTTATACTGTACAAACTGTATTTTCTATCCCCCTACACTACCCCTACCCCTAAACCTAACCATCACAGGAAACTGTGCACACTTTTACTTTCTCACAAAAACTCATTCTATGTTATTTATAAGCCTTTTGAAAAGTGGGGACATGGGTAATGTCCTCATAAGTCACCCTCTCCTTGTAATACCTATGTCATACCCATGTCATTATACACATTTGTGTCCTGATATGTCNCGTTTTTGCCTCCGCCATCTTTATTGGTGACGTATTGGTCCCTGATTGGTCAGATCATCAGTCCCGCGCTCGTAGTATCTCTTGCGCTCTGATTGGTCAGAATCCCAAAAGTGTGTATCTTTCCGGAAGTGCAGTTCTCCTAGAGGGCGCTGTGTTATACACACTTTAGTGGGGGGGCATACACACNTCCCTAAACCTAACCATCACAGGAAACATTCTGCATTTTTACATTTTCAAAAAAACATCATTTAGTATGTTTATTAATCCATTTCCATATGGGGACCTACATCGTGGACCTACATCGTGGGGACCACCGCTGGCTGGTCCCCACGATGTAGGTGATCTCAGGTTTTTATTACATCGTGGGGACATTTGGTCCCCACGATGTAATATAAACAAGAACACACACACACACACACACACACACACACACCCTCCTTCCCTTCCCCCTGATTCAAGTCACTGAAAGTTCTTCAAAACGTATAATGTAACTTGTGTATCTATTGTTTTTCCCTTTTTATGGTTGGTATTATTTTAAATGTCTCAGTGTGATTGGCAAAATGGTCTCAATTTCACAGCAGTCACTGGTATTATGAAGAAGATTGAAAACTAAGGAAAATTCTGTCCTCTTTTTGGTTGGTGCCTTTTGTGAAAACCCACTCCTCTCCCCCAAAACAGGTGTTGGTGTAATAAAAATTTACAATCCTTTTGTTCTGGTCCTGGTATAAAAGGTAAAGTGCAAAGCAGTCATGGGGGATCTTATGTAGCCAGAGGCCCCCATACAGAGATGGTAGAATGTCTGAAGACATTCACACATCACTGTTACCCCTTTTCCACCAAGGCAGTTTGAGTGCTGGTTCGGAGCCAGAGCCTAGTTTCAAATCAGTTCTTTGTCTTTCGACACAGAAAGCACCAGCTCCGAACCAGGAAAAGTGGTTTGTAAGTAGCAAAACATTGCTGGGCTAGAAGTAAGAACCGCTTGCGTCAGGGGCTGGGGGCGGGGTTACCGTGACCAACAAGAAACTTGTGACCGCCATTTTGGAAATAGCAGCTAATCGAGCTAATAGCAGCTCGATTGTAATCTCCGTCTATATACAAATTACGGTGAGCCGTGTTTGGATACCGATGTAGGTTCGCAAAGCCATGAGCATCAACAGTAGTGAAACATCCGCGATTGTTGATAGAAGGCTTTTGTTCGAGATGCATCGGAGTAGCGCGGACCGATTCGGCGGGTGCCGCGGATCCGAGGGAGCGTTTGTAGAGCATACGACTCCTTGTGCTTTTGGATCGTTCTCGCGGTGCTTTGATGTCATGCGCCGATCGCTATGCGAGAAACCGATGCATCTCAAACGAGCCTATTTGTGTTTGGCGCTGTGGCGCTAGCTTTGCTATGAAATATGAGACGTATACAGTGATGTAAGACCTGGCTCTATAGCCCGTGGAAAGGCAAACCGGTTCTTAGAAGGCTCGTCAGTTGAACCAACTCCTAGCACTAGCTCTGAACTAGCACCCGGTTCGTGCTGGTGGAAAGGGGGTATGTGTGTATATGCATTTCTTTGAGTAATTGATGTTATTCGTTTATCATTTCTGAATTGGCTTCTAATTGTCTAACTGTAATGTAATTGGCATGATACATTTTTACTTGACAAATAAAATTTTATATTTGGTTTATTCTGTATAATTCTTAATTAATTATTCCTAGTAGATTAAAGCAAAGGTATAACCGCAAATCTGTGTTCAGAATTGATCATACGGAAGGTTTAAAAGATGGAGCATTGGGCACATCAATTAAGTCCATTTCGATTTCTGACTATTGCTGCCTTAAATAAGTTGCAGTTTTCGTAAATATATAAAAACTATTCTTTTTGTTACGAGTAAGCAGAGCGCGACCGACTTAAAGGTAGATATTTACCCTGCATCCAATGTTTAAGGTCAGAACTGATGAGTTTGTGTCCGGGAAGAGCATTCAGTTGGCCGAAGTGACTCTTCTAAAGCGATACCGGGACCGCAGTGAACGAAATAATTGAAGATATAAGGTAATCAGAATAATCAAAAATCTAAATTAATGCATAACTAATGATTCATTTCTATTTGGAAACACAACCTAAGAGTAATAATCATTTGAAATTGGAGTCAGATTAAACAAGTGAAATTAAGTGAACTTCACAGAGGCACTGAAAAGGCATACACGCGTTAACCTTCGCCCAGGCTGTCGGATTCCATTTTTGGGCCGATGGGGGGTTCCTTACAATACAATATAAAAATCATTATGTCTATGGAATGTCCCCATAAAACATGCAAACCCAATGTGTGTGTGTGTGTGTGTGTGTGGGCATGTTTTTGTGAAATATCAGGACACAAATGTGTATAATGACATGGGTATGACATAGGTATTACAAGGAGAGGGTGACTTATGAGGACATTACCCATGTCCCCACTTTTCAAAAGGCTTATAAATCATACAGAATGAGTTTTTGTGAGAAAGTAAAAGTGTGCACAGTTTCCTGTGATGGTTAGGTTTAGGGGTAGGGGTAGTGTAGGGGGATAGAAAATACAGTTTGTACAGTATAAAAACCATTACGTCTATGGAATGTCCCCACATTTCACAAAAACAAACGTGTGTGTGTGTGTGTTCTTGTTTATATTACATCGTGGGGACCAAATGGCCCCACGATGTAATAAAAACCTGAGTTCACCTACATTGTGGGGACCAGCCAGCGGTCCCCACGAGGGAAATAGATTAAGAAACATACTAAATGATGTTTTTTTGAAAATGTAAAAATGCAGAATGTTTCCTGTGATGGTTAGGTTTAGGGATAGGGGTAGTGTAGGGGGATAGAATATACAGTTTGTACAGTATAAAAACCATTACGCCTATGGAGAGTCCCCACTAAGATAGCAAAACAAACCTGTGTGTGTGTGTGTGTGTGTGTGTGTGTGTGTGTGTGTGTGTTGTGGTGGGGTACAAAATTACCAAAAAACTGAGATATTTAAGTATTTAAGTAAAAATGCATCCTCCAATTGTCACAGAGCGACCCATAGGAAAAAAAAATATTGCTCAGTGGTTGCTTTTTCTAAGCTCATGAGACTTAGTTGTGATTATCATATATCCCTCATTTTAGTATCAACAGAGTTTCAGATGTTTCTTCTAAAATTCCTTAGGAGAAATAAGAGTAGACAGAAATGAGGCATGAGAAATATCTGAGAGAAACAAAAGTCAAAACTGAGAGTGTGGTGGAAGAAACTTAGATCATCTCTTTATTGTCTTGCTGCTGAGACATGAGAAATATCTGAGAGAAAAGAGTCAAAACTGAGAATTTGGTGTGAGAGACATGGGAGATCTCTTATTATTGCTCTGTTATCTCTTTCAAGGCTCCATCAGAGAAACATTTTATTGCTCAGATGTTGCTCTTTCTGACCTCAGAGGTTGCTCTTTTTAAGCTCATGAGGCTTAGTTGTGATATTCAAATATCTCTCATTGTAGTATCAACACTGTCTCAGATGTTTCTCCCAAAATGCCTTAAGAGAAATAAAAGTAGACACAACTGAGACATGAGAAAGTTCTGAGAGAAAGGAGTCCAAAATGAGAAATAAGAAATCTCTTTATTGTAAAAATATTTTCAGAAGTTTTTTTTTTTTTTTTACCTTTAATGGACAGGACAGTAGGATGAGAGACAGGGAACAGGAGGAGGAAAGTACCTTTAGCTGGGATTCTAACTCCTGCTGTCTGAGGAGCTGCTGTGTCTCAATGTTGATGTGCTGTCCACAAGGCTATGGCTCTGACAGAGCTTTCTCTAAGCTCAGGACACTAAGAGCTGATTATTCTCTTACATGTCTCATTTAGGTATCAGATTTGTCTTTTGGTGCCAGCTGCATTATCTTAGCATAGTTGCATTTTAACTTAGGAACTAGTTTGACTAAGTAGCAGTTAACCAAAGGGCAGTCATCACACACTGTGCTCAGAATTTTCTCCTCAGCTAGAGACTCAGGAGCTCTCACATTTGTCTCCTCTTAAAGTTTAAATGAGATCTCAACAACTTTACAAATTGTGCACCAATAAAGTTAAAAAAAAAGTCCATAATTTCAGCGTTTAAGCCTACATTAAGTGAAATTATGCAGAAATAAGGGTTAACATTACTCTTAATTGTAGATACAATAAGAAAGTAGTACTTTCTTAAAATAGTAATGTACCAGATGCCGTTATCAGGCAAATTACTACAGGTTAGTTATCCATGCACTTTCTTTGCTGAAAGGCACATTAAGTGGCTTATGACCCAATCCTTGACTAATTTGATTATTAATACATAGTATATGATAGAAATGTTTGAGTTCACATTGAGACATTTAACTTGGTATACACATTTCAAAGTTGTTGAGATCACTTTTAAAATGTAAAGAGGACAAATGTGAGAACACCAAAGTCTTTAGCAAAGGAGAAAAGTCTGAGCACAATGTGTGATGTTGTTGAAATCTCTTCTGAATCTTTACAAGAGACAAATATGAATGATCCAGAGTCTCTATGTAAGGCGAAAAATATGAGCACCATATGTGATGTTGTTGAGATCTCTTCTGAATCTTTAGAGGAGACAAATGTGAGACCACCAAAGTTTCTATCCAAGGAGAAAAATGTGAGCACAGTGTGTGATGTTGTTGAGATCTCTTCTGAATCTTTAGTGGAGACAAATATGAGTGATCCAGAGTCTCTAGCCAAGCAGAAAAATATGAGCACAGTGTGTGATGCCATTGAGATCTCTTTTAAACTTTAAAGGGAGCCAAATGTGAGACCACCGAAAATTTCTATCTACGGAGAAAAATATGAGCACAGTGTGTGATGTTGTTGAGATCTCTTCTGAATCTTTAGAGGAGCCAAATGTGAGACCACCAAAGTTTATATCTAAGGAGAAAAATATGAGCACAGTGTGTGATGTTGTTGAGATCTCTTTTAAACTTTAAAGGGAGCCAAATGTGAGACCACCAAAGTTTATATATACAGAGAAAAATATGAGAACAGTGTGTGATGCTGTTGAGATCTCTTCTGAATCTTTAGAGGAGACAAATATGAGACCACCAAAGTTTCTATCTACGGAGAAAAATATGAGCACAGTGTGTGATGTTGTTGAGATCTCTTCTAAAACTTTAAAGAAGACCATTGTGAGAGTGTTAGAGTTTTTGTCTCAGGAGACAAGTGTGAGAAGCAGGAGACTCAAGCAAAAGTCCCCATTTGATGTTAAAGTAATCTCATTTATGTCTAGGAGAAACATTTGAGATGTTAAAGAGATCTGACTTTTGATTTTTCTTTCCTATGGGGAAGTCAATACACTTGACTGATGGGGGAAAACAATCTATTAGTAAATTATAAATTAAAATGTGCAAATATTTTAGTGGATTAAATTAACTTTAGGCAGAATGTTAATACAGCCATAATTGAACAGTCAGACATTTTAGACATTAAAAGACGACTTCTAAGGTTTATTGGCGTCTGATAAGTCTGCTTTGTTTTCCACATCATTGAGAAATATTGTTTCATCAGTAATGGTAATTTGCTGCACACCTCGATAAGTATGTGGACACAGCTCTATAGTTTTAATGTGCACAGTGTGTATCTCACACTGCCTTTCAAAACAAAAGCAAAACATTTCTGACTTCAATCCTAATGTAATTAGTGTGGTTAATATCTGTCCCTTTCTGAAGTCCATGGAGAGGAAACACTGTATTTCCTGTGAGTGCTTGCACTGAAGTACTGTGGCTCAACCTGTGCTGTGTTAATGATACATCTCTATCTTTAATTAACACAGCACTGGTACTGAACACAAACAGCAGCAGAATGCACAGAAATACATAAAAAAATATACATTAAACTGATATTAAACTGACTTTTACTGTTAGATCACCCAAAAATTAAAAGTCAGAAAGTGAAACGTCAAGTTTTACCAAATCTGTATTACTTCTGTGAAAAACACAAAAGGAGGGGTTTAGTCACCAGATGCCATCAAGGTCATAACAGGGCAAAGAACACCAGAGAAAAAAAAAATAAAAAAAATAAAATTGTCATTATCCACCATAGCTCTCAAATTTCATTCACACTTGTTCACATTTAGACAAAGCACCTCAAAACGCTCAATTCATGTCGGTATGGATAGTAGCAGATACGTATCTTTTCACAGCAATACTAATGGGTTCAATAGACAGCATGTCTGATTCGTGACCCTTTTAAGATCAGTCAGTTATGTGCTGTAACAACCATCCCACTATTGTTTAATTTAATGATTGTACAGTTCTATTCAAATCATAATCCCAGAGTGCACATACAAAGCAACGCGTCACATGATGAATTTGAACGTTATGTATCACTAGAGCCCATTTAGGCCTACACATTACTGAAAAGACAAGAATTAAAGGATTGCTGTTCTCAGTACAGGCTAATGACTGGATTGAACAGCTATAAATATTATATGAGTGATTATTTGGGAAGAAGAGAGCTGACAGTTATTGTGACAAAGCTTTACTGTAAATTTATATTTACATGACAAGCAGTGCAGGATTTGAATATTTAGGCTCAAAATCCCTCAATTTGCAGCCAGTCATTTTGTTATCCTGTCCCACAGCTTTCAAATAATTTACAGGACTTTGAGTAGCTATACAAAGACAGCTTCCTGATTTAAACCTCTAACATGCCATTTGAAATTCAAAAGAGAAGGAATGAATTAGGCCTTTTCTCCCATTTTTAGGCAGGACAACAGCTGCTCTAGTCGTAGCACTGATCGCAGATGAGGATGCAGTATCTAAAATCCTCCGGGGCATGGGACATCCATGTCTCAAGTATGTTCAGGATGGAGACAGCAGTTTATGAAACATCTCTCATCTGACTGCATTCAGTTGTGCCATGAAGCTGTCTGATAGCGGCATTAAACTTCCTGTCTTTGCAAATGAGATTTTAATCTGTGGTTCCCCAGGGATGTGCTGAAGTACTTCCGCTCATGCTGAGGCTCCCAGCAGCACTCTTGTCTGTCACAGACAGATTGCACTGCTTGAAACAATTCTACACCTAAGAAACACACGGCTTCTTCGCCTGCTCTCCAGCAATAAGGTCTGCTGTGCAAAGGGTGTGAAAGAAACCAACTGAATTTCTAATACACACACACACTGAACCTCATGGAGGTACAAACACACATTATTTCATGTTACTTATGCTGGGCAGAAACTGTGAAATACTGTACACCAGCAGGATTTGTTCAAATTATAAATTGGCTTGTTTGCAAGAGTAGGAGACAAATATACACTTTATGCTCTATTAGTTGGTCTATATCAGGGTCTCCAACCCTGTTCCTGGAGAGCTACCATCCTGCAGAATTCAGTCCCAACCCTGATCAAACACATCTGAACCAGCTAATCAAGGTCTTTAGGGTTACTTGAAAATAACAGACAGTTCTGTTGGAGCAGTTTGGAACTGAAGTCTGCAGGAAGATAGATCTCCAGGAACAGGGTTGGAGACATCTAATGTATACAGAATCTAGAACAGGCCTGGGGAAATTTGGCCCTGGAGATCTACTTTCCTGTAGAGTTTAGCTCCAACCCTGATCAAACTCACCTGCCTGTGACTTTCTAGTAACGCTTGAAGACCTTGATTAGCTTGTTTAGGTATGTTTGATTAGGATTGGAGCTAAACTCAGCAGGAAAGAGAATCTTGAGGTCCAGAATTGCCCCAGCCCTGATCTAGAATTTACATTTTTTAGGGGGAGAATCTGTATTTACATTTACAGCACAGGTGACTGGCTCACAAATGTCTTGGCCATAGGTCTTCAACCCTGCTCTAGTGATGCAAAGTCCGATTCATTTCCGTGAATTGGATCTTTTCAGACAGTTCTGCTTAATGAACTGGTTCAAAAAGCCGATTCATAGGTTCCTGACCTATAAATCATGCAATGATGTCACTGTGCATTTCTTTTCTAACAATTCAGCATCATGTTATGAAACATTCAAATAAAGTCATTTGCGTCAATGCATTTTGAAACACTCAAATAAAAAAGTTATTTGTGTGAAAGCATACTGCTGATTATTGCCTTTCATTCAAGTAAGTTAATGAAATTTGTGGTCACAATTTCATTCGCGGATCCTTTATGTTTGATACAACTGACCAATATTGAGTAGCCTACATCTTGGATAAGATCCGCAACTACAGCACACTTTGATGCACAAACTCATTGATTTTGCTTAACAACTTAAATTATAATCTGCATGTACAATAAACTATTGTAAAATTGTTCAATTCAGTTCAATTAGTGAATCAGCTCGACTGGTTAATTCCTGAGCACCGGCTCAAACGAACGATTCGTTCAAGAATTGAACATCGCAACCCTGATCCTGGAGACCCTTTGTCTTGCTAAGTTTAGTTCCAACCCGCTCCAATACACCTGCTTGCAATTTTAAACAATCCTTGCCATCTTAGCTGAGACAAATGCCTAATAACAGGACTGATGCTGGGTACTTCTTCTTGGACATCTAACCAGAAGGTTAAACCAGTACAATAGACAGTCTTCACAGCACCATCTGTCCTCCTGCTGTCAGTGGCTAAATTGTGAGAAGATGCACTGTGGCATAAGCAGCATAATCAGCAGGAGACCTTTTCCTTGACATAAACTGATTACCGTTTCCCCATTCCAATAGCCACAGGACGATCAAACACCTCTTTGAACTTATCATCAAATGACTTGTAAGCATGTGTTCCTTTGGACCGCAAGTGGGAAATGTTCAATTCGCCATGATGTCTGCTGTAGAACGGTAAGTTTTCTGTGCTCAAGAGTAGGACAAAATGATTCTTCATGCAGAGGTCACTCAATTTAATACTCTCCCAGTTGGAAAGAAAGTAAAATGGCATGAGCTTGAAAAAAAGAACAGAATGTTGCAATGCAAAATGAATAGAACAGTGCATGAAAAACCTTTTATCTGGTTTAGGGAAACTTTGTGCATCTTGCACTAGGTAGAATGAGTGCAGTATATTGTTTTATCAGTACAACTGAACTAATTGATGTTTAATGTATCTGGATACCATTTAAAAGAAGAGCTTTGTATATACAGTATATGTATATACAGTTTAGTGGATAAGAGACTTGCTAATCTAAATCCAGTGCAGTTAGTCAAATTGATTTGCAATGAAGAAAAAATAGAATCAGGAATAGGAATTGCGTGCAGAATTTATGAAAACCATTTATGGATTAACCGATAACAATAAACTAGCCAAATTTAGACAAACAGAGCAGAGATGTATTCTACAATTTAATGCCAAAAAAAAAGCAAAGATCAAATAGACAAAAAGGCTGAAAGAACAGGTTTGTTTGTAACTATGGAAACACATAATCAGTATATTGTACCAGAGGCAAGTGGTCAACCAGGGAACTTTAAGACAGAAACACTGATGAGACAGAAACACTCTGCCCTTTGCCTTTCTAACCCCTTTCACCTTTGTGATTTCAACTGCCAGTTTCTGGAGAAATAAATCTATATAATTGTCCTGGAAAATATTAAAGTGGGGTTAATCTAAAGACCTTAGGAAGAGCATACAGGAAGGAGCTAGATGTCAGCAGTGCAAAGGAGATTAATTCAGTCTACTGCATCATCATCAGACCATGAACAATAACTGCACTTAAGTATGACACTTTGGTCCAAAATGTGAAATAAGCAAATCCCAATTCTTGTACAAAACTGTTTGCTTCTTTGTTGAAAGTTTAAAATAGAATAGAACAGTATAAAATAGAATTTATCTGTTCCTTGCTAATAGACTCCATGCAAACAACCCCTTCAGGTCAATGCATTTAAAAGTCAACCCAATGGAGACAACTGGATTTTTTAATTGATAGTCCAAGAAAATTAAAGGTTGAACCTTGGAAATCTGACATGAACCTCATTTATCTCTGTTCTGGGTTTCCCTTGGCTATCTCACTCTAATCCCACTATCTCCTGAGGAGCTGGAGAATTAGTCCTGAAAATCCTTTTGATGTGTAGTCAAACAAACATTCCTACTGGGTATACTGATCTATCTACAACATGCAGTAAAGTTAAGGCCCCCTGTGTGCCTCCATATAGACCCTGGGACTGTGTGATCGATTATCTCCATGCTGTGACTACCCCAGAGAATGGATCTAGCCACTGTCTATCCCTGAGTCTCTAACTGTGGAGGATTACATTAAGAAGACATTAAAATAAAGCCTGCATTTTATTGATCACCAAAGTTTTAACAAAGCAGCTGTAAACACTGCTACCTTCTTCTATTACCTCCTGTTTCCTTGGAGTAAATAAAAAGAGGAAACAATATTCACTGATCTGATAATTTTTAGTGCATACAAACAGTGGCCTTTACTTGGTGAATACTTGGTGATGCTGTATGGACTGAAGAATGTTCCTGGTTCTGGATAATGATTTATGCTTCAATCGTTATATTTACAATGCAATACTTTATTTACTAGTAGAGTAATTCATTTAATAATTTATTAAAACCATGATTAGTATTAAACATCTTATATAACTAGATCATGTTTGTGTATACCGTATGTATATTTTATATTTTATTTTGAGGTGTCTTTCCAGAAAAAGGATGGTTCCCCCTGCAGAGTCTTACTGGTCTTGACGTTTTTGTCCCTCATCTATCTACACAGGGATTCACCCTTCAACTGTCACCTCAGGTTTTCTTACTGAGGGAATTTGTGGAGCAGTATTTTCTGTATAGCTGTTTTGAAACAATATGTATTATGGAAAGCGCTATACAAATAAAACAGATTTGACTTGACTACATCTGGATGGCATTGAGAGCTCTCAGTTATATTAATTCAGTGCCTTTTCCAAGCTCAAGGTCAATGTACAGCAAAAGACATTTGAGTCATTACATGAATAATAATTATAAAATAAAATAAAAACAAGAGATCTAGTGGTGATTGACAAACAAAACAACATCATGTAGTGCAAACTTTCTGTTTAGTTCAATTTGATTTAAAATACAGAGCTTTAGACATTTTAGAGCTTTGTATTTTAAGACAATCATTTTTAATCGAAAGTGTAATGAAACGGACATCTGGTGGGAATCCTAAGCTTTTTGAATGTTTAACCTACTTTAAAAGGTTAACATGAAATTTTAATTTTATGGCTTCTCCCTTCACGTCTTTGCTGAAATAGTCTCACTGCAACTCACACTGTAGCAGCTACCTGAACTTTCACTGATTTTCAACAACACTTTTCCTTCGTAACTGATGCAAGATCCACCTTGCATTTCAAAGCTAGAGTAATCACACCAGACTCCTTAGATTTTCACATGAAACTAATCCATCAGATTTTGGAATTATGAGGCAGTATTAAAAATCAAACTAGCTTGCAATATGCATCAGACAGTCTCTAAACAGTTCATTTTGTCTAAAGCTGAGACTAATGCCCCATTAGGATCGAGGACAGGCTGATCGTGACTTGCATGAAGGTGACCATGTTAACCACAAGGCATCAAGATTGCATTAGAAAGACATTCGAATAAGGGTTGCATTGCATTAGTTGCTTTAAAATACTTTCAAATTCTATTAGATCCTACTGCAGTAAAATCAACGCTGAACTTGTCCTTCATAGTGCCTACAACCTTTTTCATTTTTTTTTTTTTTTTTACTTTAGAGGTGAGGGAATCCATCATCCATATCTTGTACAGATTGGCACAGACACAGAAACCTAGAGTACATCCACTCACCCAGAGGCTGAACACATGGCAGGCCTGTTGGATTTTTTTTTTCTTCTCCATGTTTTGGTTCACTCTAAGATTCAGACCAGGTTCTGAGAATACCAAAAGTTGTAATTGCTTGAAGTAAAGTACCGAAAGTTCACATCCAACAAATAGATCACATCCAACAAACTACAGTGTCAGTGAAGTTTCTGCATTTTAGGGTGTTTTCAGGCTCGTTAAAAGCGTTTGTTTTAGAACCGGGTACATTTTCTCCCTTAGTTTGTCTTGTTTAGGCATATATGAACAGTGATCGTGCTCGGATCTGCACCAAAATAATTGGTCTGAGTTTGCCTGAATGAGGGAACTGATCAATTTACATTTTTTTCTCTTTACATTTTTTTTTTTTCTTCTTAAACACAATCTCAGTACAATGTTAATAATGAAAAATTTGGCAGCAGTATGTTTTATTATTACTATTAAAAGTATTTTAATTGTCACAGTGCATCTTTTTCATCTCTGTTACCATTGATATAATTGAAAAAAAAAAATCTTTGTCAGCAATTTTTCTGTCAGTAGTTTTGTTGACTGTGGTTCAGGCAATATCACGCCTACACCGGCTCTCCCTCTTCACTGCATACAGTGCATACAATGGATTCATTTGCATCCATTTAAATTCAGTCCCAGTTCAAGGTAAGTATCTGTACTGCAGCCTGCACTGCACTGACCCTCTGACATAGTCATCCATTTTTTAACACACATGGATCAGTCACAGGAATAATACCATTTTGGCATTCATAGGAATCAGTTCCTACCATAGATGGTGGATCAGCAGAATCAGCTTCCTCGTCAGCTTTTCCATCATTGTTACAACCATCCTAGGTGATCAACACATGGTCAGAAGTATATTTTGATGTTCCAGCTGTTGAGGATGTGTCATAGCAAAGCGGTCTGGCAGGATGCCGATATCAGGCATGCCATCTGCCACCAAAAGACTCATGCATGCGTTCAATGTCATCCACTGCTCCAGTTTGAACCAGGATAAGAGATTGGAGACAACTAGGGCCAGGCAGTATATTCTGATGAGTATACCTATAATGCTGTTCCTCACCTGCAATTTAGCCTAACCTATGGCATTTACTTATAAAGCTAATATTTGTAACTGACTTGTATCTTCATTTTTTCAGTGTGAGACATTTTTGATTACTTATTATTTGCCTCTGTTTAATCCCTGCCTTTTTAATGCCATGCTTGTACCCAGCACACAAGCAGGTACAAGCATGTCCAATGTATCTGGTTTATATATACCTTAGACAATTTTAAATAATAATAATAATAATAATAGAAATAATAATAGTAATAATATGTTTAATTTATATAGCGCCTTTCACAGACTCAAGGACGCTTTACAAGGTACAATGATACAACAAATAATCAATATGAGGTAACAATTAAATAGAGGATGGACATGTGCCCAGTCCAGAAGTCATGGAAATATAACAGAAGTTGATTAAACTGTAAATCATAAGAAAGTAACATTGTGAATAACATTGTGTCATGAAGACTACACCGATCAGGCATAACATTATGACCACTGACAGGTGAAGTGAATAACACTGATTATCTCTTCATCATGGCTCCTGCTAGTGGGTGGGATACATTAGGCAGCAAGTGAAAATTTTTTCTCAAAGTTGATGTGTTAGAAGCAGGAAAAATGTGCAAGCGTAAAGATTTGAGTTTGACAAGGGCCAAATTGGGATGGCTGGATGACTGGGTCAGAGCATCTAAAAAATTCCAGCTCTCGCGGGGTGTTCCTAGTCTGCAGTGGTCAGTATCTATCAAAAGTGGACCAAGGCTCATTGATGCACGTTGGGAGCGAAGGCTGGCCTGTGTGGTCCGATCCAACAGACGAGCTACTCTATCTCAAATGGCTCAAGAAGTTAATGCTGGTTCTGATAGAAACGTGTCCGAATACACAGTGCATCACAGTTTGTTGCGTATGGAGCTGCATAGCTGCAGACCAGTCAGGTTGCCCAAGCTGACCCCTGTCCACCGCTGAAAGCACCAACTGCATCAGAACTGGACCACGGCGCAATGGAAGAAGGTTGCCTGGTCTGATGAATCAAGTTTTCTTTTACATCATGTGGATGGCCAGGTGCGTGTGCGTCACTTACCAGGGGAACACATGGCACCAGGATGCACTATGGGAAGAAGGCAAGCCAGCAGAGGCACTGTGATGTTTTGGGAAATGTTCTGCTGGGAAACCTTGGGTCCTGCCACGTACCACCTACCTAAGCATTGTTGCAGACCATGGACACCCTTTCATGGAAACAGTATTCCCTGGTGGCTGTGGCCTCTTTCAGCAGAATAATGCAAACTGCCACAAAGCAAAAATGGTTCAGGAATGGTTTGAGGAGCACAACAACGAGTTTGAGGTGTTGACTTGTCCTCCAAGTTCCCCAGATCTCAATCCAATGGAGTATCTGTGGGATGTGCTGAACAAACAAGTCCAATCCATGGAGGCCCCACTTCGCAACTTACAGGACTTAAAGGATCTGCTGCTAACATCTTTGTGCCAGATACCACAGCACACCTTCAGGGGTCTAGTGGAGTCCATGCCTCGACAGGTCAGTGCTTTTTTGGCAGCAAAAGGAGGACCAAAACGATATTAGGAAGGTGGTCATAATGTTATGCCTGATCAGTGTATAAATATATATATATACTATTACCTATGCATAATTATATATATATTCTGCATAGATGCAACAATAAAAACTAAAGATGTGCTTGCACTCAGTTTGCCAGAACCATTCAATAAATATTCAATAAGTAATATTGCAAGAAAATATTAAAAACGGTATCATGTTCAAAATACATTACTTGGCTGCGGTGACATTTTATATGCAAACTTGAATCGCTGCAAATCTATAATCGGCTGCCCATCAGTTTTACCAAAAACTGATTTCCCCCCTAGAAACTTCTAAACAAGGTTGTTTTTGCATCCTGTCATTTATACATGGCATTTGATTTGTATCACATATGGTAAATATAGTCCACAGAAAACATCGCCACAAACCTAATCCTATGAAAATTTATTTCCACAGGGAGGAATGTATTTTGTGAAAGCCAGTGCCATTTGGACAGATGGGTTTCATTTCACGGTTCACACTCTCAATGTGATTAAAAAGTTAAATGCTGTTGAGAAAAGAGAAAAAGGCATCACACACATTCTGCCAATAAAGTATGTAAGGACATGGCTGCTCAGAGCATATGTGGCAGCTGCCAATCCAATTGACACAATGGTCTCTCTCTCTCTCTCTCGAGTGTTTACTGACAGCCGGAATAAATCTGGACTAAGTAGCATTTTTAAATAAGATCACTTTTTCATTATATAATACTTATAATACACAAAACACACACGCACGCACACACACACACACACACACACACACACACACAGGAGTGAAAAAGATTTTAAAGGCAATAATTAAAAAATATATATTGTTATATATATACATTATAATGTAGAGGTATTGTAAAATACAAGTATATGACACAGAGTTGGCATATACTGCCTTGGCTTCAAAACATCTTTCAATTAAAGTTTAGAGGACAATCAGAATGCCTTATGGTTCATATTTTTATGCAAAACCATGTCGTAACAAGCAATAAAATCCTGGGCTGCTGTCCTTTATCACCAAGGCATTTGTTTGTCAGAGTCTCCTGAGTGCACATCCACATATTACCAATGGAAACTGGCAAACTCTCTTTATTTCCCAGCCCTCATCACTGTTTAATATGTCTGCTGATACCTGGAGGAGTCTGTGATGCAGTAAGCAGACCATTATTCACTCCTGTATGTAGCTTTGTGTGTTGATTCTGTGAATCGTACAATTTCCTCCAGGCAGCACACAATGTTTGTCAGTGAAAAATGAACTCACTGCATTGAACAAGGCCACTTTCACAGGGAAAATAAATGCTCACCATACAGTATGTATCCATAGGGCCAATAGATCTGATAAAATATAGCTGGGAGAATTATATCCATCTTGTTTCACAAGGACTGTTCATGGCCTCCACCACTCCATATTGTTATTCCTGGTTGAGGAGGATGTCCTGTCATTTTCCTGTCACCTTTAAAGTCGGGATTGAAGTGCTACAAGATTTATGAAATTAAATGACAATTTTAACACTGGGACAGCTGAGGGCTGGGCAAACAGGACCTCCCAAAGACCTTCACCCTGTCAATAACATGTCCCACAATTCACTTTTCTGTGAGGACCGCCCACCACTTCTGCCAGTGCTCTAAGGCTAATATAAATGGTTAATAAATGGCATATTATATGATTCTCAACCAACTAAACATGTTTTTTTTTTGTATTATTATTATTTCATATGCTTGCACACACACACACACACATATATATATATATATTGTGAAAGTATTGCCACACGGATATCTAAAATGTCAGACATGACTGCAATGGGCCAATCAAGCATATCAATGGCAATCAAAGTATGAAGCGTAGGATTCAAAGGCTTCATCGTGATAGTTCAATATAAGTGCTGCCAGTGCTGCATTATATTCTCCATCTTTAAATTGATGTGACTGTGGCCGGTGTACAATCCTGCTGCATCACAGGGAACAGTGAGTTCTGAATATGGTTGCCATGGAAATGTTGTTGACTGTTATTCTTCAAGTTGGCACATCCAGAACCACAAATTGCAAACAGTGTCTTTTTTTTTTTTTTTTTTTGGAAAGTCTGAGTGTTGGTGTTTTCTCTTGGTCCAAGATTGCTCCAGTAACACTCCTTCATGCATATAACACATAACGGCCCATAATGCACTAGCATAGTATAGAGGGTATGCATAGATGTTACTTTCCCGCCGGAACACGCTCCCTCAGCTGGACTGAGTGGCAAAAGAACCTGCTGCATGACTGGATTTAATAGGGGAACCTGCGAAAACACGAGTAAAACAAACGATTACACTAAAGGTTGGGTTCGAAAGTGTTCCTTATAACATGTCAAAGAAACCTAATCCATGGATATTGGTATGCAGTCAGGAATCGTGTTTCCTGATATTTATATGTGTCTGATTTCGACGCCGGGAAATATATATAGTAAATCTGCCTGTGAACACTTTATATAACTACAATATAGGTAGGTCTAAATCGGAGTGATCATTTATTTCATTGTTATATATATCGTCATATCGTCCAGCCCTAAAACTTGTATAGTTTTTGTCAGTGTTTATTAAAAAGCACCCAGTTATGCAGAATATAAGATGGTAAATATTTAATTGATGAGTTGTCAACACAATATGTAACAATACAATATATAGAGTATGATTTTACCCCAAAATCCAACATTTTGACACAAAATGATAACTGCAAAACATGTTTCTTTGCCTGGAGTCCACCTGTTTCTGTGAATTGCAGTGACCTATTTGCTCCTTTTTTTCTGTAGCTTTCAGCAGTCTTTAAAAACATACCTCAGATTTTGTGTCAAAGCTATTTGTACAGTCAATCGCAAAGCTCTTTCCCGTTTTGGGTGTGTTTTGTGTGTTTTTCACGGCATTCACGCTGAAAACCAATGCTGCCACTCAGTCTTTTGCCACTCAGTGGGCGTAACCGCAGTCATAACGGTCGACGGTGACGTCATGTGCATACCCTCTATTAACAGAGAAGTCATTAGACAAAATTGTGAAATCAGATAAAAAAATCATGAAAAAGCATGAATTAGAAAATATTTAGAATGTGTTCAGAATTTCACTTCTGATATATTTAGTTTGGACTAAAAAAGAAAATTAAACATTTAATCCTGGTTTGCTTAGAGTTCACACTGTCATTTTTAACACTAAACATAAAGATACAAAACAAACAAAAACAACTTTTATTATATACACTGTAAACCCAAATAAGTTGGGCTAACTCAAAAAACTTGAGGTAATCAGTTACATAATTTACATAAGTTATGATGTTCCCAATTTTAAGTAAGCAGAACTATCAAGTTTTGAGTTTTTAGTACTCATGCATGATAATTGCTCCTAACTTAATGTACTGAGTTATCTAACGCATACATTTTGATTGCAATTAAACATAAAATATTTATTTAACTTTTTTATTTTGAGTTCTTCCAAATCAAATGAGTTATTTACTTCACTGTAAACCCTAATAAGAAAATTCAGAAGATGCCAACTTGCAAATTTGCTAACATGTTAACAATAGCATTACTGAACTAGTACAGCAACTTAAAACATTTAACTTACCAGCAAAAACCCACATTAAAAGAAACTCTTCTAAATTAGCCTAGCAAAACATTAATCACTACTAAATCTCCCTTACCATTTATCTTGCACAAAAAAAAACATTATATAACACTTAATTTTAACATTTACTCTCCCTTTCGAGTGCCATGGGCAAAGCATGCTGGGAAATAGAAATCCCATCCCAGTTTCAGTTAAACTTAAGTTTGTCTACATTAAAAGAAATGAGTCATACAACTCAAAACAATGAAACAGTTCAGTTTTACTTGAAATATGTCAGTGCTGTGAACTCAAAAGAAAAAGAAAGTTCTAAATATTCATAACAGTTAATTTAACTGAATTAATTTGTTCAATTTAAGTTTGTCCTACTCAAACCAATTAAGTATTTTGAGCATTAGGCTTTACAGTGTATATTTTGAGACAGAACATATACAACATCTTAAACAATGCTGTATGCTGGGCTAAATGCATTTGTGTGTACATATGATGGTATTTTGACCAGCTGAGAACTCACAAAGAACTTATAAAATCTGAAAAGGAGTCAAAACAGCACCAGGATTTACTTTGTTGCACACAAACAAATATCTTCTGCAAGAGATGTTGTTCCCGATGACTGTACTGAACTGGGATGGGCAACACAGTGCCTATGACAGGAACCACCAGGTATGATTGAACATTGCAAGTGTAGTGTTATTAAAGATATAAATCTTTGCTATAAGGCGTCTCTGTCCATTTAAGTGCTAGGTGATACCAAAAGTAATGTAGATAGATAGATAGATAGATAGATAGATAGATAGATAGATAGATAGATAGATAGATAGATAGATAGATAGATAGATAGATAGATAGATAGATAGACCTTAGTGCGGGGTTTCTCTCATTGGTGAGCAGGGAGATGGAAATAAAAAACCTGGAGTGGAGTTCAGAGTGATTACAGAATGTTTTGAGTGGGGAGGGGAAATGCTCCACTCACCTAGTCTCTCAAATATATGAGTGAAAGAGAGGCTTCATGGTCCATACATGTTGACATTTCCAATGCCTCCTTTTCATATGTCCCTACTGCACACATTGCCACAGGCTTCCGATAAAGCTGTATTTCCTTTGGGAAATGGAGAGTGGACAGGTCCATCTTGGGCCACCATTAAATCTATACCACAAAACATGTCACAGTCTGTCCATATGAAAGCAGGAAGTAAATTGTATTGGTTAGAGCACCACAAGGTGAGCCATGAGCCGTTATCATTGTGGCCTTGAGCAAGGTACTTAACCCCAGGTTGCTCAAGGGTGATTGTCCCTGTAAATGTACTACAAGTCACTTTGAATAAAGCTTCTGCCAAATGACTACAAGCTACCTGCAATAGACTAAATATGTGCTGAATGTAAGAAACTCTCCAAGTTCAGACTTGTGGCAACCTGAAGTTAAGTGACTAACCCAAGAGAGGTATTATGATAGGTTGCACAATAACTCTTTAGTTTATGACTTACCCTGACCAACATTAAGCCTTTTCAGTCCAGAGGCTTAACTACTAGGCCACCACCTAGTATAGAATATTGAAACATGTACATATATCTTCTGTGGAAGTCTCAGGACCAAAAAATGTTCGTCCAATCATTGCATTTGGTTCGAATGCAATGATATGATGCCCTACCTGCCTATCAACATATGTATTTCTATACCTCCTCGCACACTGCTCATGCAGACATCACAAGTCATCAGCGTGTTCTATGAGGCTATGCAGAGTTGTAGACAGACAGTCACAGAGTACACCGTGCAAACAAACAGCCGCCGCCTTTTACTGTTCCTCCTGAACCAAAACAACGAGCTTATGCTGTGTTCATGCCATGTCATTACAGTAATTATAAGATGGCAAACCGTGACGTTCTACCCGGAGCTGTTCACATCCTCAGACTCGGATTGCATTTCTATGGCAACACTATCAATGCAAAAATGAATCTGCAGCAGTCAGATGATACAACTAGAGCTCTGTTAGCTGTTTATGTTCATTATTATTGTAATGTCATGTGCTTTAAAACATGAGGTAATTTGAAGCCACCTCTCGTCTCGTGACACTTGGCAAACTCTGCTGTGTGCGTTCATGTGTTTTGAAGGAGGCGTGGCTTTGGAGACACTGTGAAAGGAGGGTGGGATCTCATGCTTTCAAAGCGAACTTGCTAATGCTAGCCTCTCTGAAATTGACTACCTTTAATCATTGTTGCTTGGAGATGTTGCTATTTATTAGTTTTCAAAATATTGTAGCTAAAATATTGTAGAGTTTTGCCAAAATGTAGGTAACAACATGTTTTTTCAGAGCATAGCTTGATCTTTAGTCTACTCACCATTGTTAGCACTGGCAAGCTGATCTCACAAGAAAACAAAACTATTTTTCTAGGAGGCGATTTTGTGTGAATTGTGTGAAATGTATGGTTGTTAGATAAAAAGTAAGCATGAACGTCCACCCCTAAACGAAAATGTACGAATAAGTTTATTAGCCACCACTTTCACCAATAGTTATGGATTTAAATGAGATTGTGTTTCAACTTAAGTGTATCTAACTATATTTCAGAAGGGTACATTTACTGTCATTTAACTACTTTTTAGTTTGAGTTTTTGAATTGGCAAATTACTGCTTCAAAGAAATGAAAATTTCTTGCTCAACTGTCATTTTTATGTGTCAGTATCTTTCAGCATTTTAGATCAGACTCCTTGAAATTTCATCAAAAGCTAGATATTTAAGATTAAATATTTTTAAGATTAAAAGAAAAAAAAATGCAATGCAATGGCTATATAATCAGTTATATACACAACTATTGTGTTTTCAGTTATTAAAATATAATTTAAGGCATGTGATGTTTTACAGAGTGACAGACATGGCATGCTAAGTGAAACAGTAGCAGGCCATGGCCAGACCAGAGATCTTAGTGTAAATGTCAGCATGCCTTCCAGCACCTCCCAAGGAGACTAACTGGAAATGGCGTTTAGACGCTGTTGACCATATGGCTTGTGTAATTAATGGCACAGATTATATTTTGGCTTGCAACCAAAGTTGTTCCAGTCACTTATGTAATGACCCAATCCAGAGCAAACAAGAATTGCCTCCAGCATTCCAGCAGTTGATATTTCTCTCTTAACTCAATTGCACTCTAAATGTTCAGTCTTTTCCCCATGTAACTACATCAAAAAATGGTTACTTGCAGAGGCTATGCATCTTCTGAACATGAATTACAGTGAATAGATTGATTCTTTTACTTCCAGGATTACAGAAGGATCTCTGGGGTATTATGAGTAAAATGTGATGTGTAAAATGTTCACATTACTT